>CAJHZI010000253.1:1840000-1960000 GCA_905160935.1 Enchytraeus crypticus | reverse complement strand
AAAACCAAACCTTTGAAGCTTTCGTTAAAATAAGATTACGCCGGAATAGATTGTTCGCAATGCTGCCCAAAGAGAAATCTGTAGCTTCTCTATTAATAAATATTTTAACTAAGTCTGGTGAATAAACGTTAAAATTTCTCCACAGCAATTCCTGAAAATACTATAAGGTATAGATTTAACTTCAGACAAAATTTATAGTGGAACTTAAGGGAAAAAGTTTCCCGAGTAGAGTTCTAGTTCGGTGGGAATAGAATTCACTGGGATGCGATAAGCCACTGTTGTTTAATGTGCTATTTCACAAATGCAGTTAGTGAATGTCTAATATCCATTTTTATTACTATGTTCGTTAGCATTAATATTTTAATATTTTAGTTTGGAAAAAAAACTAACTACTGAGCATAAATAAATGTAAGTATTATCTAAATTATTACTTTAAATTGCCTTCTTGATAATGCATTTGCACCGTTTTTCATTCTCTGCTATTTTATTATTTCATAGATTTGTTTCCTGTATGCAAATACGTTTTGAATGCCAATTTAAATTCTATCATACTTTTTAACTTCATGGTGGCATGGAATATATATTTCCCCCTAGGATTAAATGGTAATTAATCCATTTAACTGAGGAAGGCAACGAGAAACCACCTCAGAAGTCACACTTTTCCCAAGCTATAGGTTAGAAAAACGTTATGTTTGACGTTATGTGAAGGGATTAACTTGTTGATCTAAGGGAAAAAAGTAAACACGCATTATAGTGAAATGATCAACTATGTCGATATCTATCACTTTTTAACGCCACATGTTTAAACCGTTAGGCAAATTAGTCCATTTTCCAAATAGCCCGTCCAGTGAATGTCCTAGATTTTACTCTCAGATCAGCGCAGCCGGGATTCGAACCCACGAGGGTTCAATTCACCTTAGGATCTGTCATTTAAGACTTCATGACGTTACCCCTACGCTATTAAGACATTCTAAAGATAAAATCCATAAGAGCACTCCTTGTGCTCTTATGGAGCGAGAAAGCAGACTTTGAGTGTGAATATGGACCTTGAACCTGTCACTTAGCAGTGCACTGAAGAGATAGAGAGAGAGAGAGAGAGAGAGAGTGGTGACATGGATTTCTTAATGAATGAAACATTTTTCATTTCATGTAATTTCCACGCAAGTTTTTACTGTGTCTGTTGCGTTATTTACAAAACCTTTTGAACAATTTCGCAACGTTTTCTTTCTTGTCCGTCGTGTGTATCTGAATGTATACCTATTAAATGTAGATATGCAAATTCAGAAAGGCATTAATAATGCCTATGTCTAAGTGATGTAATTTAGTTTCATTTTTTCAGTTACATCAAAACATAGGTGGACAAAACGTAACTTTTATTAACTCTATCAGAAAAACTAATAATTCAATGCATATAGGCCAACATATATATGTATTAATCGTAGGATTTATCAGCATCTATTTTTAAAATGATATTTTAGATTCATCTAAGAGGTCTGATGCATTCTACATGTATTTGATTTGTTGCTAAAGCTATTAATGCTAACAATATCATTAGCTATCTAATGAGGCTAATAGTCTTTAAAACTGTTTGAATGCTGGTATTTCAAAATCTAATGCTAAACTATCGAATATCATATTGGATGAAATTTTGACCGATGAGAGAAATTTTTATTAATTATTTGCAATTTATTTGCATAATTGCCTACATGGTTGTTTCTGATACTCCGAACCAGATATTTACAGAGATTGCAGCGATATAAAGAAATACGTGAAAAGTCCTGATCCAAAGGAAATTTACCAAATCCAGATTCCAACAGACAACAGTCCTGTGGTAGTCTCCTGCGATTTTAACACTCCATCCGGTGCTTGGACGGTAATTTATTTCTTATTTATATTTTCTAATCGAATTTTCAGCTACCTATCTGTAACAATCAAACACTCACACACACATGTAGTGATACATATAAATGTTGTACTACTACTACTACTACTACTACTACTACTACTACTACTACTACTACTACTACTACTACTACTACTACTACTACTACTACTACTACTACTACTACTACTACTACTACTACTACTACTACTACTACTACTACTACTACTACTAATTCAAGAAGGACAGAATAATAATAGCCTACAAACAAAACACAAATTTAAAACAAATATTAGTAAGAAGTAAATTACAGAGCAATGGTAATAGTAGTTTTCGAAAGTGTGGTAAGCCACAGTGTTTAATGTGCTTAAATAATACACGTAATACGAAAACATTCACAAGCACACAAAATAATAAACAGTTCAGTATAAAACAAAACATGACGTGCATCGCTGAAAACGTCATATATCTAATTACCTGTAGAAAATGTGGTATTCAGTACGTAGGAGAGACAGGAAGACGAATAAGAGACAGACTAAATAACCACAAGTCCTCAATTAGAAATAAAGAGAACACACCGATAGCTATACATTTTAATAGCATGAATCATTCCATTCTGGACTTGGAAATTATAGGGATAGAAAAGGTAACAGATCAACCGAATACTACAAGCATCAGGAGAAAACTAGAGGAAGAGTGGCAGAAAAGACTAGAAACTAAATTTCCTAATGGTCTGAACGGGCTGAAATAATAAAAACCGTAAAAGGCCAACTAAAAATTCATCAAGTTAATGAGAAGAGTGAGTGTCAAAATTTAACATATTATTATTCTTATCATTGCTTCTATCTTCACTACTGTTACCATTACAACTACTGCTATTATTACAATTACTACTACTACTACTATTATTACTATTACTATTATTATTATTACAATTACTATTACTACTACTACTACTACTACTACTACTACTACTACTACTACTACTACTACTACTACTACTACTGCTATTATTATTACTACTATTACTACTACTACTACTACTACAACTACTACTACTACTACTACTACTACTACTGCTATTATTATTACTACTATTACTACTACTACTACTACTACAACTACTACTACTACTACTACTACTACTACTACTACTACTACTACTACTACTACTACTACTACTACTACTACTACTACTACTACTACTACTACTACTACTACTACTACTACTACTACTACTACTACTACTACTACTACTACTACTCCTACTACTACTACTACTACTACTACTACTACTACTCCTACTACTACTACTACTACTACTACTACTACTACTACTACTACTACTACTACTACTACTACTACTACTAGTACTACTACTACTACTACTACTAATAATAATAATAATAATAATAGTAATAATAATAATAATAATAAGTAGGTCTATATTTAT
The DNA here is from genome assembly GCA_905160935.1 of Enchytraeus crypticus. Taxonomy (NCBI): domain Eukaryota; kingdom Metazoa; phylum Annelida; class Clitellata; order Enchytraeida; family Enchytraeidae; genus Enchytraeus; species Enchytraeus crypticus. Next base: position 1,956,665 of record CAJHZI010000253.1, on the reverse strand, counting down.
GATGCGTCGCTCTAAGGTATATCTATATGCTGCAGTAGTGATGAATGGACAGTGAAGGTTAACTAGCATGGTGGCATAGAGAACGCCAAAGCATTACTATACAATGTATAGAATATATATATATATATATATATATATATATATATGGGCTAATATAGGCCTATAGTGTATATATGCTTATATAAATTGTTACATGCTAGTATACTCTGAGATGCTAATTATAATTGTTATTATGAATTACAATACTAATATTTTGTACGTATAATAATAAGCAACCAAATATAAACGAAAATACAATCATGAATAATAATATTACAATATATATATACTATATATATATATATCTATACTATATATATATATATATATATGTGTGTGTGTGTGTGTGTGTTTGTGTGTGTGTGGGTGTAAGTGGGAAAGGGGGGACGGTCTATTAAAAGAGGTCATAGAAGGTAGAATGGAAGGAAAAAGAAGCAGGGGCAGGCTTAGATTAGGTATTTTAGATAATTTAAAGACCCACTCATATGTGGAAATGAAGAGAAAGGAGGAAGACAGAGAAGAGTAGAGGCTTTATGTGCCATGGACCTGCCAGTAGGCAGTGCACTAAGAGATGTAAGTAAGCATATGTATATATATATATACATGTATAATGTATAATATATATATATATATATATATATATATATATATATATATAGTATATACATACATATAAGCAGAGACCGTGACTTGTTTGCTTGTTGTTCGACAATGGACCAGTAGTAGGTATAGTGTTCAAATACAGTGCTCTCCCCGTCACTGACGTTCTATTCGAGGAGAAACTAACGATAATGCTGGCTATAGCCTTCTTTTTCCAACTTCGCATTGTTCAGTGTTTATAGACAACTATTACTAGTAATCATGGAAGGAAAAAGCGAACTATTTGTTACTATTAGAGAGCAAACAAATCATCAAAAGCTCTGACGCTTCATCGTGTGTTAGGATGATTGGTATAAACAAAGCTTTGTTAGGCAATTTATTAGGCCTACTTACTACAATTTTACGAGCTGGCACAAGTGCAGCTGCACTCAAGTTTATATGGCGCTAATTCTATACAATTGGTAATTCATTTCCAAGCTTTCCAAAGCATTAAATTTTACAGAGCTAAATATAATTATTAATTACAATTTAGCTCCGTAAAATTATTATTTAGATTATTTAACAAAGAAATCTCCCGTACGGAAACATTATGTGAGTGGTTTTGGACATCCGCCAAGTAACTACTGGATAGGTAAGATGCTAACGAGACGTCCCTGACATTGCCTTAGGGCGAGGAACCGGACGTTTAATTCTTATTGATAGATTGATTGATTAACAAGATGTTATCAGATGGTCAAGTGCAATATAGCCATGTTTTTGACAAGTTCAGGTCATGAACAATGTCAGGTCAAATAAAATATATCCATGTTTATGTCAAGGTCAGGTTAAAGTTAAAAAAGGCATGTATCTAATGATCTGGCTGAATGCAATATATTGTATTGGAATTGCAGTTATTTTTTCATCTAATGCTTAAATGGAATTTCATTAAATTTTCTATGAATTTAAAATAAAAACCCATAAAAGCTGGGTAATTTCTCGCAATTTAGCCGAAATACTGTCAAAATATTCAAAAATAAATTGCTAAAGGATACGTAATACACGTAGCCTTGTAAACTCATAATGAATTTTTTCAGGACAGTATATTGAATTAATATCATTCAATTATTATCTATACACCGTTTAGAAAACCGCATGATATTATTTTTTGTCTCCATTTACTGCTTATATGTCTAACGAAAATTTTTAATACTTGTAGACTACATTAACATTTAGCTGAAATTTGCTACAAGTAGGCAAATAATATTACTAATTTAGCTGCACGAATAATAATAATTTATTTCTGATTTATAAATTGCTGGTTAACGTCGCATTGTATTGAGTGTGTCTCTCCAGCTAAGTGACAAGTCTAAGATACATGTTTATGCTCAGAATGTGCTTTCACGCTATATAAATAGTATAGATCTTTGCCATTTTGTCGACTTTCAATGTTCCAGCCAATGCCGACTTCGCCATTGGCTGGAACCAATGACGAAGTCGGCATGATATTCGACTGCGGATCAGTATGTGTGGGTTTCAAATTCTGGGCTCGCCCGTCACTGACATCGCTTTCGAATGAGGAATCTGACGTTACCTTGGCTTTTGGCTTTACCAGATCAAAAGAGATCATTTCTTTACACGAAATGGTGCCATACTCATACCTCATTTAGTCTATAGCCTAAAGAAAAAGATGGTGTCCGAGGTGGTATCCCGTTGCCATCCTCAGTTCATGCTTAATCGCCTCGTGCAGCACATGCAATTAACGATTGGTCCATTTTGTTATGTCCCGGACACAACGCGGGATTGAATGTATTGACTATAATATTATATTCGTTTAAATACTACATATTAGGCTTGCAGAATATGGCAGCTCTGACTGGAGCCAAGCCCTACAAGTTGAGAATTGAAATGACCGATAAATTTGACAAGACGTACTACGCAGAATATTCGAGATTCATTGTGGGCGGCGCTTCAACTAATTATAAGCTCTTGTCAGTTGGAGACTATAAAGGGACAGCAGGTATTTTCCGATTTAATATATTTAAAGAACTTTAATTATCTATAAAAACAAGATTCAAACCAACGTCAGAAAGGGCAATCGGTTGGTGAGCAACTAAGCTCCAGAAATTGCTACACAAACTTACACGAATGGATCAAGTCTATTCGTATCCCGACCTTAGTTAAATTGGGATTTAGGGGAAGATTATGATGATGATGAAAGAACTTTAATTATCTTGTGGATATTTTTGCGATTTTAGTTACATATAGCGATGTGATAATTTTCATAATGGAATATTAAAATGCTTTATAAAGACGTTTCATCGATTTATACCGAATAGGTTAATTGGATAATCGCCTGAAATATAATTTTCACTTGAAGAATCACATCAAGGCGGCCGATATGAAACTGTTTGGCTAGATAGAAACGAATTCTTATTGGAGTCAATATGATTACCAATCGTTTTATAATCTCACTCGCAGGTCCATGGCACTTTTTTACTAAAATCTGATCTAATGTATAGTAGGAACACTATATATATCTCAACATATAGCTCTCATCGCCAAAGCTAAGCCGTTATCAAATTCATTTAGAATAAGAAAATACTACTTCGAATGAGATTGGCCATTACTTCGTTCAGTTTTTGCTTAGTCGTCTCTTTCGAGAGGTGCATTGCATGAGTGGTCTGTTCTGTAGTGTTTCAAAAATAATATGGGGCTTCCGATAAAATATTTTAATGTAACTACATGCTATTCGTATTGTGGTTTAAGAGAGAAAGAAATAGAAGAGTAAATAGAAAGATTAGAAATTAATGAATAGTATAATAAATAATAATAATATATGAATAAAGAATAATTAAAGGTTGGCTTAGTTGGTTTGGATTTGGCTTCGTTAGTCAGCGGTGTCGGTTAGCGGATCGGCATGCAAGGCATGGTTGTCAGTTCGACCATTGGTTGTGCTTGGCTGTGTTCCTCCTTTGTAACTAAGATAGCACTTGAAAGAGAATAAATAAAGAAATCTCTAAACACTATGTTTTCCTTTTAATCTCCACAGATAGTGTCATAAATACTAAATAATGTTTTTAAACACAGACAGTAAAAAAATGTTAAAGAAATACGACAGCGATACTGGTTACCGTTACTTGTTTCGGTCCGTGCCTCCTCTTCTAATACCGGAAAGATATGGACTAAACTAAAGAAAATGAACTAACTAACTAACTGGAATGACTGACTACTACTAAAACTAATGGAATGGAATGACTACTAAGGCAGGAGTGAACGAATAGTGAACCCAAAGACATCCGCCCACTGTCTTAAATTGTAAAGCTACCTAATTAGCATAATTATCCATATTCAAATTTGAATCTGACCGAACCTAATTAAGAGAAGCCTCGCGGAAAGTTACAAAGAGCATTAACCTACAAATCAGAACTGCTTCAAACAGGCTTACGTGGCAAAGTTTACGTTGTGTAAAATGGCCAAGCCATTTATTACACAATATGCCCATTCATTCGTTTAAATTAATATGGAAAACATCTCAACTTAGAACAAAAATCGTTCAAAGCGACAGTAATACACAAAAATCGCAACGAAAGTCAAATGTTCGCATAGACGTCACAGAAGAACGGCAGAACTGAATATCCGGGAGAAGAAGAACCTCTGCAGCACCGTCGAAGCAGAGACTGATCACACATCATCACCACCCGATCTTGTGCGTGTAAATAATCAAAAACAACAGTGTTAGAACAAAATCAACACCGCAGAAAACTGTAGTGCATCTAATTTAATTCATTGTAACTGAATTTACACGAGCCAAAAAATCAACAATCCTAGATCTCTTCAAATGACTCGTAGTTAACACTAGAAAAACTTATCATGAGGTAGCAGATTCGTAACTAACTCATCTCAAGGCATAGCTGACATAAAAGAAGTCAACGACGCAAAATGAAACAAATCCTCAGTGATCGGACTAAGCAAATTTTAACGGGAAACTATACTGCTACCGTGAATCTTGTAATAAACTGAAGTAATAGTAGTTAAGACATATAAAATACAATTTAAAGTAATAGTAGTTAAGACATATAAAATACAATTTAACGTACAATAACATCACGTATTGCTGTTTAGTACGTCATCCCTCGTTCATGTAGCCTCTTTTTCATAGAGTTGACTACTGAGCAAACTCTTGAGATACTACACGAAAACCGCAGTTTTCAAAATTGTACTTGGCCGCTGCCAACCAAATACTTAAGCTCTCCCCTCTCAGACCTTGTGAGTAACAGAGAGCGCCCCCCAAACTCTCTAGAATCAAATCAATTGACTCTTGTATCTCTAATGTGACTAACCGTTGTCACAAGAAGCATACATGAAAAAGAAGATTAGATACCTTACAGCAATGTTTCGCGCTTAGAACACTAATAATAAACTACGCATAAACTTAATTAAACAACATCTACAAAATTCACAGCAAATTATGTGAGCTTAGTTCTCACATCGTTTCAGCAAATTAATCATAACTAGAACGAGAAAGAATGCTATACAATATCACTGAAAATCGTATTCATCGGAAGTCATCAACCTATCCACAGTCAGTGTTACCATTTCTTCAGGTCACGAAAATATCACGACGTGGTATCGTTAAATAATTATAATTCTGTATCTTCTATAATTCTCGAATAGCTGCTTCAATCATAATCCTTCATTTTGGGAATTAATTCACAGCGGTGCTCAATATCTAGATAACACTATAGATGAACAAACCATTAGATGTTCGAAAAGCGTCGTGACTATGTAAACATGCCAAGGAAAACCACCTCAGCTCTCCGTAGATCTCTCTTGCCAGAACACGGTAGACCACTTCAACTCCTGTAGATCTCTCTCGCAAGGACAAGGTAAACCACTTCAGGTCTAAATAAATCACATATCTCATCCGTATCACACATCAATATATAAATTTAATATATCATGTTGTAACTCATCATTTTAATGTATCCGGATTTTACTCTGTATTGATTTTACTCAGATTCAATTTGCCTCGTGTATCAATAAGTACCAAATCATTTATCAAAATCAATCATCTGCTTTACTCAATCGTTACAATCATTTATCACAATCATAATCATAATCAATCAAGAATTTCTAATAATTCTTTTCTGTTTCAGCGTTAACGAAACTCCAGGAAAGTAATTCTGTTTGAATGCTTCTCTATATCAACTCTTTTTAATTACATTAGTATTCAATCTAGATTACATAAAGTCGATTAGACCTCTAAATTTTCCGTCAGAATGTTTTCATTTGTCACATTTCTATCTAATCATTAACTTCATCGTACCATATATAATAAAGATTTTCGAGACTACAATCATCTGTTGCACAAAAAGCAACCTTATCACAGCTGAAACCAACCGAGACTTGAACCTCTAGCCTTGTACCTGCAAATATACTGATCAAAGACTCAGTAATTAATATCAGATAATCTTATTAATAGTTGCTAAATGGACATATAATCATCTCCCATAGTCTCTAATACTAGGCTGAACAATTGTTTAATAAATATCATCTTATATCTTTATTCTATCTCACTTTAATTAAAGTTAATTACTTCATATTACTTTTCATTTCTACTCTGCTTCAGAAATCAACGTTAAACCACTTTGTCTGTTTCGTTTCTTTAATCTATATCTTTTCCTTTTAATTCTTAAATTTAAACGCTCCATGTTAACGTTTGTTTCTACTCCCGAACGATCACCTTAGCAAAGTATCGTGGAGGAATAATTCTCTGTTAATTGCCTGCGCACAAATTTACCCCATTAGCAGCAATGAAAAATTTATACCCATCCTTCATTGACTTTTCCGGGTCAATATAGATCACAATCTCACAATCACTTCTCATGAAAGAAATATCACCTCGTTCACTACCTGAAAAATGTATGTAATTTCTACTCATTCTATTCAACCCCTGCTCTCGGATGACGGGCCACAGTTTCATGTATGTACCATGAAAAACTTCTGGTATCTCTCTCAAATCTCTGACCTCTTTTAATTCTAGTTTATCCACTTTAATAGTGTGTCCGTAATTAGCTTTTACTTATAACCGACTAAATTCATCTCGTCTCAACTCGAATCTTTTCTTATCATTATTAGCTACCACTCTTCGGACATCCTCCTCACTAACTTTTCCTTTAAATTCATTATATCGCAAAAGATGTTCCACTAGAACATACCCATTTTCACTTATAAGTATTTTCTCTTCAACAGCTCCGTGCCGGAGTAAGTATGACATTGTCTTAGCTAATTGAATTTACAATAGCAATTGAATAAGCAATTTTAGGCGTAATAAAGTATAAAGGTTTCAGCTGAAACCATCCGCTTTTATCGCTCCTTCCAGCCAAATGGGAATTTCATTTTGTGTGTGTGTGAGAGAGAGAGAGAGAGAGAGAGAGAGGAGAGAGAACTATGCTTATTTTCAAAAACACTCAAATAAATAAATAATAATTTCAAATAATAAATAATAATTGTTGTTGTACAATTCCATTCCTTTATATCATCTGATTCCATCATCAAAATGTCTCTTGATGTAGCTGAGTCGTTCTCAAGTCAGTCAGATAAGAGAGTCAACTATCAATTTAACCTTTTCGCTGTTGTGTAAAAAGGAGTAATTTTCGAACAATATTTTATTTTAATCAAATGATATCTTAAAGACTTTCTTCCCAGTTCAAGTTGTCAGTAAATATATGAAATCATGGCAATTTTATAGCATCTGTTGATTATAGAAATGCCACACTAGGGTATGTTCTGGACTTGAAGATTGATCCCTTGCCTCTGTTTTTCAGTCAACTCGAACATCAATTATTTGATCAATGTCAATTCTACATTTTAATTGTATTCTGTCATATAGATATTTTAAAAAAGCAAAGCTAATGTTAACGTTAGTTTCCTCATTCGAAAGCGATGTCAGTGGCTGGTGAGTCCAGGATTTGAACCCCGAACATGCTGATCCGCGGTCGAGTATCATACCGACATCGTCACTGGCTGCAGCCAATTTATTAATTGATTAATCGTGGCAATGCTTTCAGGGGACTCACTAATGGCTAGTGTTGATCATAAGTTCAGTACCAGTGATGCTGATAACGACATGGCAGGTAAAGTTAACTGTGCCGATCTGTACAAATCTGGCTGGTGGTATAAAAACTGTCTGCAGTCGGATGCTTTCACCAGAAAATTGTGGCCCCTTCCCTGGGTTACAGTGACTGGAAATTATAAAATATTCAAGAGTACCAGAATGATGATTGCACCATTGTGATTTGTATTCTAAATGTTAACATCTAGAATACAAATCATCTATCATGGAATTGAGGAGCATCGTGAATTGCGATTTTTAAGCATTACATAGAAGCAGATTGCTACAGATAGTTGATAGTTCGTGACAGTTGATGAATATATGGTTCGAGACATCAATTTTGGACCTAGTATCCCACTGGTATATAGAGAGCTAGTATGTAATGACTTGCTACAGGAATTATAAACAAATTTCACCTTTAAAAAGTAAAAAGTAAAAGTAAACACACATTATAGTGAAATGATCAACTATGTTGATATCTATCACTTTTTAATATCACATGTTTAAACCGTTGGGCAATTTAATCAATTTTCCGTATAACCAGTCCAGTGAATGTCCGAGATTTCACTCTCAGATCATCGCGCGCGGTTGGGATTCGAACCCGTGAGGGTTCAAATTACCTCGAGTCTGTAATTTAAAACTTCACGACGTTACCCCTACGCCATTAAAACATTCACTATTAAGACGCTATTTACCTTCTGTCAATCGAACAACTGAAATTGACTTAACGCTCAAATGTCGATTACATGTGATTTGTCCGTTGTAAAGGAAATGATAACTTTCTAAATTATAAGGTTCTTTCTCAAAGACACAGTCGTATCACTTAATTTCTTCTATAATTAATTCTACCAACTATATGTATGTATATATATAATATATATATATATATATACATGTATATACATATATAAAATTCTAGATATAATATGTATATATAAAATTATATATATATACATGTACATGTATATATATATATATATATTCATGCACATGTATATATATATATATATATATATATATATATATATATATATATATATATACATCATACATTATATCATCACATTCTATACGTCTTTTAAATTTAAACCACTATATATAGGACTCTGCTTTTACCTGTTTTGTGTATGTGTTGTTGAAGAACAGAGCGTACCGTAAAAAGCGACAAACCACTAAGATGCAAACTAACGCCAGAATGAGCATTCGTTTATTGAAAACCTAGGCTCCTTATATTGCTACAAAATTTTCTGAAAGAAAGGCAACATTTTTCAGAAAGGCAACGTGAAACCACCTCAGAAACCATGTTTTTCCCAAGCTGTATGCTACATAAGGTGTGGATAAGGCATAGACCTTGTGAAGGGATTAACTTGTTGATCAAAGGAGTGTTCTTGTGGTGAGAAGGCAGATTTTGAGTATGAATATGTGCCTTGAATCTGCCACTAGGCAGCACTTTGAAGGAGAAGAACTGAAATTTAAATTGACAATAATTACTGAAATTTCATCTGTACATGTAAATGACGGATAGTTCAATTGGTCTGTACAGAATGCTTAAAATGACGCAGTATTTGATCAACTCTAAACTGTTCTGATTAGCATTAATGCCAATCGTATTGGGTCATTGAAATAAGGTTTAGCATGCTATTAATGTTAATATAATATTACGTTTTCGGCATGTCTAAATCGAATGTTATTAAAATCCATAAAGTATTGATATTAGTAATACTAAAAGAAGATGATTGAAAATTAATTAAATCTATATCCAGACTGGCTAGATTAGCAGTGTAACTTAATTAATGCACATTTAGCTATGCATAGTTTTAGCATATTCAAGTGATGTTTTCGGAATTACTGTCCGTTATTCTATAACAATATTCTATACGTATAATAAACATGAATTTAACAGCCAGTAAGCATTAATACAACATTTATATGGAGAAGAAAGTGAGAAATGATTTGTTACAGTTGAAAAGCTAAGTCTAGAAATGGGAATAATAAGATTGTACACCATAGACATGTAATACTTTTTTTAAATATGTGTCACATGTTTTCAACAAATCGAATATACAGTATATAGGTCTGTGTCTATATATGCAACAAGTTTTCAACACATTTACAATTAATTACACAATTTATAAATACTAAAAGCACATTCACAATAAATTATGACTTAAAAAATGACATGTACTTCCAAATTGGATTTCAAAATTCACTACACAGTATATTTCATTAGCTATACATATTATAATAGAAAAGTTGCTATAGTTTAATTTACACTACTACTACTTATCAGCTAAATATTGTAAATAAGAGATGTCGTATATCCTTTGGAAGATGTGCCTTCAGCCGTCAGTCTGTGGGCAAGTTCTGCGAGAATAAGTTTAAAGATATCATCATGGACTGCAATTTTTCTTCAGAGAGAAGAACTTGTCGAGATGAGGTGAATCAATGAAAATCAAGAATTCTGCCATTTTCAGTAGCTTTACTATTATTTAAGCAATATCCACTTCTGCAAACACATGTCTTTTAAGCAATTACTTATAGACTTCTGTCCGTCTAGTAGAAGCAAGTCTCCTAAATCAAAATCGCTAGTAATGGAATATATTCTTAGGTGTATATCCATTGAAAATTATATTCAGTCAAGGAATTTATAAAATGGATCTTTCATTTGAAATAAGACTACAAAATTATTCAAATTTAACATTTTTATGACCTAGCTGTTTACACCTAAAAATAAACAACATCATCAAAAATATCAAATCAGGGTAATTATGGGCTTTAGAGTTCGATATTAAATTTTATCCCTATTAACACCGAAATAAACCCTAACCATATTCCTAAAATAATCCTAACCCTAACCACGATTACTATTCACGTAATTTATTTTTGGTTCATTTGGTTCATAAAATAATAATGATACATGTATGAATCGGCATGAAAGATTGGTAACTATGATAACATCCCTACTAATTTAATCAGAACTAAGTAATTCTTAGCCCTATTAACACCAAAATAAACCCTAACCACATTCCTAAAATAATCCTAACTCTAACCACGATTACTATTCACGTAATTTATTTTTGGTTCATTTGGTTCATAAAATAATAATGACACATGTATGAATCAGCATGAAAGATTAGTAACTATGATAACATCCCTACTAATTTCATTAGAACTTCCTAATTTTTACTATATAGGTCTAATATAGACATTATAGTTTCAGCTGCTCCATATTCATTTGTATTAATAATTAATCATTAACTTAACACATCTGCTAAATACCTTTATAATTACTTATATTTATATTGATTTGATATTTTCTACTTGTTATATTAATAGCTAAAATGCAAACTATTAAGAATTATTTCTTCTGGAATTAATCAATAATATTTGTTTGTAAACAACTAAGCTTATTCCTGGGCCTCCTTGCGTACAGTACTGGTTTTTTTTCGGCGGAGTTGAAGGTCCATATGATAACTATCGAGACGTCCATGGCTAACTCCTCTTCCAAAGCGAGTCAGGGACATCAAAACTGCTTGCGTTGATCAAACTTCTGTCTATCTGCATGAGAACCGTCTCGCCTCTCAATATGTCGAGTTTTAATTAGATCATTCGCTTTCCACCGGAGTGAAAAGTATTCACACAGCATCAAGAGATCGTTTAGTTTGACTGGGAGGCTTATATCCAGTAGTGAGGTGTTGTCTCTAAAGTACATCTCCTTCCTCTTAAATTAAGCTATACTACTCTAAGCCTTCTTTTTCTACGAATGAATAAGATAGACTAATCATTCTCTGGCATCAATAGCTTAGCAGTGCCTATAAAATTTCCCATTGAACATATAATCTTTATGCTGATGTACTATAGCAAGCTGATATGGTATTTTCTTGATTATGACAAAACAATATGACAATATATTTTGGACTCAGAGATGCTGATAAAGATAGGACGCCGTATCCATTAGACTTGATTTATCATTCTCGCTATATCTCACAAGCAGTTAGAACAATTTGTAAATTTGTAAATATATCAAGATATAATCTCGATAGTAGTGTAATGAAATAAATTGCATATTCTACTGAAATATTTTAGAATGCCCTACCATAGGAGTTATATTTAGCTTCACTTATTATGACTTTGAAATACCTGTCCATATTATACTTCAATAATGATATTACGGTCTCTGTAATATGTCATTGGGAGCAACATTTCAGATAAAAAATAATTCGATAAGTCAATCGATCGGTTTAACATAATGGACTTACATTAATATTCTTATTTGGTATTTATAAATAAATATTTAGTAAAAGATATATTTCTTAAAGCGGTTTATTTACTACATCTAGGTGACTGCCGTTGTAAAATTTGTACTTTTAAAATTACAAGGTAACTTTTAGATTAATTTCGTTGTATTTTTCTATTTCCCATTTGCTACAAAGTCACGTTAAAGTCACAAAGTCACATCTTCACTAGTTTTATTCCGCTTTCATGAAAAAGGAAAGTTGCATTTTTTGTTGATTTTTCGTTGTTTTATAGAGGATTAAATGCTGAAGGTTATGAAAAAGTTTAATTTAATGTTACGGCTGTGCATGTGCTAGCTTCAAAAATTATCTCCATTACTGCGAAAAATCTATTATGAGCGTGCCAAACGAGCATATCTTTTTAGCTGCAAATATAATGGGCTATTTGAAATCATTCATACGGTATATTTTTCTTAGGCATAATATTTGAAGCCTAAGACCTTTAAAGATACGTTCTGGAAAGCTGAATGCAGTTTAGTGGGCCTAAGAAGAATCATTACAGGAATCTCTTCAATTATTACCCCCGGCTTAGAGAATGTCTTAGCCTAAATTAAAATTGTAGGTAAAGATTATCTAAGGATAATAAGTAGTGTTAAAATTTGATCTAGTCCAGTATATCTTTACTATTTTCTTTTGTTAGTTTTGGTTTCACAAATGTTCCACAGCACATGCTACAGAGATTTCTGGCTTAGTTAGTTTTCGTTATTTCGATCTTTCCAGCATAACGTTTAATAATCGTTGCACTTTATTCGAGCGGTGTGGGTCATTTCAAATCTGTTCTAATTAGTAATTCAAAATATTACTATCTCTATTCTGAGTGATAAATTTTAAACAAGGCGAGCACTTAGTCGTAAAGCTTTGAGTCGAACGATCAATGATGATTTAAAGTCCGCCACATTACCTTTTCTCTTTCTTTGTAATATTGCCTAAAATAATATATAATTATAAAAAAGCAAAAAGGTTTTCAAAGCAAATCAACATGGCTAAAATTAATAAATAATGATCTAAATGATAAGTAAGGGGCTAAATATACTAAACGAAAGTATCTACGATATGGCGGGGATAGGGCAGGGCGGAGCCAATTGATATGGAGACCTACTGCGAGCTCCAATAAGGACGTAAATACAGTCAGAGTAGTAGTAGTAGTATAATATTATACTTATTGGCACCTGCTCCCTGGCAGGAACCTCAAAAAAGCTTCAATATTTCAAAATATTCAGAGTTTAAAGTAAGTTTAATTATTTGTAGTAACTAATTGCTTCATTGGATATCCATTCCATTTTTTGTAACCATGTCATTTGTATTTTGTGGTTTTGAAACAATATAGCTAACTAATCTTAAGGCCAATACCGGTAATTTCACCATATGTGAAATCAAACTTCAATATTTGTTGTTATTGTTGTTGTTGTTGCTCTAAATCATAATTATAACTAGCTTAGTTCATATCATCTTACCGTGAATAATTTAATGATACCCCCTTTAAAACAATACGATGAATTTATTTATTTAAGAATTTTTTATTCAATTGTACTAATTTTAATATCCCTAGAGCAAATATACATGGCTTTAAATTAACTTGATTTTTTCACAGCTAGCTATCTACGTTACTGAAAGGAAGCCTTGGACGATTTAGAAACAAGGAGTTTTGTTTTTAAGGGCAATAAATTCGAGGATAAATTTTTTTTAAATAGGAAGTCCATCGTTTCAATTTGGTATTTTTTCCTTGGTATAAAAGATCACTTGTTGAGAGCTCTCGATAGTATCGCGTCATGAGATGCCAGTAGAGCATCATGTGGCGAGCAACTTATTTCACGTGCGGTTTACTGCTGGTCTGTTTTCTAGCTCAGGTCGTTTTCAGTCAGAATGAAAGCAATGAAGGACAAATTGAGAATGGTCTGCGAAAAGGCCGTAATGTATTGTACAGTAAAGAAAATAGAAAATTCAACAATAAGAACGATGTGAAATTGAAAAATTGTAAAGCTACATATCTCAAGGAAGCCGACAGTATTTCATTCTATCAGAATATTTTGAAGGACCTTATCGAAATTAATGCAACGGCTGCGACAAGAACAAACAGCAGCGGCTCAAAAGCTGATATAGATTCCTATCTAATTAAACCTGAATACGAATTACGTCTAACTCTCTCAAATGGAAAGAAATTCAAACTGAAACTCAATGAAGACAGAAGTTCAAACTCAAGTTTTGGGTGGAAATCTTGCGAGAATCTGATTAGAAAAACGAGTAATCGTAAAGATTGTAAGCGAATTTTGAATAATGTGCTTAAATATGAAAGAGATTTAATCAAAGCCGTAAGGAGAAGAGGTGGTACAGTGAATGCACCTGATATCACTACTCCTACTTATGAAGAAAATTCCACTTATGGAAATACCGAAAGTAATTTTCCCAATGATGGGGAAACCTCTAATCCGTGGAATGAATCATCGACTACTCAATATCCCCTTAAAACAGCTACAACAGTTCATTCCAATTATTCCACTGAACCTTCGAATACAGAATCAAATGAATATACTTCTTTGGAAACGTCAAATCCATGGATTAATTCATCGGGGACTGAAAATAAGTCTGATTCAACTACTACTGCTTATCCCAATGATTCCTCGACCACTGCTTATCCCAATGATCCCTCGGGTACCGATAATAATGAGCAAAACAACTGGGGAACTGAAGACCCAACTTGCTGGTGCGATTACGTGTCTTCGGAATATACGACTGAGCCATGGACAACGGAAAATCCATGGGCCACGGAAGTTCCTTCTGAAGACGTGACTATTGCCGATTTATCAAGCACTAAGAAGACTCGAAAACCCAGGCCCGTAACAAGACCACCGATATATAGATCTACACAGTATCCTTCTACGAAGCCTCACAGACAGAAATATAGGCTAACAAAACGTCCTTACGACACTATAGCGTCTAGAATGAAGAGGACAAATTTGCAGACACCGAAAATACGACAGCTTGCCTACAAACCGTCGTCATGGGTAGATCCATTGAGAAATCCTAGGAATAACAGAGAGTCGCTTAAAACACGACGCGGTAAAGGTAGATTATGGCCAAGTAAAACTACAATGAAACCATGGTCGTGGCTAGATGTGTTGAGAAACTTTATGAATAAAGGAGAGTCTTTAGAAACACGACGCGGTAAAGATAGATTATGGCCAAGTAAAACAACATTGAAACCATGGGCTTGGCTAGATATATTGAGAAATTTTATGCATAAAGAAGAGTCTTTGGAAACACGACGTGGTAAAGATAGATTATGGCCAAGTAAAACAACAATGAAACCGTTGTCGTGGCTAGATTGGTTGAGAAATTTTATGAACAAGAAAAATTCGTTGCACACACGACGTAGTAAAGATAGATTATCTCCTAAAGGTCAGACTTCTAAAAAATCCAAGAAATCGCCTAAGGGTACCAAATCACCGCGACTTCCGCATAAAGCAAACGCAGAATATTATCAGGATTGGGATCCAGAAGACAATGGAGAGAACGATTATGACACAACCGAAAAGCAAAGATGCTGGTGCAGTACAAATCCTGTGGAATATCAGACGACAACAAATTATCCGTTGGAGGATTATCGGACAACTGAACTTTCACAGGCAATGAACGTAAGTATCTAGTTCTATAAAAATTTAAATAGACTATTTATTTAGGCCAATCTAATGATCATCTACATGTTATTCTCTGTATACTGTACTCAAGGGAATGAATGATGAAATATGTTGAACGTGTTCTTTTGATACATTTTAAATAACGTAGTCATCATCCTGCGTAGCTATTTTGATGTGAATCAAAAATTGTTTAATTTATAAGTTTTTATTTTTTCATAGCGTAGATTCTGTCCTCCTTTAACAAGCAGTGTTGCGTATCTGGCATCACATCATCCTCGTTTATTTATGAGTTTCTTTTGCAAGCTGCTATTATGCTTGATATTGCATTTCCTTGTAAAAATTTTGCATATTTGTTCCATTATATCAAGTGTACAACCAACTCAATTATATCAAGTGTTTCAGAGAACCAATAACGTTAAGTCCTTTAAAAGACGACAGCTAAGATATAATGATAAACTTTTATTTTCGCCCCAGCTCAGTTGCAGAACAACCTTTTGCAGATGTTTTATTCTCAAATAAAAATGTATCAAAAGGGCAGTGATTAGAGGAGTCAGTTAATTTTAAAGTCATTAAATTTTAAATGATTGATCCTGAGCTGAATTTAACTATCGTGGGTTCGAATCTCAGCTGCGCATATCTGAGAGTAAAATCTCGGAAATTCACAGCACTGGTTATACGGAAAATGGTCTAAATTGCCTACTGGTTTAAACATGTGGTATTAAAAGTGATAAATATCAACATAGATGAACATTCCACTATAAGAATCAGTAAGTGCAGGGGTTTCATTCCTGGGCTCGCCCGTGACTGACAATCGCTTTCGAGTGAGTAAACTGACGTTAACCTTAGCTTTACCAGCTCTTAGCTTTTATAATGCGAGTGTTATTTAATTAATCCCGGAGATTTCTACTCCGCGCTATGCAGTTTCTATATTCGATTCCAGCCGATGATTTGAATAAAACATTAACGTTAATGACTGCTTCAGTTGACCTAGAGCGCATTTAGCATGTAGTAATAATAATAATAATAATAATAATTATTATTATTATTATTATTATTATGATTATTTATTATTATTATTATTATTATTACAATTGCTATTGTTATTATTATTATTATTATTATAGAGGTTTAACGCTCGTTTTCTCATACAAATATGATGTAAGGGACATCATCCTTGGGAGTAGTTGTGTATGTATGTTCTGGAAGAGTAGAATAGGAGAATATCAATAACAAATGACGTTTAACTATCGACTTTAATACGTTATACTTTAAAATAAATGTACCCGTCTGGCAAAATGTGCACATCAAGAAAAATTGGGCACTTTTAACTGAACCTGGTCTGAGCCCCAAACTTTCAATCTTAAAATTATAAAAAATACGTAGCCATTAAATTTAAATGTAGGCTTATATATATATACATGTGTATATATATATATATATATATATATATATATATATATATATATAAACCACACATTTTTATAATGAAGCAATTTTAGAGCTGTAGCGTTGATATTTAAGAATTATAAATATGACGCAGATAAAACTTGAAATAGCCTATATTCTCAACATAAATTTATAATCGTTAAAAGACAGAACTTTAATTAATAATAATAATAATAGTAATAATAATAATAAAATATAATGATATAAAAATAGTAATAATAATAATAAATGTTTGTAATAAATGACCAATAATAGTAATAATAAATGACCAATCTGCAAAAGAAATGTGCTGAGGAGAAGTAAGGTCCTTAACGAAAGCCGGTCCGGTGATCAAAATGGTCAGGGTATATCGATTAAATCTACGGTGGGAAAGCTAAGTCTCAAGCTTACTACAGAAAGTTGAAAAGAACAAGAGCGAAGATAAGTAGATAAAGAGTTCCAGATTGTGAGTACTGTATAAGAAAATGAACATCTGCCTAATGATGTGAGAATATTTGGAACAGAGAGAAGATTGGCGCAGGTGGAACGAAGTGCACGTGAGGGACGATAGGGCAGAAGAATTTCAGATAGGTAAAAAGGCTTGCCAAATCGCAGAGTTTTGAAAATTAATAGAGCTATTTTATATTTGATGTGTTGATTAACAGGGAACCAGTGAAGACTACGAAGTAGAGAAAGAGAGCGAGATTGACGTCTAGAGGACTTGTAATCAACACGTGCGAGAGAATTTCGGACGTGCTGCACACGATTGAGGGAATAAAGCATCCATATAATAATGAACTACAGTAATCAAGCTTTGAGTGAACTATAGGATTTGCATGGATAGTATACGAATTTCTTGTAAGGGTAATTAGCGTAACTACTAAGGAATATCCCCGGCGAGAGAGCGTCGACAGCGTTTTGACGCTCAGCGCTACTTCAGACAGACAGACAGAACTGGCTCATTTTATTAGATAATTAAATCTTCAACTAAATTTACACAATTAACAAACATAAAAATTATATTTTACCTTGTTAACTGCGCTCGTACTGTCATGACTATCTCTCTCTCTCTCTCTCAATCTCTCTCTTCTCTCTCTCTTTCTCTTTCTCTCTCTTTCTCTTTCTCTCTCTGTCTTTCTTTCTTTCTCTCTCTCTTTCTCTTTCTCTCTCACTCTCTCTCTGTCTCTTTTTCTCTCTCTCTGTCTCTTTCTGTCTCTCTCTTTCTCTTTCTCTCTTTTTTTTTCTCTCTCTCTCTGTCTCTCTTTCTCTTTCTCTCTCTCTCTCTCTCTGTCTGTCTGTCTTTCTTTATCTCTCTCTATCTCTATCTATGTATCCTTTTCCATAGAATTTTGGATATAGAGTCAAAAATATTCAAAGTAATCTTGTATTATGAATTATGATATATTTAAAGTCTATGCAAAAACCAGGAGGATATAAAATATTTCGCATCATAATTATTATTACCTAATCTAATCTGTGAAATACTGCATGTAATTGAATTGAATTACTATTATATATGAAGTAATAAAGGCAAGTTCAGGGACTGCAGCGAGATACCAATTGATCTTGAGAAGATGAATGTCTTCACTATCCATTTTCTACCGGATTCTTCTTTACCACCCGCTTCAGTCAGATGTTTTAATGACGCCCTTACTGACATATGGACGGTGACATTTATTCATTCATTTGTAACTTATAATGATAGTTAAGCTATTAAGCGGATTAAACATTAACAACCGAATATTACAAATATGCTATATTAATATTGAATATACTGCATATTTGCAGTATATTCAATAGAACGTGTTGTTTTAGTTCGCTTTAGCTCGTCTCGCTTCCGTTCGTTCGTTAGAAAACTGACGTTAACATTAGCTTTTATTAGCTTTTATTGGCTCTATTCTCCCTCTGGCCCTATTGCCCCTATTGCCCCTATTGCCCCTATCATCCTACTATTGTATGTAACGAGTGCTAAATTCCACGTGAGACTGTTGAATGATATCATATCAGTCGTTGCCAGTTAATTGTTTACTTATTTCCAGCAGAAGTAAATAAATAATGAAAGTCTTAAAATAAATCCGCCGAACAGCAACTTCGGGTTTGTGACACAGAGAAGCTTGCAGGTTTTGTAGATGTACATCCCACAGCAGCTAAACAAGAGAAGGAAACAGCCGAATTACGCAACGATGATGATGATGACTTCCTGTTCACTTCAGTTTCCTTGATGAGGCCTCCAAAACCCAGATAATCGGATATTCTTTGAAGAAGTCTGAACTGGTACCTGTCAACCATATAATATGTTCGACTCTGATAAGCTGCGCTCGGTTGACTCTGCTGTTTTAGTTCTATGAACTTGTCTTGCGTATCAATAGCGAAGGGAACTGAGTTTTAATGTACTGCCTTATAGTTAAGGGCCATTGTTATTTTATTAAATTAACTCCAGAATAATTTCCATTAATTGTTTACTAAAAGTCTAAGCTACTAACATACTATATTTGGCCCCGGTAAAACATATGAGATATGAACATCGCAACTATAACGATGAGAGATTTCATAGTCTGCTGATAATGGCGAGTATTCTACGCTCTACCAACTAGTCTGGACCCGCTCTATTAGCTCCAAAACATTCAATTAAAAAGATCACGAAATTAGCTGCATTTTCGTGGAGAGCAAATATCAGAGCAGATTGTCTCACTCATAATTCTGTCTAATCGTTTGTATATCTTCACGACTAGACTACTTTATCATTCATAAATGATCTCACAGCTGTCATCACGCTGATATATGACAGAGGAGAGAGCTTGCAAACAAATAATTTCGTGGGTAGCAGTTTGGTAGCGGTCTAAGTTAATCGGTCTATCGGTCTAAGTTAATCGGTCTAAGTTAATCGGTCTAAGTTAATCGGTCTAAGTTAATCGGTCTAAGTTAATCGGTCTAAGTTAATCGGTCTAAGTTAATTCGATTTAATTCTAGTTAATTATTAATATTTAATTAATATATTTTTAGTATTTAGATCAGTATCTACCTTCATAATTATATTGCGTAATTCAAATTAATTCTACAACACTCTCAATATGACAGTGAACACAAAAATAGCGTAATTTGAAAATAAAAATAGCGCTGTTAATTATTGTAATACGTTTAAATTATGCAGGTAATTACGCAGGTAAATAATTTCAAAGTCAATTAATATGAAAATTTTTGTCGTTAGTCGCCACTGCGCGAATGCAACAGAAGTCACGTATCAAGTGCTTTCATTAATTACGTTTTTTTATCTCAGAAGAGTAAGAGAATTTAAACTTATAACAAGTTTTTACATATTTATCATGTTTAATACACATGCAGACATGTATGCACTTACACTATAATTCATCCGGGTCACATCTGAATCTACATGTACATCGTATATTTTGTGAGTGTCAAGAATGTGTGATGAACTTGAGATATGCAAGAGAAGTCACTTAAGAAATCATATCTGTTATAGTTTAGAATTTATAAATTAAATAACAATAACATATAAAAATGATACGCATTATTGTGAAATGAGTAATCGTGTTTATGTGTGTATATACATGGATATATATATACAATTATATACACAATTATATATATATATATATATATATATATATATATATATATATGTATATGTCACTTTTAATACCGCATGTTTACACCATTGGGCAATTTAGAGCATTTTCTGTGTAACCATTCCAGGGAATGTTCGAGATTTAACTCTCAGATCAGCGTGGCCGGAATTCAAAACTACTAGAGTTCAATTCACCTCATGATCTGTCAGTTAAAACTTCATTACTTTACTTAAAGCCTATAACCACTGAGCAAGTGAGTCTTATTAAATTAACTTCTTGATGTCGCTGTTGATGATTGACAGGTGGCACTTTGCTGATCTTAGACTTTGGTGACTATGACTGGAAATATGAAATATAAAACTTCGATTTTTCTTAATTCAGCAAAAATATAGAACAAATAATTAACCATGAATTATTTCCTTTCTAATTATTTCACTCTAATTTCCAGCTAAAATTCATTGTAAAAATAATAAAAAATTATTTTTTAAATTTATTAGTAAGAAATTTCTAAGTTACTCTACTATAGTTACTTTTAAATTACCCTAATACCTACTTTATTAACTAAATGAAATCTTAATCTAATTAATATAAAAATAGTCCCAATCTAAATAACAATATTTTGGTCCCTTCCCTTCTTCCTCACAATACACCTCCCAACGGTGTTGCCACTGCTCCATAAAAATATAATATAAAATATAAAAATTTAATTTTTTAAATTAATAAGCTTTTGGATTAAACCAAGATCTATATTGAAGATTCCTTTGAAATATAACTCGTACTATACGTTCTTAGAATGAAGACAAAATAGGAAAGAAATAAACTGAAGAAATTAATATATGCCAAGCACCTGCTGTTGGCTTTAAAACTGACTCAGAAAGAGGATACATTTTCTTGATTCTATCTGCCAATTTACTCTTTGAATGAAAATAACAATTATCAACAAATCTAATCAATTTTGTATCAGTCTTAATATAATTATTTTCAAATCTTACACTTAATATCTTTCATACTAATTTATATTTGAACCAATCTTAAAGAAGTCTTCTCTCAGTTGCATAATGTTACGTACAGATAGAGTGCAATTGTCGTTCATGTCAGCATGGAACACCATTTAGACAAATTCAAGCCGATGAGCAAAAATAATATCCAAAAGAACAAATTCCAAAATTCAGAACACCAGTCTAAAGATAATGGTAATTATGGAAAAGGAAGTTTACGTGATACTCTGTTGCACACTTTTTGCATATTTTTGTAGATATACATTTAAATGTAAATTTTTAATTTAGCTCATATTATTGTTTTTTAACTCTTTCTGTAAAGTAGTCTTGAAGACCGATTTCGGCCCCGTTACTATTTTCATTAATGTAGGCCTATTAAATTATTTACAAGTCTTATATAGAAGGGCATTCCTTTATGGATTATAATTGTGCTACAGGACTGGTATTCTAAGTTAAATGTCTGTGTTCGTTGGAATGGATCCTATTCTCATAATACTTGTGTTAAAAGTGGCGTGAGACAAGGTAGCTCTCTATCGCCGGCTTTATTTAATATCTTTATTGATCCTTGCATTAATGACCTAAAATCTCTTAATGTAGGTTGTACCATTGGTGCACAATTTGTCGGTATGCGCTGATGATTTGCTTCTTATTTCACCAACGGTGCTCGGTTTACAAAAGATGCTAGGTCAATGCTCAATTTCGTTTGATAATTTACTATTGGAATTCAATATAGATAAATCTATGTGTGCTGCGATTGGGTTAGGGTCAGCCTGTAAAATTTCTTCAATGTCTCTAATGGAAAACCATTAAACTGGGTAAAACGTTTTAAATACTTAGGTATTACTTTTATAAGTAAAAATCTAATGGTTGACACCAATTTGATTATTAGAAAATTTTACTCTAGTTGCAATAATATATTGAGTAAATCAGCTTATTTAACTGAGCTGACAAGATTGTATCTTTTAGAGTCCTACTGCTTGCCCATTTTAACCTATGCCACTGTCAGTATTTCACTTAGAAACGATCAAATTCATGATTTAAATGTTGCCTGGAACAGTGTTTATAGAAAGCTATTTAACTATCATAAATGGGAATCTGTTAAGCCAATTATGATAGGGTTGGGTAAGTTGGATTTTAAGCACATTAGAGTTAAACTTATTTTTAATTTCTTTAGAAGCAGCCTAAATAGATTCAGCATAAATATAATTTTAAAGCATTTTGTAATTAGATATGTGTTGATGGATTTAGATAAAGTGTGTCATTGTTTTAGATTGCCTATAAATTGTTCGATGGTTCTAGACAATAGAGTGTCTTATGGTAGAAGCGTGCATTTAATTTACGAAGCTTTTAATGCTAGTGTTGGTATTAGCAGGAATTCTAGTTAAGTTTCTAGTATTTCATTTTTGATTGTTTTATGATCCTATGTTTTTGCGTGTATGTGTGTATATATCTATGTGTGATGCTTCTTGATCCTGTCTGTTTTTGACGAATAAAGAAATGAATATAATATTAGTGCGCGGACTTTATCATTTTCTATTACACCATCTCAAATAGGCCTACCTATTCAGCTATAGTCTTTAAACATATTTAAATTATATATATATATATATATATATATATATATATATATATATATATATATATATATAATTTGCTAATATTATATACGTGCATTACAATATTGAGTATGCTATGTGATATGCTAGTGTTTGGTTATAATTGTTCAAGACAATTTCAGTTTGAGATTTTTCTCTGCATACTTTTCGAATGACGCTATTGTCTGCTGTTTATTGTTAAAACCAATTCGTTCTTCCTTAATTATACGTTCCTTTCTGACTGATACAAATATATATATATATATATATATATATATATATATATATATATATATATATATATATACATGTATATATATATGAATATATATACTATATATACATATATATATACATATATATATATAAGACTGTAATGTATTTAGCTCTAAATTTCTATCACAAAGTCTAAGACCTCTCAGTTATATCTAATATGTTTTCATTAATATCAGATTTTAATTTTAGGAAAGTTGACCGGTGCTTATGTTGCGTCCATTGAATTTAGAAGCTTTAACAGCGCAGTGTGGAAATTTTATCAAAGCATTTACTAAACGGAAGCCCTTGCCGAGCTTTCTCAAAGTTAGCACTTTTGACTGCAGTACAGCATTGGCTTAATTTTTAACTTTCTATAAAAGGCTGCCATTTTCGGAGTTCAAATCAATGTCACATATGCCAGTAGAGCATCATGTGGCGAGCAACTTATTTCACGTGCGGTTTACTGCTGGTCTGTCTTCTAGCTCAGATCATTTCTTGTCATCGAGAAGGCAATGAAATAAAGATAGATCCAGGTAAAAAAAATGGCTTAAAAGCACAAAGTAAGGACGATGACATATCAGACAAGAATGAGAGAAAGAAACTGCGAAATTGCAAATCTCAATATCTCAAGGAAGTTGAAGGCATTCATGTCTATCAGAGAATTCTGCAGAAACTTATCGAAGATCTTCGGAATTCGGTGAATGCTACAAAGGTCGGCGCAAGAGCGGGTTACGACTCGAGTCTAATTAAACCGGAATATAGATTACGTGTAACTCTCTCGAGTGGAGATGAGTACACGCTAAAACCCAACGAAGAAATGAGCATAGTAACATCGCGTACTGCCTGGAGGTCTAATAATGAAGGTCCAGTAGGAGACATGAAAAACAGTAAAGATTGTAAATTAATTTTGCACAGCCTACTCCAATATAAAAGAGACCTGACAATGGCCATAAATAGCAGCGGAGGGGACTTGAATGGCGTGCCTAGCACTACACCCATCTACCCAAAGTCCTATGGGCAGAAAAGTAAAGCGACAACCCGTAGAAATCGTCAAAGTACGTCAGTAACGGCACTACCGCTATGGGAGTGGTTGTTTGGCAATAACAGAAAGCAGCCGCAGCCACGATCTGCTCTCAGTGATGCAATTTCTAATCGACGTAGAACTACGAAGAAAATTAGAAAACCTTCCAAAACTACCAAATCACAAAGAAAACCAACCAAGACTACCAAATTACAAAGAAAACCTTCCAAGACTACCAAATCACAAAGAAAACCTTCCAAGAATACCAAATCATCCAGAAAACCACCCAAGACTACCAAATCAACACGAAAACCACCCGAGACTAACAATTCATTTAGAAAACTAGCCATGATTAACAAATCGTCAAGAAAACCATTTAAGACTACCAAATCACCATTCTTTTATTATGAAACAACGACAGCGTATAATCCCTATAAGTCATCACTGGATTCCGATGAAAATGATCAATACTACGAGACAACCGGAAAGAAAAAGTGCCGATGCAATCCATTGAAATATCAGACAACACAAAGACGATGGGAGGTCGACGAGATAACTGACGAAGAATTTGAGACAACTGAATCATGTAAGCTTCTACTTTTAATATTTATTTTCAGGTGGTGCAATGAGAAACTTTATAAAATGACTACTTAGCTACAACTTCGATATTACATTGTTTATAAAGCTTCTTAAGTCGGTAAGATACTCGATGGCGGATCAGATGGTGCGGTGTTCAAAACCTGGGCTCGCCCGTCACTTTGTCATTGACATCGATTTGTCACTGACATAGCTTTCGAGTGAGGAAGCTGACGTTAATCTTAGCTTTACCAGCTTTTTTAGGTGAAATAACTAACATCTTAGTTGCTGTAAAAGAGGGGTTTGTAGGAAACTGATAGTGATATTTAATCTGTATAATTTAGAAAATGTCTAGGCCTAGTTCTGTTGTAAATTGAAACATATAGTACATGTTATGGTGTAAATTATGTTATGATATGCCAGTTATTTAGGTAAGTTTTTAGAACCTTTTTACGTGGGTCTCAAACAAGCAATTGTGCTTTCTGATCCATTGTTTGTTATGTTAGGTTATATTTACAATTATATTAGAAACTCTTTTAGTAAACTGGCAGTAAACTGACGTTAGACTTGGATTTATCCGTGTAATTGCTTTTAGCGTAATAAGGGTTATGATATCATCCTTGGAGGAGGAAACTGATGTTAAATCTTTACTATTATTATTATTATTTTAATAAGATTCAGAAAAGTAAGGGTTTAGTTGATGACTAGTAGCATCTGAATTCGTAGTGTCTAGCATTACACTTGAAAAGTCAATGCAACACTGAAAACTTAGCTTATAACTTACAATAATGAACGATTTACAAAATCTCAGCAGTCAAATAATTAACGACATGCACGGTCATTTTCCTAGTCGCGATTTCACAATCGCTAATGAAATGATTAAAATGCAAAAGGACTCTTTGGGTACGTTCACAGCTCAATTAAATGAAAAAAGATCTATTCCTCCTCAATGTGTGACGATTCATTGTCAAGTTTAAACGATATAGCCACTAGGAATAAGTAAACAGACACTAGAAGGTGAAGGCCGGACGCATTGTGTTGACACACAGATGCTGTTTTTGTATTGACGATCCTAGCAGTTTAA
The DNA here is from genome assembly GCA_905160935.1 of Enchytraeus crypticus. Classification (NCBI taxonomy): domain Eukaryota; kingdom Metazoa; phylum Annelida; class Clitellata; order Enchytraeida; family Enchytraeidae; genus Enchytraeus; species Enchytraeus crypticus. The sequence goes on along the minus strand of CAJHZI010000253.1, from coordinate 1,930,462 downwards.
TCTTAAAAGAAAAAAATGATTGTTTTAAATCTGTTTCTTTCTTATTAGAAAATAGGAAATGGTAAAATGCTTTGCAGTCGTATATAACTAACGGCTTCTGCGGGGTTAATACCAATTTAAATATCAATTTAAGGAACACTTTATAATTTTTCATGTATTTATAATTGTGTTCAATGCATTGTTTCGAACTAAACGACTATCAGCTGTAGCTTCGTTACGTGAACGGTGACTTCGTGCCTTTTGTGCAGGAATTATGCAAATAAGAAGGAACAACAAATAAGAGCATTTAACTGTTTGATTATTTTATCTGATATCATGATTTTTATGATCTTATAACCTTATCAATTTGAGTTTTCTGTTCTGATTAACACAATGTTACTTGTTGTGCTGATAAATCTTAATGGAATTCTTTACTGATAAAAACATAATTAGTAAACTATATTAAGTATGCTAATACGTAAAATTATCACTTTATATTAATTATACTTATAAATATAATTGCCTAATTGTATTTATTACACTAATTAATACAATTAGCTAATTATATTAAGTATGCTCATAAGTACATTAAGCTAATTATATTAACTACTCTTAGAAATACATCTATCTAATTATATAATGCTAAAACCTACAATTAGCTAATTATATTAGTTATGCTAAAACGTACAATTAACTAATTATATAAATTGCTCTAATAAATATAATTGGCTAACTATCTTAACTATAATAGGTAAAATTAGCCAAATAAATTAATGATGCTAATAAATACATACAATTAATAATATTATGTTAATACATACATATTAGCTAACTGTATTATGCATGCTATTAAGTACAATTAGCAAATTGAATTAATTTTGTTCTCTCTTAGTGCACTGCCTACTGGCAGGTCCATGGTATATAATGCCTCCACTCTTCTCTGCCTTTCGCTTTCCTTTTCATGTCCACATATCAGTGGATCTTTAAATCACCTAATTATGTTAATAATACAGTTAGCTAATTAAATTAATTATTGTAATAAATATATTAGCTAATTATATTAATTATGTTAATAAGTACAATTACCTGATTATATTAATTGTTCTAATAAATATATTTGCTAATTATGTTAATAAATACAAGTAGCTAGTTATATTAATTACGATAATAAATACAAGTAGCTAGTTATATTAATTACGATAATAAATACAAGTAGCTAGTTATATTAATTACGATAATAAATACAAGTAGCTAGTTATATTAATTACGATAATAAATACAAGTAGCTAGTTATATTAATTACGATAATAAATACAAGTAGCTAGTTATATTAATTACGATAATAAATACAAGTAGCTAGTTATATTAATTACGATAATAAATACAAGTAGCTAGTTATATTAATTACGATAATAAATACAAGTAGCTAGTTATATTAATTACGATAATAAATACAAGTAGCTAGTTATATTAATTACGATAATAAATACAAGTAGCTAGTTATATTAATTACGATAATAAATACAAGTAGCTAGTTATATTAATTACGATAATAAATACAAGTAGCTGAATATATTAATTATTAGCCTATTCTACTAGATAATTTTATAAATTATATTAACAAAAACACTTAGCAATTTATATTAATTATGCTTATAAATACAATAAGCTGACGATATCAACTAGTGTATAATCTGTGTTGCGATGAACAAATAAACGATACTAAACGGAAAATTATGTCTAATGTTTAAATTTAGCGGTAGAGAGTCATAGGGACTGTGGTGAGATACAGCAAAGATCTATAGATTACCCTCAGAGTGATGAAATCTACACAATACAGGCTCTGCCTCACGCCTCTATATCACCCGTACAAGTCGTGTGTGATTTCGAAACTGAGCCTGGCGGGTGGACGGTATACAAATTATTCATTTATATTTATATATATGAACACACACACACACACACACACACACACACACACACACACACACATATATATATATATATATATATATATATATATATATATATATATATATATACTTATATATAATATTATATATATATATATATATATATATAATTTATATTTATACTAATCCTATTTCTACTTAGATTTTTTATTAGTGTAGTTATATTAAATGTTTTTATGGCGTAGGGGTAACGTCATAAAGTTTTAAATGACAGATCCTGCGGTTAATTGAATCCTCATGGGTTTGAATCCCAGCCGCGCTCATCTGAGATTTAAATCTCTGACATTCACTGGACTAGTTATAAGGAAAATGGTCTAAATTGCCTAACGGCTTAAACATTTGGTGTTAAAAAGGTGATAGATATCAACACAGTTTATCATTTCACTATATTGCATGTTTACTTTGTTATATTTAAATTTAAATTAGTTATATCTATATATAGGCATAGGACGCCCACCTTGTCATAAGCAGTATTCCCCTTGAATAAAGGCATGTCATAGGAATGCAATTGATGATCTAAAGATCCACGCGTATGTGGATAAGAATGGGAAAGTGGAAGAAAAAGAAATATTATAAACATAATAGTAAAGACAGTAATAATTATAGCGTTCTTCGCTAAAACAAAATTGCGGAAAAATCGGTTGAAAATATTCAAGCCTATTTAAAATAATAGTCCTACTAAAATTTCGGTAGAATATAACTACAATTCAAAACAAACAAAATCAAGTCTTTTAAATATCCATGCGTTTTACTCATTCATTCCATGCCTTTCAAAGATCACTCTTACCTAAGCTGTAAGCTGTTCTAAGAGGAACAGAGACAGACCGAGATTATGAATGTTAGATGATTTAAAGATCCATTCATATGTGAACATTAAAAAGGAAAAAGGACAATTGAAGTGATGTAAATTTGCGATTACAAATAATATTTTTTTTAATTTTTTAATTTGTGATCTTGATAGAACCAATGGCGATGTCGGTAAGATATTCGACCGCGGATCAGTATGTGCGGGATTCAAATCCTGGGCTCGCGCGTCACTGACATCGCTTTCGAGTGAGGAAACTGCCGATAACATTGGCTTTACAAACTTTTTAAATATCGACAATGTCATTCAGTCGCAGAACCTGATTAACTTTGGTTCATAGTATCACCAAATCTCTCTAACGCGATGTGATTTTGATGAATTTTGTAAATTTATTTTGATATAATTAATTAATTGCGAAATAATTAACTAACCGTTACCGTTGCATTAAATATTTGCTATGCGCTCTCTCTCTCTCTCTCTCTCTCTCTCTCTCTCTCTCTATATATATATATATATATATATATATATATATATATACATATATACATGTAGTTGGAGAGAGTTGGCACAGACAGACAGTTGATAAATTTATTAAGAAATAGGAAGAAGAGTTGGATAGGACACATTCTAAAAGGGTAAGGTCTATTAAAAGAGGTCATAGAAGGTAAAATGGAAGCGAAAAGAGGCAGGCCGATATTAGGTAGGTTAAATGATTTAAAGACCCACTCATATGTGGAAATGAAGAGGAAGGCAGAAGACAGAGAAGAGTGGAGGCGTTATATACCATGGGCCTGCCAGTAGGCAGTGCACTAAGAGAGATACTCAGACTGCGTAAAAAAAACTGACCCCCTACATAAAATTTTCTGTAACTTTCGTATCGGATGTCTCTTTATCATGTAAATTTAAACAATTATTCATGGTCCAATTGTACACATACATGTATGCTGAAAAATTTATGGAAATATATGTACCACATTTCGAGTTACAGATCAATTTACGCCATGCCCCTACCTCTTATAGTTTCTCTAAGCAGTTGATCACTATAAGCCACTAAAAGTTACGGACGCCAATACTTCATGAGCAAGGTAACGGGGTGAAAAGAATAAAGCAAGCCTATCCGCTGAAAGGATGGTCCTTGTCAACTAGTAAGAGCATTTGTCGGATGATTGCAGAGAGAGAGAGAGAAATAGAGCAACTGATAGAAAGGCGGGCAGCGGCTGGCCCAAAAGTGCCAGAATTCCTGCTAATATTGCTGCTGTTGAGGAACTAATTGGTTCTCAGGAAGGAGAGCCTGGAACAAGTCGTAATACACTTCAGATATCTCAAGTACTAGGGGTTTCTGCCGCATCAATTCGCATGATTGCTACCTCCAAAACAAAGAATCAACGAAGGGCTCTAATCAGGAATATTCGGTGACCAACTGCTTGGAGAACCTACAAGAGGTAGGGTCATGGCGCAAAAAGATCTGTAACTCAAATTTTGGTGCATATATTTCCATGAATTTTTCAGCATATGTGTAGAATTGGATCACGTATTATCGCTAAAATTTGCATGATAAAGAGACATCAGATACCAAAGTTATAGAAAATTTTATTTAAGGGGTCAAGTATTTTTGACGCAGTCTATATATATATAAATACGTATAGATATACATGATCCTTGGGGCACACCACGAGTAAGAGGTAGTAATATATATTATATATATATATATATAATATATATGAACTACCTCTTACTCATATATATTATATATATATATATATATATATATATATATATATATACATGTATATACTATATGAACTACCTCTTACTCGTGGTGTGCCCCAAGGATCTGTACTTGGACCTTCTTTACTATATTATATATATATATATATATATATATATATATATATATATATATATATATATATACTATATATGAACTACCTCTTACTCATATATTATATATATATATATATATATATATATATAATATATATATGAACTACCTCTTACTCGTGGTGTGCCCCAAGGATCTGTACTTGGACCTTTACTTTTTCCCTCTACACTACCCCATATATATATATATATATATATATATATATATATATATATATATGCATGTATATCTATACGTATTTATATATAGACTGCGTCAAAAAACTTGACCCCTTAAATAAAATTTAAGGGGTCAAGTAAATATATCTATAATATATATGAACTACCTCTTACTCGTGATGTGTCCCAAGAATCTGTACTTGGACCTTTACTTTTTTCCCTCTACACTACCCCACTCAGTTATGTTTTAGACAATGCTTCAATAAAATTTCATTTCTATGCTGATGATACTCAGCTGTACATCTCATTTTCTAGCTCAGATTCTGATTTGAAATTGCAACACTTTCATCTGTTCTTGACAAAGTGTATTCATGGTTTTGCAGTAATCGTCTATCTGTCAACCCCTCCAAAACCGAATGTCTTTTAATCGGAACTCCCACTGCCCAGCAAAGAACCAAAATTGCCAATTCCTCCATCTATTTTCAAAATCTTTCTCTCATTCCTACTCCCAAGGCTAAAAACCTTGGTGTCATGTTTGATGAAAATCTTGATTTTAAATCTCATATCTCATCTGTCTGTCGATCATCTTTCTTCCAGATTCGTCAAATCATACAGATACGGTCATCTCTTGATATAAAATCATCCATAATTCTTGCCAACTCAGTAGTTCATTCTAAATTTGACTACTGCAATTCATTGCTATATGGTTTACCTTCTTCTTCTCTCATGCGTTTGCAACGCGTTCAAAATACTCTAGCACGTGATGTCTGTCGATTCTCGAGGCTTCAGGCCACGTCTAGTTCCTTGCTTAATAACCTTCATTAGCTTCCTGTAGTTCAAAGAATTAAGTATAAAATTGCTCTCTTAACTTTCAAAACTCTCCTTTTTGGTAAATCTTCTTACCTTTCAGATCTCCTAATTTAATATCAACCTTCTCGCAAGCTTCGTTCTTCCAAAACCAAACTGCTCAAAATTAATAATATTCTCACTTCGTTAGGTAGACGTTCATTTTCTTTCTCCGCTCCTACTGTTTGGAACTTTCTACCTCCTGATCTTCGCTCATGTTCTACTACTTCCACTTTCCGTTGTAAGTTGAAAACACATCTCTTCCCACCATAGATTTTATTTCATCTTGCCTGACTGTTATTTTGATCACCGGACCGGCACTGTTTAGGATCTTTTATTTCTCTTCAGCACGTTTTTTTCAGATCGTTTGGGGTGAATCGATTTGTAGTGACATGTGATGGGGGGACGTCCCTGACATCATTCTTGTACGAGGAAACGGACATTAAATTTTTATTATAATAATAATATTATTATTATTATACTAGCTGACCCGGCGGACTTCGTACCGCCTATCAACAATATATGCCTGTCTGTCTGTCTCTCTATCTATCTATCTATCTCTAATATATCTCTCTATCTATCTATCTATCTCTAATATATCTCTCTATCTCTTTCTCTCTCTCTCTCTCTATCTATCTATCTCTCTATCTGTCTATCTATCTATCACTCTCTCTCTCTCTCTCTCTAACTATCTATCTATCTCTCTATCTATCTCTCTCTCTCTCTCTCTCTCTATCTATCTATCTCTCTCTCGCTCTCTCTAACTATCTGTCTGTCTCTCTATCTATCTCTATCTCTCTCTCTCTCTATCTATCTATCTATCTCTCTCTCTCTCTCTCTCTCTCTCTATCTCTATCTCTATTTCTATCTATTTCTCTATTTTGTTTGATATTAAGATTGAAAAAAATTACACAATTTTTAATCTTGAGAAATTTATGAAATTTAATCAAATTTTAGCAAATAAAAGTGACCCGAGCCTGAATCGAACCCCGGACCACATAATCTAAAGTATAGCACCTATACCACTGGGCTATGACGGCTTCCGTTTGAATGGTGTTGAATAGATGATGTCAACATATCGTTATACACAATATCAATCTATATAGATGCAAGTCACTCGACAGATGGGAGCATGCTATAATTTTGACATGTTTTAATAAATCGGTTTTTTTGGTCATTAGCATATTATTTTTTAAATATTTTATTGGATATTATGCAGGAGCTGCTGGAGACGAATCCAAAATATCCGAGATCATTAAAATCTGTCCCGCCGTTCTTTACTTATAAGTGCCATTACGAACACGACTTTGTTTTATAGATATAGATATATACATGTACATATTGCTGTGGTTTTTTAGGTAATATATCAAAATAAGGGGAGAGCTAGCTCTTCTGAAGATTGGTCCTCATATGTACAAGGATTTGGGTATCCGAATTCTACTTACTTTATAGGTAAAATATAAATCATTCCTCAGCATATTCAGGAATCCACGAATATTGCCATGTAGCTTATAAAATCATGTTTATTTCTTAATTACTTTTCTTGTAAATATTGGCAATCTACATTATATTATTTCCCAACATTATTTTCTATGTACGTGTATACAGTACATATAGATATTTACACTGTGAGTAAACAAAAGCCATGTGCCTCGTATTTTACCCTTAATATTTTTTATTTAGATAGATCAGCAAAAAGGGTCATTCAACCCTGCACAGTTCACAAGCAATGCAAACAATCAAGTAAATGCAATATGTGAGCACAATTTAAATGTGAACCATGGTGAACTTAAAACGAAAAATAAAAAGTAGAAATTAAAGAATTGAAATAATGAAATTCAAAATAAAGAAAATTAATGATAATAGGTATGCATAATTATACATTTAAGTTCATTATCATTAATAATTATTTAATAAGTACTGACGAAGATTAATATTGAAACAGTTAACGGAGCGAGATGATCGTAAATTAGATGGAAGGGATAGCCAGTATCTAGGGCCTTGTACAGCGATATACTTTTCGCGACAGAAAGTTCTGAACGATGGTATAGTGAATTCCGAAACTTGCCGAAATTTGTAAACAGAATTCACAACATTATTTAATAGCTACGAATAATTGTAACATAAAGGCATATCATTATGAATAGGTTTATACAGAAATACGCAATAGCAATGTTTATGAATATCACTTCACTTTACCATTTTAAGTTCTTTAAATATATTGTTCGTATGACTACGATACTCTGCATGATGAATTATTCTAATTGCTCGTTTTTGGAGTACTATCAATTCGTTGAGCAGGGTTTTAGAAGCGTTTGCATTTGTGAACCGATTTTAATTTTTTCAGAATTAGAATGAAGAAGACACATAATTATCTTAAATATATTTTTAAGGAATACTTCCGATTAAATGTAAACTATGACAGACTGCCCAACCAAAAACTGATTGAAGCAACAACAACAAAAAGATTCTATCAAAAAAGCTATGTTGAAATTTAACTTTTAATTAATAAGTCACGTTTACATAGGCCTAATCACATATTTAAGTGATTTGTCTATGTTGTCCAATACGTGTTTGCTTTTCGGAAAGCTGTCGATTTCAGCAATCGAATCACTGCGTGGAACATGGCAATCTAAACAAATCTAATTTTTCCCTTAGTCTATTTTATATTCTTTTTGCCATGCTACCGAACTTCCAATGTAATTCAAGGCCTCACATATTTTAGTGCCACCATCTCCATCTGTATGTAGAGATACAACGAAGACTGCAATGCAAACTGCTCTCACCTCTTTCTATATATTAGTTTAGAATGTTAATGATTTATTTCATCTGAATTCGATTAGTATTTTAATATCTAAATAGTAAACATACATAAATATATGCTTATTTATTGATTATTATTTAATAATATTTTAATAATAAGCATGTAATTACTGTATTTTATTTATTCATTATATTTTAATTAATATTTTACTAATACTCATATAGTAATACTATCTACATAATTTAATATTATTTATTATTATTTTAATAATAAACATATAATAACATCTTAATAATTTAGCTAAATATAAAATTTTTAGTTTTTTATAGGTTTGCGAAACTTGGCCGCTCTAACGAGAACAGGGAATTACGTACTGCGCATTGAAACAACTGACTCTAGCGGAATACAATACTATGCAGAATATTCGAGATTTGAAATTGGAGGAGTTAAACTCAAATACAAACTTGTTTCAGTCGGTAGTTATAGAGGATCAGCAGGTATTTTGGTTCAGAATATTTTAATCGCTTTCCTGTATTATTTGAGAAATTACTGAGCAGCACACTCACTGACTCACTAATTTACTTACTGGCTCACTGATTCTTTCTCTCAATCACTAACTAACTTACTGACTCTCTTACTGACTTACTGATTTATTGGTGCACTGACTTACTAACTCAATGGTTCACTGACTGACTGACTGACTGATTGATTTATTGATTGATTTTGACTGACTGATTGACTGACTGACTGACTGACTGACTGACTGACTGACTGACTGACTGACTAGTCACTTAGCCAAATAATAGTGTAAGGAGCTCGCGTGAAATTATTTTCTAAAATAAAATAATATTATTTTTCTAAAATAGTACAATATATTATATAATGTATTGTACTTCTATAATATAATAATAGTAGGCCTACATACTACTAGTATTGTTACAAAATAAACGACCACGGATTCGACTAATAGTAAATCCTCAAGAAAATATTCACCGTCGTGTAAATATTCACCGTCGTGTAAATATTCACCGTCGTGTAAATATTCACCGTCATGTAAATATTCACCGTCGTGTAGAATTAGACTGATTGAATCTTGACTTTTTAATGAATGATTACTAAATAGATAAAACTAGCTTCACTAAAAATTGTTCAAGCAAGAAATTTCCTCATTCACTGAAATACATGGAAATTAATTGTGCTAACTGGATGGCGCAAGAGAGTAAGCTTTCCTGAGATGTAGGAGATCATTTGTTAGAATTTCAGCGAGACAGTCTCAGACAGTATCCTAGTTAAACGGTAAACAGAACTTATATTTATCTTCATTTTATAAGAAACGTAAAATCTACTTAATTTTGCAGACTACTAGATAAATCAAGATATTCCCACATTCTTGAATTACAAATTGACAATATTATTAAACATTCAGGTACCTTCTATTAATTCATAGTTAAGATCACAATTTAGATGTAATCCAGGATTTAATTTCAAATAATACGGCCATTAGAGTTTCTATAGAGTTAGCAAAGTGCATACTTCGCTACTGATATCCGTATATATTATCCAAAGGAACTTCGCGAAGTCTTAGCTTATCGTGGAGTCCTTTTTCAGCCAACGGCTCCGTACGTAGAATTATTCCGATGTAATCTTATTTAGCTTGTAGGACAAACATAAGAGTAAAGCTAAAAGCTGGCAAAGTTAAGGTTAACGTCAGTTTCCTCACTTGAATGCGATGTCAGTGACGGGCGAGCGCAAGATTTGAACCCCGCACATACAGATCGGCGGTCGAGTGTCTTACCGACTTCGCCACTGGCTCCAGCCAAGTGTTTGAACAGCCTATGAATACCTAAGTACATGAGTCAGGTAATTTCACGAAATTTTAATCGGCCCATCCTGAGGCACTGATGTATTAACGTTTAAGCTGATCAGAGAGTATAATCACGGACACACACTGGATAGATATCACGGACGATGGACTAAACTGCTAAATGTTAAAATATATGCTATGAAAAGTTATAGATACCATCATAGATGATAATTTCACTGCATTGTGCAATAAACGCTATAATTGATTTTACTGATTTTATTTTGACTTTAGTTTGATTAAATTGATTACCTAACACTGTTTTTGATCTCTTTTTCTCTTGTGGTCTTCGTTTATTTAGCCGTCATCGTGTAGTGCGTTGGCTTCTGTTGATGCAAAGTCTGCAAGAGAAGTCCCTGGCATGCTTATGGCTAGGAATCAGACGTTAAATTATTTGTTTAAATCTTTTAGTGACGTATATTTGTTCATCAAGAACAGATTATACAAACAATGAGAATGTGCATGTACTTTGATAAACAAATAACAATTCAAAAGAGGCTACCATAAAAGAGCCATAGCTCTGTTCGCTATTTACCATAATTAGTAGTTTTAGCAGAGTGTATTGAGTCTGAAATACAGGAAAATGCTATTATAAAATTTTTAGAAATTTATTTGCAGAGTGTACTTGAGTATGAAATACAAGAAAATTCTATTATAAAATTTCAAATATTAGACATTTCTATCATTTCTATTGATCGATTGATTGATGTATGCAGGTGATCCACTGAGCGACCTTGTGGGTCAGGAGTTTAGCACTTACGATGAAGACAACGACGCTGAACTGGATTTAAATTGTGCTAAAGAATGGCAAGGTGGCTGGTGGTACAGAAACTGTGATAAACGCACGAAGAAAAATGTACATTTAAATCCAGCAGTGGACTGGGACCCTCCATTTGGATTCCATTCATCCGTAACATATACGAGAATGATGATAAGGCCGGCGGCAGGGTTCTAAACATTCATAAAGGAAATATTTGCAGATTCGCATTCAGTTGTCAGTCAATTAAATATTATGGACATTGATGGACTTAAGGAATTAATGATTATGTTAGTAAGGCTCATTGTTAAAGCTGATAGTGTTCATCTGCGGTGATTTAAATTAAGATTAAAATGAAATAACAATTAAAGTGTTACCATCCTGAATTACAATATCGAGTACTATTGAGACAATGATTGATGGTCTGATTGTTTTTCAAGTAAACTAAATACTGAACTTCGCTTAATAGATCATATTTTGGGATCTGCTAGTAAATGAATAAAGTTCTTACTGCTTGAAACAGCAACGTGTGGATTTTACCGTAACGTTTAGATTTTTCATTGTTTCAAAACTTTACACAGAATACGTAAATGTCACAGTTTTTCCTGTAAGCTATTGCTTATACTTATGCCGTAAACCCTGTCTAAAATTAGATCGCCATACCAAAATGAAAACAACTTTAGAACTTGCCTAAGTATAGATTTATAGATTTTAGTTTAGCACCATATAAGATCTGAACATAAATATATTTAGACAAAATTTCAGTGTTGACACTGTTTAGTATAGCAAGTGTTTAGAAAGTCAACCATACCCGAAATATTCACTTAAGGTTGAAGACGACTTGCTATTGATCTAATTCATCAAGCCTATAGTAATACTGCATGAAAATAATAATAACACACATTATAGTGAAATGATCAACTTTGTTGATATCTCTCACTTTTGATGCCCCGTTTTCAAACCATTAGGCAATTTAGTCCATTTTGGTTTTAACAAGTCTAGAGCCTGTCCAAGATTTTATTCTCAGGTCAGCGCGACCGGGAATCGAACCCAAAAATTTTCAATTCACCTCAAGATCTGCCATTTAAAATGTCTTGACGATAACTCACATCTCTAACCACGGTGCTATTGAGTCATTGAATATTGCACACTTTACCTAGATATTTTATGATGTCATTAACCACTAACTCTGACGTATACATGGTATAGGCGATTGAAGCGCTTTGAATAATTAGTATCTCAGAAATCGAATGGATAACAATTGGGCACAATTGAGCTCTATCTAGCTGACTACCGGAAACACAGAAACATAGCAACATAAGATCGTAGAAAAATTGGAGATAATAAAAATAGATAATGAAAATAGCATTGGATTGTAAAGAGGAAAACATTACGAACTAATTAAAGCAGAAACTAAAGATAATAATAAGGCAATTTCAGGGACGTCTCTTGCAGACTCTACACAAACAGGCGTCAAAACACCACACGATGAAGGCTGAGTACACAGAGACCACAAGAGAAAGCGTGAAAAAACAGTGCAAGTCCAAGATCCAAGGCAAGCAGGTAAAAATTTAGACCTAAGGCGGAAAGGGATGGGTTTTAGCTTGCCAAGGAAGTTCCAAAAACAATTACAAGATCAAGATCTTGTGACAGAGATTTCCATACTGTCGAAGCAGAAAAGATGAACGAGCGTCTGCCGATGGCAGATCTAAAGTTTAGTATTAATACTTAAGCTAAGGCCAAGATGAATGAAACTGAAGCAATAGCTGAAATTATACCTGCACGGTATTGTTTTAAAATATGGAATTAAGATGAATAGCAGAAGACGAAGGCTTCTTGAGTATGTAGAGAAGGTGATATTGATGTTACGAATGGTACGAATTTTACATTGTTCTCTCGCACACTCAGTTTAGTTTAGTGTTCTGGAGTTTCAAGATACACATTTATATTCGGAGTGTGTTTCATATTGTATAGATTAAAAGTTAATCCCTTCACAATACGCTATGACTTATCCATATCTATGTAGCCTTTAACTTTGGAAAATGACTTCTTATACGGCTTTCCGTTACCTACATCAGTAATTGTTTAGTTGCCTCTTAGAACACTTTCAGTTAAGGGTTGATCTATTCATCAGCTATTGCGGAAATAACAACGGAACGGTAATAACTGGTAAGAATTTCAAATACTTCGGCACTCGATAACAGATGGTGGGAAAAGCAAGACCGAACTAATAGGAGAATTTCCCAAAGAAGGAGACCTTTAGTACGATCATTTTCAGAATATTTGAAGAAATCCACTGAGATAAAAATTGTGTGAAGGTATAAAAATGAAGAGAATGAAAATATGGTGAGGAGCAATAAACCATGGATTTGCCACCCACTGTGCATTAAGAGAGAAAGGGAGAGAATTAGAGAGAGAGAGATAATTATAATTATTCTCGATTAATTTATTACTAATTACATGTACCTGTGCTTACTAAGGGACCCGGATTAAAAATGAGTTTACAGCTGAGACAGGCAGAGTTTCAGATGTTTCTTCGTTTGTTAGACTGTCTGGTGGCAGTGGTAGTTCATTGTCAGCTTATCTTTCACAGCATCGACAGAGTTTCTCTTCATACGATATTTCATTTCCATGCACATTTCCACTGCTATTTCTGGTACAAATCTACGCATCTTCTCCAATTCGCAAGAATATACATTGTGTAGCATTCGAGTTATACCTACTTTTGATCCATAACTGAATTGCACTGTTTTCTGGGGTGTTTTGCCGATCTATTGTTACATTAAGTCTCAGTCTACTGTATCTCCGCATTTTAACTAGGCTAGAATTATAGGCTTCTCAATGTCTCACAAATCTAGTCCACACTAGTGACTGCTTTAAGAGCACGTTACATCTAGATAACTTTGCGCGCAGTTGCATGCCCAATGACGACTTTCAATCTTGAGTATCTTGGATGTAATCATGGTGAAAGCCTCCATGTTCTTCTTATTTCAAACCTTCAGATCATTACATTTCAGATGACATGAGAAGAAAGCATATTCTGACCCTGAAACCATCAAATGCCAAGCAGTAAAATTAGCAATAAAAGTTACCTTTAACGAGTAACACGATGCTTCTATCAATAAGGCATGAATTTTGATTGAAGGTACTGCATGCTGCACCGCAGATGTGGAATTCTTTCCGTACCCACTTCGGAAGTCTTAATTTGATTCAGGCTTTCCTACGAGCAGTTCCATAGACAGTTGAAGCCCTACCTGTTCCATCTCACTTTTTCATCCAGTGTTCACGAGTTGCGACCAGCACGTAAACCTCATTTCTTTAATTTCTTTCATCTTTGGACTGGCTTTCTAGATTTTATAATTTTTGCACTTTCTTAGGTCTCCGTTTTGCTCACCGGCTGGAATTTGTATAAAGAGTGTTGGACGTTGTGATGGACACCAGTAATTGCGTTATGTAATCTAATTATTGTTATGATATGAGGTTGATATATCGAACAGTTACTTTATTAAGGTTTTTCATTTTATTACCAAACAGCGCTTTGCCGGGCCATCAAAAGTTAAGAATATAATAATGATCAGGGAAATATATATGGTATAAGGACGTTAGAGATGAAAGTTATCAAAGTAAATAAATAGGTAATAGTGAAATGATCAACTATGCTGATATCTATCACTTTTTAACAACATGCATACAGTATGTTTAACCCGTTAGGCAATTATGTTCATTTTCCGTGTAACCAGACCAGTGCATGGCCGATATTTTGCTCTCAGGTCAGCGAGACCGGTAATAGAACTCACGAGAGTTCAATTCACCTCAAGATCTGTCATTAAAAAGCTTATAACATTAACCACTGCGCTATTGAGACATTCGAAATGTTACTTAATGGAAGGTGTTCTTTAGGGTTGTCATTTCTATGGTGCTGTCAGTCTATATATAAATTTAATCCTATCCTACAAATCATGGCAGGAAGAAAGCTGAACAAATTTGACTCTACCTGATGAAGAAGTACTGGAAAATTGTACTACTCCAATCTTAACTTGAGCAATAAACGACTGATATACCAATCAATCTTCCAACCAATTACTACTTATGAAATCCAGCTTTGGGGTTGTACATTGCATTCAAATCGGGATATTTTTCAACGCACGTAGAATAACATTATTGAATTACTAAAGCATACAGTTATGTGACCAATCAGGAAATTCACAACGACCTATACATGTATACCAAAAGAATTGATGAAGACTACTCAGCGAAACATAAAATAATGACTGTTACATCACCCTTATCTTGATGACATTCAAATACTGGATAACACCTTCGAACTAAAAAGCCTGAAACGTAACAAAAGTAAAAGGGCCTCGTGGCCTAGCCATTAAGGGGCTACACGTCATAAAAAGAAGTTTTGGGAGCTGTAACGCTGGTTCTGTAACCCAGCACTCGATTGTCGTAATTTAATTGATTCACATTAAAAAATATTGATAACTTTAAAAACATTATTGCACTAAGCATATCCGATTAAAGCAGCTTTTTAAGTCACTTACAATTAATTAAATCATTGTAAGTGATGACTAAGCAGGGACCGAGGAAGGATACGTTTAGTTAATAACTCGTAATAGGAGAGCCTCTTTAATCAGTGAGGGGCGTCTACTGAGATTCTAACCAGACTGTGCATGAGAAGAGCCTTGGACCTGCCACTTGACTTATCAAGCTATATAGAGATGAACTGAAGGCAGTTTAATTCTTGCATCCATGCCTCAATTATTTTATATGTTTAAAATTTCGTAGTAATTACGCACATTACAGTGAAATGATCAACTGTACTGATATCTAACACCTTTAATATCACACTAAAATCATTGGGAAATTTTGTCCACTTATGAGTAACCAGTCCTGTGAATATCCGATATTTTACTCTCTGATCAGCGCGGCCGGGAATCGAACCCGCAAGAGTTAAATCCACCACACTCTCGTGGGTTCGATTCCTAAGATCGTAAACTTTATATTTCTCTGGTGGACGTCTAAAATCCATTTATATTACCATATCATAAAGTAAAAGCAAGCACTATAGTGAAATGATCAACTATGTTGATATCTATCACTTTTAATACCACAAGTTAAAACATTAGGCAATTTTGTCAATTTTCCATAGTGTTCGTCCAGTGAATGTCAGAGATTTTACTCTTAGATCAGCGCGGCTGGGAATCGAACTCGCGAAGGTTTAATTCACCTCAGAATGTGCCTTTTAAATGTTCATGACGTTACCTCTAAGCTATTAAGACATTCTAATTAAGACATTCATAGATTTTATCGAGAGCAATTTACCCTGCGGTATGGTCAACCAAAGTCTGAAAGATTGCTCGGGGTTTGCTCTGTACCAATCTCAGTCCCTTCCTATGAGTAATTTGCTATGACGCATGCCTGAGGTATTCAATAAAGGTATTGAGTGATCAGATGATTGCATCATCAGATCACGTTACAGTCTAACTTTTTTTAGTAAATAGTTCTTAAGCACGAAATAACCGTCGGTATTAAATGATTGCCTATGCATTAAGACAAACCAGTTTAAGCCAGTTTGAAGTACTAATTAACCATGAATATTTAATGCTTCTGACTGCGTTTAAAAACCATACTTAACCATACTTAAAAACCATAATTCCGCGACACGATAAACAAGTTGTCGAGTCGGCCAAGTATCAAGTCATTTAATTCAAGCGCTTTGTACCTCCGTTACTTCTATTTTTATTCAAATTAATGAACTATTCAATAACACTATATTTTTACTTCATGGAGGTGCTTGTCTCAAGTGTGCTAAGTTAAGCAAATCCTGGATCAAGTCAGCCGTCATCCAGGCTTCTCAAAACCAAGCATAATAAGTGATTCACAAGTTTGGCAAGGTGCCCATCAATGTTGTAAAGGGTTTTAAGTTCAATATGCTTACTTGACTATCATAAAACTTCTGTCTAAACTAAATATCACAGCATGAATTCCTTTTGGGTCAAATGTAAACTTATGATTCTAAATGATTCTAAGTTTTATTTTAAACTTTCCATTTTTTGCAAGCAGACGTTATTTATTATAATATTACACTTTATCTATATGATATACATGTACATGTATGTGTGCTCCTGGTCCACTGCTATTTACAAGTAACTATTTCAAGAATACTTCCAACTTATCTTATTTTTTTCTCTATCTTTCGGATCTTATTCTCATTTTCGAAGTATGATGCTCAAATCATCCAGAGTATATCATAAAAGTTAAATATTGTATAAACATTACTATAGACTCTCTTCAAATATCATCCACTAATTGAGTTTCAAAAACTCTTCATCTAGTGCATTTCATGCTTCTACTAGTTACCAGAATTATGACGTTGGTAGTAGTAGTACAGAGTACATATGTTTATTTAAAGTCTTCAAACACCGTCAAACAATAGTGAAAGCAGACAAATCAACAGTTCAAAGTGTGATCAACTTAGACAGTATGTAGCATCAAACAGAAAATAAAATTTGCCCACTACGGCCATCAGAGAGGGCACTGAAGTACCATATTGAGTTAGATCATAAGCATGATAACCAGGAATGAATTATTCTTTAATGATAGATAAAAATATACTTTTAACCATTTTACTCTTAACTGTGCTCCAAACGTAAGCTAATTGTGATTATTTGTAAATAATTTTTCATATAAATGATTTGACTGGTTTCGCAGTTGAGTAATCAATGTCGCGTCTGAGGGCTGAAAAAATCACCAATTAGCACCTCGAACTCTTACTTAGATACTTACAGAATGGGGAACCCAATTTGACGTGTTTGCAAGTTTCGAGTTTTTATAGAATTTTTAGTTATTAGAGAATGATGGCATTTTTAGCCGCACGAAACGCTCTGTCGAAATACTGACATACTATAAGAAGTGGTCCTATACAAAGGGCACTTCAGTGTTACAGCGTGATATTTCAGTAAAGCATCATGTGGCGAGCACTTTACTTTATGTGCGGTTTACTGCTGCTCTGTCTCTCAGTTTCTAGTCAGAGTCCCTATGATGAAGACGATTTGCAAGACTCATATCTTCTCGATACGGCTACTAATGAAAATGAAGATAATGATCAGGAAATAGACCAGAAATCATATTGGGATTTAGAGTCAATTGAAGATTCTAATGAATCTCGAATAGCTGCAATTTCAAGGCCGGATTCAAAGAAGAAAGAAAAGGTTAAAGGGCCGCTGAATACAAAGAACAAAGGGCAAGGTCCGAAAGCAACCAGAAGACCACAGATCAAAACAACATCTCGTAAAAATTTAAAGAAATCAACACCAAAGAACAACAAGAGACCTTCTAAAACAACCAGAAAACCAAAGATCAAAGCAATATCTCATACAAATTTAAAGAGATCAACACCAAAGAACAACAAGAGACCTTCTAAAACTACCAGAAGACCAAAGATCAAAGCAGCATCTCCAAAATACTTCAAGAAATCAACATCTAAGAAGAACAAACTTCCTTCAAAAACAACCACAAGACCACCGATCAAAGCGGCATCTGCTAAATCTTTCCATAAATCAACATCTAAGAACAATAGTCCTTCCAAAACGACCATTAAACCAGAGATCCAGAGTTCAACTACCAGCAAAGTGAATGTATTAAGCACGCTTCTTAATGGCTTTACAACTGTTAAAGCTTAGGCTACTAACAGGCTGAAGTCTACGGTACACCTGCACGTAAGTATCTACTATTTGTTAATCGAATTCTCTCTCTCAGCATACAGTCACAAGACATACCATTTAATGTCTATCAAAAGACATAACATCCGTGGCAAAACGTTTTTCAACTAATTTTCTCTCTCACTAATGCTTTACCAAACGGCAGGTTCAAGGTACATATTCATTCTCTAGTCTGCTTTCATGCCCATATAGATCTCTCCATAGATCAACATCCATTCACAAAAGGTTATGTCTTACCAATATCTTGTGTAGCCTTAAAGCCACATAAGAAAAGAATTTCTTCGCTTAGGACGAAATATGGCTTCTGGTATGGTTTCCGTTGCCTTCTTCAGTTTATTTTTGTCGCCTCTTATGGCAAGTGTAGCCAACCGGCCGGTCTATTCTCCAGTGTCACGGAAACAACAAGGAACACGGAACCACAATCATCTCTATCGTCTGCTTTCTTCTTCTTCTCTATAAGTCCTTTATGTCTTTATATTTGAACATCATACAAGCCATATAGCATATCAACGTTGCAAGCTTCCTCAGACCATTTTAAAGGTTTTTCTTAAGCCATTTTTCTGCAGCATATCCCTCGTTATGAAGTTGCTAGCAGTGCCAACTCCATCAAGAACGTTTTAAATACTAACTCTCTCAGACCAACTAATCGTTTCATATTAGACTAATCCATAACTAGGCCTACATTAAACCTGCTTCTAATTTCTTGATACCTTCCATTACTAAGGTCTCCGATTCATATCTGTATAGAAAATCCTTAATGCCGAAGTTTTAAAAATTGTTATTTTGTGACTTCTTTGGAATTAATATATTTTTCCGAAATCTTTTATCTGTAGAATTCCGAAAGTTATGAACGTGTATAATATATATATATATATATATATATATATATATATATATATATATATATATATATTATACACGTATATATATATATATATATATATATATATATATAAATTAATTTAAATATAATTTTTATTTACAATACATTCAAAAAAGGGGGGCTGCTTTGCTGAAACTGTCATAACTGGCCAATCTATGTATTAAAATGGATGAAAATTTGCCACCTCATCCAACATTAGTCCTTTAGTAATTGGTAAAAGTTTTGATTTGAAAATATTAACAACAGCCTGAGATATTCAAACTTTTTGCAGTGTTATCACTATTTTTACTCACCCTGTGTATATATATATATATATATACACATGTATATACAATGTATATATATATATATATATATATATATATATATATATATATATATATATCCCATATTTTTGCCATCCGTAATTGTGTGATTCCATAGTTAAAACTTTCTATGTATTATAATTTTTGACAAATGTAACCTATGCGGTTTCAATATTGATGATATTGATGTGCTTATATTGCATAGGCTACTTTTTTCGAAATGCAATCTATTGTTTTTCTTCATGTTCTATTTTCTTTGTTTTGCACATTTTGCGTTTATTTCTGTTTCTGTTTTGTGTGTGTCTTGGTTGCCCAAGTGGCGAATAAAAAGGTATATATATATATATAATTGTGTAAAATTAATGTTATCAATATTTCTTTACAGACTCTTGATAATCTAACCAACTTTTTTTGTTAACCTTCACATCAAGTCTCAGCTCCGCATCACTTGGACCCTTCCTATTGACCCTTCTCTGAGAATTCTTGCTGAATATTTTCCGCTTACTTTCAGATTCATATATGAAATTTTACTTATTATTTTGTTCTTTGGAGTTTAATAATGAAACATTTTATAAATCTTTTTCTTGAAAGACTCAATCGTTTAGCTCTCAAATCAACTCCAAATTTTCTCAAGATGCAGTAAACTCTACCTGCCTCTACCCCTATTTTCTTCTATTCTGCCTTCTATGACCTCTTTCTGTAGACTCAAGTAACCCCTTACAATGTGTACTATCCAACTTTCCTTCCTATTTCGTAATGCAAGTATCAACTGTCTATCTGTGCCAACTCTTTCCAGAAACTCCTCACTTGTAACCTTTTTATTCTAGCTAATCCTTTCCATTCTCCACATTATCTTCCTTCCTTAAGATCCATGATTCACATCCATATAATAACGTGGTCCATAACTAGGTTTTCACCATTTTTATCGTTGTGTCTTCCTTTAGACTTTTATTGTGCCTATAATCGTTTGTTGCTTCTCTGATTCGCTACACAGTAATGCATCTGATTCTGGTTGAACTGATTGAACTCTAGATCTCTCAGGAGTAAATAACTTAAAGAAATTTCTAATACCAAACGTGTACACATTATATTACTACGCAAGCTCTACAACCAGTTTTTCAACAGTTCTTTTGCTGATCTAAATGAAATCAACTAAATCCTATATTTATAGGATTTAAATGCCCTTCATATTAAGGAATCATTAAAGCAGAATGCTGCGCAATGGTCATGTCAAAATTAATTTATTAATTTAGTCATTCGTCCGCGTGTTGTGTCCGGGTTGTTTGAAGAATTGACCAACCGGTGACAGCACGTTTTGTAGAATGCTACTAAAGCACTTAGATCCATACCAACGACAGAAAGGGCATTCGGTTGGTGAGGGCCTTGGCTCCAAAAACTACTACTATAATTTAAACGAATAGAAAAAGCTCAAATAGGGGATTGACTGATGATATGATGTAGGACAGAGAGGATTTGAGACAGTCTATTCGTATCCCGACCCTAGTTAAGCTGGGATTCAAGGGAAGATGATGATGATGAGTTATTCCTAGATATAAGAAACACTGATATGTAAACACTGCTAGAAGCGATTGTAACATTCCACCAGTGCACAGTTTAAAGTTTGTTTTTCTTAGAAAATATTTAATTGACGTTTAATAATATACATTTATGTGTATAGGTTTCTATTGACATTGGTCTCTGGACGAATCGGCAATGGGAGAACAACACAAAAACATCACAAGAACGATAAACAGTTAAATTCTGCAACTTTTTACGAAAGTGCAGTTAAACTTTACTAACTTAGTCGATGACTATAATTGAGCTTTCTTTATCTTGTCCGAATGAATTTAATTATTGCATCTAAATAGTTTTATATACAAAAACGAGATCAAGAAATTCAACTATTAATAGTTCAACTGTCAATTCTAAATTCAATCGATTCCGGTATAAATATTACCTGCGCTGGGCAGAAATTGATAGCAAATAACATCACCATTATTCTTCCAAGGAAATTGTGTAGTTAATAAATTATGCGGCAAAGTAAAATGCATGATGATATTAAATTGTGCGCATTTTTGTTCAGTATTTAGCCTTTTATTTTCTAGCTCTAGTTTTAACAAATTAGGGTCGTATCTCGGGCCCAAGTGATTCCTCACAAATACGATTTGTACAACATCAGCAAAAATCAGAGCAACAACACAAACAAAACAAATACAACAACAACAGCAAGAGCAACAACTGCAAGAAGATAGACAACACCATCAACAACATCACCACCTTCAACAACAACAACACTTGCAGCAGCATCAAGAAAGACAACAACAGCAACAACCCCAACATCAAAAACAACAACATTAGAATAAAAACTGCAGACGATAAACTGGATACCGGAAGTGTTGCAAGAAACGACTAACTGTTAGCTGAGGATTACAATAGAAAGCCGTATCAGAAGCTAACTTTTTAAGTTAAAATTTATATAGGGGTCTAATAAAAAGCATAATAATCTGATAGGGAGTGCTTGTTCATCTTTGAAATGATTCTTAGAGAACGTGCTATCAGATTGTCTATGTCGATGTTATGTTCTAGCAATCATTTGTCAAACCAGTAACTGCACGATATAAACGGTCTAAAGAGTTTTAAATACTCGAGTTTTATGCTGAATACCAGAGTATAGAAAAATTGCTCTACAGTATACCAGTGCGGGAGAAAGGAAAAGCGAGCTGTAGGCCTAATTCTAAGTTAACATCTCTGTAAACACTTTACAAAATATTAATTTAACTGTCTCTAAGGTAAGGTTTCAACCTAGTGGTATACAACTTTGCAGTCATATGACGTTTACATATTGTATTACAATTTTAATTAAACATTGGATAATTTGAAGTATTAAGGCTATGTTTAATTAAAATTAAAATTAAAATTTAATTTAATTTAATAAATTAATGTATTATGAACTAGGAAGTAGAGCTGGATAGGACACATTCTAAGGGGGTAAAGTCTCTTAAAATTGGTCAGAGACGGTAGAATGGAAGGGAAAGAGGCAGAGCCAGGTCGAGGTTAGATACGTTAGATGATTTAAAGACCCACTCGTATGTGGACATGAAGAGGAAAACGGAAGCCAGAGAAGAGTGGTGGCGTTATATACCATGGACCTGCCAGGAGGCAGTGCACTAAGAGAAGTTAATTTCATCATCATCATTCCTTTATCATAGTTTAACTAGATTTGACTTGGTCTGGATACGAATGGACCTTCTTCACTCGTCTCTGTCCTAACCATTTTCCAAAATTTCTTTCATTCATTTAATTAAATTTTATAGCAATATTTGTAGCCTCGGCGCTCACCAACCGCATGCCCTTTCTGGCGTTGGTCTGGATCTTAGTGCTTTAGTCGTCTTCTATGATACGTGCATTCACCGTTTGGTCTATTCTTCAATCAACCCGTACACAAACACGGGGAAATGTTTAAGTTAATTTAATTTAATAAATTTCATTTAAGTTTAGCAGCATCTTTCAACAGCAGATCTATGGACTTATCTTTATAAAGATTGGATGGCCGAATGGACAGCAGGCTTGCCGGAGAAGCTGGAGGCCATCAGTTCGAATCCCGAGCGGACGGTCTCTGACAGTATTTCTTGTGATAAGGAAGGAAATATTAAACTTAGGGTTATAGCTATTGCAGCGTTGTAACGTTTAGTCATTCATATCTAGGTATATCCACACAAAATCAATTTACCGATATCTAAACTTTCTAACCAAAGTTTTGAAAAGTGATCGCAGATTTTGATACAGGCTAAACTTCAACACATTAGGAATAATGTGCAAAATAATTTATAAACCACCACCGCTCCAACTTAAATTACTATTACAACCACCACCATCACTGCCTCACCAGCACTCGTGGCCACCAGTGAGAGTACCTTTACCGTCAACATCAGGAAAACCACCAAAGAACATCACCAAGAATACCACCAAAGTATCATCTCTTCGGGGTCCGACTCTCTCACAACCACAAGTAAGATGTTATCCTCCAGAACAACACAGCTATCCATTACGCAAAGAAAAAGTGCATAATATTTGCAATTGTAGGAACCTGGTAAGAGAGTGTAAAAAGAGAAACAGCTTATGAATAGAGAAAAACAAAACATAAACAGCTTATGATGAGAGAGCAACTAGCTGGAGAGAGGGAATAAGAGGGCATACGATTTTATAAGAATGAATGGATTGTTGAAGGATTCAGTTGAAAAAAGAATATAGTGGAATATTGTTATTAGAGAAAAATCAATATTAGCGTGGGGAGTTGGAGCATTTAACAACGTCTCGTATCTAGATATTTGAAAGAAACTTAAAGATAGAATTAGTTAAAACAGTTGCTTATAATATGCCGTTAGGCTGTGAAATAAATACGATTAATCAGCTTTACTTAGTAATTTATTCTAATTGAAGCTTATCATCATCATCATCATCATCTTCCCTTGAATCCCAGTTTAACTAGGGCCGGGATACAATAGACTGTCTCAAATCCTCTATGTCTTACACCACATCACCAGCCATTCCCCTATTTGAGACTTTTCTAATTTAAAATTTTGCAGAAATTTCTGGAGCCTAGGCGCTCACCAACCGAATGCCCTTTCTGACGTTGGTATGGATCTTAGTGCTTTAGTTGCCATCTACGGCACGTGCAGTCACCGGTTGGTCAATTCTTCAAACAACCCTGGCACAACACGGGGAATAGAAGTTTCTGTCCTCTGTCCTTTAATTGAAGCTAATATTTGGACAAAATAAATTTTAATAACAGAAATATTCACTTCACCTTCAATAGAAATATTATATTTCTATAGTCTCAATTGTTTCTGAGATACATGTATGCTCAAAATAGTGCATCGCCTTCAATGAAACTAAAATTTTCTTGAATATTTATTAAAAGGATACCATATATCTGTATGTATTTAATGTTGGGTATGTAATTCAAACCTTTTATAAACTTACATTGAAAGAAAATGCAACTCTTTCAATTGTATTTTTTAGAAAATCAATATACATGTGTTATTACTTCCAATGTAAACACAGTACATAAATATACAAAAACGTCGTTCAATAGTTAGATTTATAAACCATTACTCTATGAAAATTTCCTATTGTAGGTAAATAGTATATATGATATATGCTATGAAGAATCCAGTAGATCGGAAACAGAATACCATAGCGGATGTTAAAATTAGAATTCTGCAAGTAGTGAATGTTAGAATTCAGCAAGTAATGAATGTTGTAATTCTGCAAGTAGTGAATGCTAGATTCTACAAGAAGTGAATGTTAGAATTATGCATGAAGTGAATTTTAGAATTCTGCGAGTAGTGAATCTTAAAATTCTGTAAGTATTGAATGTTAGAATTTTGCTAGTGAATGTTAGAATATTGCAAGTAGTGCATGTTAGAATTCTGCAAGTAATGAATGTTGTAATTCTGCAAGTAGTAAAAGTTAGAATTCTGCAAGTAGCAAATGTTAGAATTGTGCAAGAAGTGCATTTTAGAATTACGCGAGAAGTGAATGTCAGAATTCTGCAAGTAGTGTAAGTGCCGCAAATAAAATAGATATGCATGATGTAATCAGTGCAACAGAGTACAAGTCATTCCACAGGAATGTACTGTACGCATATCCTTGAACCCCGGGGCGATCAAGAACTCTAATAATTATTACTTAGTTACATTATAATGTAATTAAAATTAAATTAAAGCCATACTTGAATTGGTTGAAGTGATTCCACATTAACATTACTGAGTTTCACTGCAACGCGCCACTAGTAATCTAGTCATCAATACAATACAAATTACACACAATTACATTATTCATCGACACGCTTAAGCAGACTTAGCAATTAAAATTTAACCACATTACAGTAGAGCTCTACTGCTGCCATATATATCCGCGACTATAATATCGAGCTGCTATTTTGAACTTGGGTGGCGTGCTTTCGGAAATTTCAAGGCATTTTTATATTTTTTTTAATCAAACGATAATTTTTATAAATTATAAACGATAATTACAAAGTTAGAATACCCAACGAAATTATAAATGCTGAAATTGTTATTTTAAGATCATTAAATAAGAATAATTAAGTGAAAAATTACTCTTTTATTGTAGAAATTAAGGTACAATTAGCAGAGTCACTTGGTTTATGGGTGATATGTTAATGGTTTTTGGATCAGTAGGTGCATGGATCAACACATTTTTTCCTCCCTTGGTGATTCTTTCCGACACAGGAAACGGACGGTAGGCTAGCTAAGCGTTAATCCATTATAATAGCTATTACACAAAGAAGTCAATAATTCCTGAATCTGTTACTTAACTGACGATGTTATAATTTAACGACAGAGTTCAATTACTACAATTCTCTATATATTATATTGGGGGTGAGCTGGAAGCTATTTGATATGTTGTCCAACTGCGGATGAATAGGTACAGATATCATTTTCAGTTTTCGCCTCGTAATTGACGAGCTTTCGAGGCAGAAACTAACGTTAACTGGGATTTAGCTTTCAACTTTATCCTTCTGCATTGCGCACCGATATTTAGCATGCCCGAAGACCACTGCACTGCTTCCAGTTAATCTGAATTCAATGCACTAGAATGACCACTGAACCCTTCGATCTCTTGCCTCCAATAATACAAAAAGGAAACTATACATTGAATAGGGTGTGTATCCTACTGTGTTTAAGGTGTAGGAAGCAACCTGATATCTGCAAAAAATATGGTTTTAAGAGCCGCTAAAATTTTAGTGGTTTAGGCAAATGATTCTTGCAGGATGATTTTTGTGCCTGCTTTCTTCATAAGTGCTTTATTTTGAACATTTGCTAACATATATATTTCTGTGCAAGTCTTAATTGCTGAGACTTTTTGACAGATTGTACCTGAGTCAAGTGGCAGAGCGATATCGCGATGATATAATAACAATCTCTAATTATATAGTTCGCTAAAATTAAATCCCCTGCGTTTGAGCCATTCATGCTAGTTTCTTTTTAAACTGAGATTTACATTTTAATCGGTGAGCAGGAAATAGAACAAAAAGTTTGTAAATATGTTTTAATGAGATAAAAAATGTATGAGTTCTAGAAGAAATTCATTGATATATCTGCTCAATGAGAACAATTTATTGAATTAAATATTCCTCTAAGCGACGATCGTTTACTGAAGTGACATTTTAGTAAAACTATTTGTAGTTGACATTCTTTGTCGAACGTCCCTGAAATCCTGCTCGGGTGAGGAATCGGACGTTAAGTTTCCACTGTACAGTATAAATTTAATACTTTGGTTGCTTGTTTTTAACTCATAATTGATAATTTGAGAGACTGCAGTGAGATTCAGAAATACGAGAATGAATGGGAAGTAAAAATCTATCCAATCCACATTCCAAGCGGATCTTCAATCTGTCTGCTTACGTCACTTGTGATTTTGAAACTCCACCTGGCGGATGGACGGTAACTTTTCTTTATTTGGTCATAACATTTATATTACGTTCGACTCGACAACACTGCTCTATTGCATAAGCTGAGTTGGGAAATTTAAATTAGTCCAAATTTAAATTCTTATAATTTTAATTTCAAGAATTTAAATTATGCTATATACACTGTATCTTAACTTTAAAGTGTAGCATTTAATTTAGCTTTTCCTCAGATTTGTCGGTAATTTTATAACTTGATATTCATGTCATTGCCTCTCTTATATTTGTATTACATTGTTATTGAAACTCACATGAAGCAGATAAAATTATAGCTTAAACCAAGTCTTAAGCCAGTTATCTCGAAAGCATTTCAGTATCGAGGTTGGCACAGGATTTGAACTTTGTACCTACATATCCGCTTTCTGACAACTTACGGATACCCTACCGGCTCAACGCCAAAGCTCAGATACCGGTTGCTTTCAGTGTCCGCATTTTTTTAATCTGAAAGAAATTCAAGTCGGTTTCGAAACATCGCCTGGTCGTCTCTGACATCTGTCTCTATTTCTGACCTCTGTCTCTCTCTTTCACCTTTGACCTCTGCCCTTTGTCTTTGATCTTTGTCTCTGACCTCTGTCTCTGTCTCTGACCTTAGACCTCTGATCTACGTCGCTGAACTCTCTCTCTCTCTCTCTCTCTCTCTCTCTCTCTCTCTGACCTCTGACCTTTGTCTCTGACCTATGTCTCTCTGACCTATGGCTTCTGTCTCTGACCTATATCTCTGACCTCTGACCTTTGTCTCTGGCCTATGAATCTCTGACCTATGGCTTCTGTCACTGACCTATATCTCTGACCTCTGACCTATGTCTCTGACCTCTACCACTGACTCTTGACCTCTGGCGGATCGTTTCTGGAAGCACTAAATTGTAATTGAAATAGACAATAAGTAAACTTTTTCTATTTGAGACACATGACAAATTGACTGACATCAAATTAAATTTTCTGTGAACGAAATTCCGCGAGTCAAATAATTTGAACCTAGTTGCCCATTTCTTATGGTAGATATGTTGTTTGCTTACTAGCTTGAGATTGAAGCTATATGTGAAGCTTTAATTGCTTGGCGATTTAAGGTTCCACTCATGTGTAGACATTTTAGATTTAAATTTAAATTAGAATGCAATTTCAGTATAGTTTATTATTATTTAACTCTCTCTCTGTAGAGTAATCTCGAAGACCGATTTCGGCCATGACACTGCTATATAAATTTTCGTTGTTATTAATAATAATAATAATAAGACGTTATGATCCAGATTTCAAGGTCGATGACATCTAAAAGCGGTTCTCCCAACAGAGTTCTCACAACTGTTTCATCAACGCCTGTTCAGGGGAGTCACCGTAGTGGAGGATCGATAACAGATGAAGTGGAGACGGGCGCTGCTGGAGCCAAACGTTTTGGATTCAGGGCAATGTCACCCGCTGCTGCAATCAGCAACGTTTAATAAAAACGCTGATTACTATAATAATAATAATAATAATAATAATAATAACAATAATATTAAAAAAAATAAATAAATAAATAATAATAATATTAATAATAATAATAATATAACCTAAAGAGCTTATAGGCTTACAATATTGTAATTTTTCTGAGGGCTTGGCTATAATGTCATTACAAAGATGATTAAAGACTGGTTTGAGCTTTTTTACCCGTCACTATTTTCATCGATTTGGATTTGGCTTCAGTGTTTGATGTTGTCATAGACATTAGTAGTACTCTAGTGTTGTTGCTACTGAGACGCGTGATGTTTGGTATACAATACATTCTCTTTGAAGGTTATACAAAGACGTTATGATCACTCGATAAACTTCTTCCGGTCTTGGGACGATTATGCCTATGGATTTGGATATCCACACGAAGAATTCTGGATAGGTACGATAGAAAACCACCACATTTTTTTAAATCTATCTATTCATCTGTGCAGTATTTTATATTTAATTACTTGTGGACTTATCCCTGTATGTATCAATTTCATATTTTTATTAATAATTAATTCTCTGCATGCATACTGAAGTCCAATAATAGATTTATTCAGATATGTGTCAAACTCTCCATATTTCAATAAAGCTGAAAATTAATGCATCATTCTACTCAATTATATGAACAAATAAATAATAATGGCTTTCATTTCATTCGTTTTACAAAATTTTCTGCATACATCATTGCAATCAAATTTCTATCAATCTATTTCTCTGTTTCCATTTTATAAAATTATTCATTACATTAAATATCTGCTATAAACAGAACTTCCTAGAATTTTTCTCTTCGTGCATCCTGATTCATCCTTTAGATCTATTCATCAATTTGAGACATACACGTATATTCAGGAAGTATTTATGCTTTATTGATCAAATTAATTCACTAATCGTTATAAATTGTAATTGTTTGATGAATGGTAAATTTCTATTTCCGTTTTTATTTGCGTAAATGTTTAGCTAAAATTGTTATTTTTTAACTGCCATCTAATCTGATTAAGTTGTAATTTCTTTTTCGGTTCGTTCATCAATTCTGAGATAAGTGTGTTTTTCAGTTGATATCTGCATTTTACATGAAATAAATGTAGTTATTAATGGTGGTCAGCATGATAAGATGTATATCATCTTCCCTGATGGCCGTTATTTTAATTTTTATAAACTATAAAAATAGCTGTTTATTTCTATTTTAATTTGTATATGGTGTGAGTGCATTTGGTATCTAGTTAATGCTGAAATAAACATCTCTCTTACGCTTCGGATATGACGTCCCTGACATCATCCTTGTGTGAGGAAACTGACGTTATTATTTATTATTATAAGTAAAACTGAAAGAAGTACAGAAAAAGCTCCCAACGTCAGTCTCATATTTTCAGTAGATAGAACTCTAAAGGCTTTCCGAAGATTTTCCCCGTATTGTGTCCGGGTTGTTTGAAGAATTGACCAACCAGTGACTGCACGTGTCGTAGTAGGCGACTAAAGCACTAAGATCCATACCAACGTCAGAAAGGTCATTCGGTTGGTGAGCGCTGAGGCTACAGAAAGTGCTACAAATATTTAAACGAATGGAAAAGTCTCAAATAGGAGATTGGTTGCTGGTAAGGTGTAGAACAGAGAGGATTTGAGGCAGTCTATTCGTATCCCGACCCTGGTTAAACTGGGATTCAAGGGAGGAGGATTTGTTTTAGAAGTCCAAAGGCTAAAGCTTCGCAAGAAAAAGACCTTTCTTTACTGTTCTGCCAAGAGGATAGTTTAAGGTATAAATTCTTACTTGCACTCTGTTTTTACTTTACATAAAGAGGGCTCCGTAGATTAATGTGCTAATTACCTCACAAAAAGCCAAGCTTTACCTACACCTTAATGTAGTCAGTCAATTTCGAAAAATTATAACTTCTGAGGTAGCTTACCCTTGCCTTCAACAGTTTATGCTCGGTCGCCTTATGCAGTTACTCAACTATTCAGTGGCTCGGTCACAAAGCGAGAATTAAAACAGTATGCGTTAAATAGATGCTTGACAAGCATCGACTTGCAGTCGGTAAGATACTCGACCGCGGATCAGTATGTGCGGGGTTCAAATCCTGGGCTCTGTCACTGACATCGCTTTCGAGTGAGGAAACTGACGTTTACCTAATCTTTAGCTTTTTTACAACTGTGCTAGGCTAGGTTTGGAGTACCTATCAGCGCTAACTCATGGCAAGTCCTACAAGTTGCGCATAGATATGATGGACAGCGGCGACAGAAAATATTATGCGGAATATTCACACATACTTGTGGGAGGCATTTCAACTAAGTATACGCTGCAATCGATTGGTCGATATGGTGGAACGGCAGGTATTAAATTTGCGATATTTAAAACTTGACCATTTAAAGGCAATGATGTTTTTGGGAAATAAACCGAAACTCTGCATGTTTGATTAAAGCTGAATAAATTAGTCCCGAAACGAGTCTGCTGGCTTGAAGGATTGGCAGCGGTAGAATAGAAAACTCAAAGAATTCACGTTATTTACTTTGAAGAAGAAGTATCTTTATATAATAATATATTCGTTAATTTTCGTTCAATCTGACAACCGCAGAAAGTTACAGCACAGAAATTCCAACAGACATAGCATAACAAATTACAGATATAGCATAAACAGTTAATAGGCTAGATGTAAGAGAGATAAAACTAAAAATTGTTCTCACTAACATTTACCACATGAATATTACAACATTACATAAATCAATGGCTTATACTATTCATAATTGCCATATAGGGCGTACTGTACTATGAGTAAAGAAGAATCTTTTAGTATTCATTAAATTAACTAGCATCATCTAGAATCATACGAACAATGAAGTTTTTATCGCTCAGACTGCTTCGTTTTATGGGAAGGGAAAAGCATCTCTTAGCAGTATTTCTTCGGGTTGGGTAATTATGATTGTTTTGTGGAGGTAACAAATGCGCCAGTAAATGTGCAGGGTTGTTACAGATTGCCTTGAAAAGATTATTGTCAGCAAAGTTACATAGATCCTCAAAATTAGATTCTTTACTGTAGAATCCAGCTCTCCTTGCCTTCTTTAAAAAGGTTTCAAGACGGGTTCTCTCTTCAGCATTTGTAAAGCCCCACCAAAACTGGGAGGCATATAGAAGCTTAGAGAGTGTGGAGGCTTGAAAGACTCTCTGAAGAAGATCATTTGTCAAACCTTTACTACGTAAAGAATAGAGCGCAAAAATGTTGCTCGAACACAAGCTAGTGATGTTTGTGATGTGATTAGAAAAATAAAAGTTATCAGATACTATGACACCTAAGCATTTGATGTTAGAAACCCGCTCATGTCTCCACATATGTTCGATCGATAGAGGCGAAAATCCTTCTTCTTAATATTCATCAGCGTACAATTAACTCTCTTACATCGCTCATATCAACTTAGTAATAAATCTATCCAGAGATCTTAAGTTGTTATTAGTTTTCTAATTCAAATAAAAAATGTATTTGTTAACATAGACCCTTCTTTATCAAAATGCCATCTTATCAAAAAGGGTTTATTAATATACATGTAGGTCTCCACCATTGAAAAAATAGGCGTCGATGTTTTTACATTTTCTAAATTAAAAAATATGATATATTAGAGCAACCTAACTGAAACTTGTGATAAATCTTTTAAAGAACATTCGTACATTCCTTCTCTACAAATATCACAATTGTTTAAATGAAATCTGAAAGGGTTACAAAACATTAACCCTTATATTAGGAGTGGGAGCAACTGTTTGAGCTTCTACTCAAACAGCTTAAGATACTCGGCCGCGGATCAGTAGGTGCGGGGTTCAAATCCTGGGCTCGCCCGTCACTGACATCGCTTTCGAGTGAGGAAACTGACGTTAACATTAGCTGTACCAGCTGTATGTGCAAGTCCTTATATCTTATTGTACTAGTATGCATATGCATATGCATATGCATAGTTCAATCGGCGTAACCAGTAAAACTAGAATAGTCTTATTCGTTCTTCACTGCGATGATATACATATTGGAAAATTACCCTAAAAGTTGAAATGACGAAGGCGCAAAATTAATTTACATAATTTCCGGGAGTAAAATATTTTAACCTCATTCTAGTGGTGTATACTATGACTTTCCACCCACTGGGTGTATAGCAGTTTCTGAACTAATATAAAACTGCAAGAATTTTGTAAAATGAAAGAGGGTAAAATCTATCATTTTTCGGAATTTTATAATTGAAATTAGGTGCATTAAATGATAATGCCTTGATATATGCACAGTTCACAAAATCATAAATGGATAGGTGCATTGGAGCTTTTCTCTTGCATTTTGGTGCTTTGAAGGAGAGATGAGATTACAAATGTTACAGTAATGTCATGTACACATAATATGTAAAGCTTTTCTAAGGCGTACAACAGTGTCTTCTCAAATATATTCCATACATTTGATAAAAATAATATTTTATATTATCAGTGGTATGGCGGTTTTTTTGCCATTTGATTTATTATATGAATACCATAAGTTTACATTCCTGCAAAATTTAAAAATTAATGATAAGTTAAGTGCTAAGCAGCATTTGGACTCTCCCGATTACAATGATCATTTAAATATTAAAAGTAAATTTGCCATAGATGGCAATGACTCTTTTTCGAGTATTCGTTAGAAATTCTGTGGCTATTTTACAAATGCTTTGTTTTAACTATTGCGCAGTTTGTGAAAAATATTGAAATTGTTAAACTTTCATATGCACTTTTTTATATGTATTCTGTTGTGTCACGTTTTGCAATGTAGTTGTATCTGTGCGTGTTTTCTGCCAAGAAATGGTGAATAAAAGATTATAATATACGCACAAATGCATTGACTATACATGTAGAACAAAATCAAAGTTAAAGCAACTATTGATATCAAATATTGTTGCCTATACTTTGACGCAAACGTTTGACTGAATCTCTGCAATATACTGGTCATCATTCATCGCGTATTATATGTTTTGAAAAACTTCTTTTGCTGTATTTTGGATCTAACGAGAACTATTTAGCACAACAGATATGACGTGCTTATTCCCAATCATAAGACCCGCCTAATAAAAAAATCATCACGCATTAATCAACTATGCTGATATCTATCACTTTTAATACCACAAGTTTAAACCGTTAGTCAATTTAGTCCATTTTCCGTTTAATCAATCCAGTGAATGTCCAAGATTTTACTCTCAGATCAGCTGGAATCTCAGCTGGGATTCGAACCCGCGAGAGTTCAATTCACATCTGGATCTGTCATTTTAAAACTTGATGACGTTACCCCTACGCTATTAAGACATTCTGATAATAGTCAAGGTTAAGGTACAATGAAAGCTACCGTAGTACGGGTTCATGCGGTTCACAATTAATCAGTGTCTAACACCAACTAACGATCAGAGATCTCAATTAGCTGATCATAAAATTTTTAACTTGAGGAAAATATAGAGTGATTTTTTACTATATAAAAGGTAGACATGATGAACAATCGCACCAGTGGTGCAGCCTGATATGCTGCTTCATCATCATGTGGTTAGCTCCATCTCTCACGTGCGGTTTACTAGTGATCTGTCTCTTAGTTCAGGTAGCTTCCAGTGAATCGTCCGACAATAAAAAAGAACGCAGGCGAGTACGGATGAGCATTAGATCTGAAGCTTCAGATAAAGATGAAGTCAGCCTAGCGGCTTCAATTGATAAAAGGCTTAAACAATGCAAGGATGAGTATGTCAATGAAATCCAGCAAATACCATACTATCAGGGCATTCTAAACGATCAATTCGAAGAACTGAGTAAATCAGCGAAAAGAAACTCATCGACAGTAGAAAGATCGGCTGATGAGTCAATCCTAGTTGACCCCAGCTATGAAGTAGGAGTCTCCCTCTCGAACGGGAAAACGCTTTTACTGAAACCAAACGAAAGTCGTAATGAAAATCCAGTTCAGGCCCAGACATTTAATCGTGATTTGCTAATAGATATACATGATCCTAAGGATTGCTTTAGAATTTTGGACATATTTATCACGCATAAGAGAAATATTATAAAGGCAATTAGAAGAAATAGATTGTTTCTCCAGCCCGAAGATGCAGAGAAAAATAGCACTAAGGATCCTATACTTGATCAGTTTGATTCAGATGAGGACAATTTAGATTCATCGACAGAGGTGAATTCATCCATAGTACCACCTCTAGATTCAGATGAAGACAGTTTAGATTCATCGACAGAGGTGAATTCATCCATAGTACCATCTCTAGATTCAGATGAAGACAATTTAGATTCATCGATAGAGGTGAATTCATCCATAGTACCACCTCTAGATTCAGATGAAGACAGCACTGAAGATCTTCCAATTGATCAAGAAGATTCCGATGAGGAAAATAATTCAGATTCATATAAAGAGGTAAATCCATCAAAAGTACCACCGCTGGATTCAGAAGAGTATAGTACTGAGGATACCTCTATTGATCAAGGGGATTCTAATGAGGAAAATAAATCAGATTCGTCAACAGAGTTGAATTCATCAAAAACGCCAAATCCTTATGAACATTGGACAACTCCAAGAAGAAGAAGAACAAGAAAACCGGGGAGAAGAACAACTTCAGGTTATGATAATTTGCCTGACTGGACTACCGGAGAAGCAGACGAGGATTCGGACTCTTTTGACGATGTTACCAATTCTCCACAGAATACAGACGACGCTTCGATCGACGAGAATGACGATAGTCAAAATTTTACAACAACTGGAAAAAACGGGAGCGATTCGTCGAAATATACTAAGGATCCTTCAGGATCTAGCAATTCCACGCAGAATCCTTATGGAAATATTGGAAAAGATTCTTCAGAAACAGGAGGATCAGAGAATTCGAATTCAACGAAATTTTCACAGGGTACAACAAAGTCATGGATAAGTTCATCGACAACAAAAGGTTTCGCAATTGAATCACCAGATAATGGAAATATATCTCCTGATTCGGAAACACGTGAGTCTCTAAGTTTTTTCTAAGTGGGAACAAGCTAAAACACTATTACATGATTACATAACCTCATGCATGACAGGTAATATTGCTGTATTCATCGGATTTGTAATCGTTAAATTATTCACTTAATGAATAAACACTGCTATATTTGAGTTATCAATTACAATTTATGACAATTCAAAAGTATGATTTTTAACCAGTAATCACTAACAATTAATTCATGAATTCCGTGTACAGTTTGTTTACTTTGAAACAGCAGCTAACACGATTAACTATTGACTGTGGTATGATTGTAACAATAAATAATTACAATTCAGTTGGTTAAACTACATTAATATTAATTAACAGCAACTAACATCATTAACCTCAACTAGCACTATTAACCCGTCACTGACATCGCTTTCGAATGAGGAAAGAAACTGATGTTAATATTAGCTTTTTAACAGCAGTAAACACTATTAACAGCAGCTAACACGATTAACAGCAGCTACCATGACTAAAAGCAGCTAACATAATTAACAGCAGTTAAATTGAATTCTCGGAGAGCTAGTACTTACTTGACTTCAGTTTTAAATTTGCAGCTTACAATTAGCTTTTCTTCTAGCGAATTATGTTGCAGGTATATAATATAATAGTAGATTTTATTCCGCAAGTTTATATTAGGAATCGTGAAAATGATTGATGTGGGACAAACACTTGAAATGTCAAATAAATAGTTGATTTCAGCTTTAAATAAGAAGAATGGATTTATTTATTAAACGTTTAATAATTAATTTAATATTGAATAATAATTTAATAACTAATTTAACAATTAATTTACATGGTTATTTACTAGCATATCTAATTGATTAATTTTAAACTTTAATTTATAAATTTATTAAAATATTTTATTTTATTTTATTTTTGTTCGCATAGTTACACACATGACATACCGCATGTGCTACATAGTTTCCTTGCTTGGTTTCTGTTGTAGTTTTCGTTATTTCCTCCATTCCTTTCCATGATTATTAGTAATCGTTGCCTTTCGTTGGCGCATCAATTGCAGCCGGCGCGGATTTAAGAATAACCTTTCAACACCCTCGGGATTTTTCGTTCAAAGCTGTCAACACTCGGTCTTCCAAGGTGGCCGCCCACAAAATACTAACCGGCGCGAGGGAGCTTAACTTCGTTCAACTGACGCGCAGCTTAACCGAGTGCGCTAATCCCGCTCCCCATATAGCATCATTATTTTGTAACTTTATTAAATTACAGTTAGATTCTTGTAAAACCTTTTTTTCTCTAACGCAATTAACATATGTTTGCTGCTATTGCTAAATAATGACAGACTATTTGAAGGACTGTAGTGAAATTCAACAATACGAGATAAACCCCAATGCTAGAACAACCTACCCGATCACAATTCAAACAGAATCAGCAAATCTCACCGTAGTAGTAGCGTGTCATCTAGAAACTCATGCTGAGTCATGGACGGTAAAATGCTTCTCCTATTATAGTATTATTATATTTATAACACAACACGTAATATGAAAAACTATTTCGTGTTGATTAAAACTGTTTATTTATTGAAACAAACATAGCTCTCTCTCTCTCTCTCTCGCTCTCTCTCTCTCTCTCTCTCTCTCTCTCTCTCTCTCTACTAATTAGATTTCTTTCTAATTTAGATTCCATAAAGTTTGCAGTGAAGTTGTGTTGTTACATTGGTGACTACTTTATTTACTGTGTAACTGTGTTTACTGTGTGCAGTCTAGAGTGATGCTTTTAATTTAATACAACAACCTTATTATTTTCTCCTCTTTTTGATTATATTTAACTTTACTGAGGCAAGCATAGATCCAACTAAATAATACCGTAATGATAACTTGCTGAATAAGCTACTTGTCAATCTAATTTATTTAATAATTTATAGGAGTATAAAAACATAATATTATTTTTGTCTTTCAATGATTTATACAATTATTTCACTGATTTCAATGATTTATACAATTATTTCACTGATTCAATGATTTATAGATCATACAGAGACACACTAATCCATTCTCAGACTTCTACCGAGGATGGAAATTCTATGAAAATGGTTTTGGCAACAAAAGCGATGACTACTGGTTAGGTATGATATACGTATATTTAATAAGCAGCAATACACCAACAAATTGAGTAAAAAAAGCTAGTAATGCTAGTGTTAACGTCACTTTCCTCACTCGAAAGTGATGTCAATGTCGGGCGAGACCAGGATTTGAACCCCGCACATACTGATCCGCTGTCGAATATCTTACCGATAGCGCCACTGGCTCCAGCCAAGGCGAGTGCTACAGCAACTGTCGTCGATATGACAACATCGAGCAATATAGAGCCGAAGCCTAGTCGAAAATGAGAGCAGATATGCAAAAAGTTTCAAGAAATTGTGAAAATTCAATATTCTAAAAACCAGTCCAAATAATAAATGAAATGAATGAAGTTTTAATTATGGTTGCAACATATGAACACCAGTTGAAAAAGGATATAAACATATTGCAGTGTTATTTTACTTTCCAAAAAATTGCTATGAATATATTAATTACAGTGATACTTAAATGATTTTGTAACTTTCTTTTTGTGATAAAAAAAATCAAAAATATATTTTTAACATGATACTTATAACTTTATAACTCTGTTGTTTCTTCTAATAGTCTGCAGTATTCCGGCTCGGTTTCTACCGTTCAATAGGCCCTAGACTGTGTCCTTGGCCTTAGTTCCTATCCTGTCCTTGTGACAGAATAAATCATTTTATTTTGTGACAGAATAAATCTAATTTTAATCAACTAATTAACAAATGCCACTGAAAAGGCAAATAACTTTAATTTAATACCTTTTCAAGCTATACTTTTATAATAATGGCCACAAGATAACAACAACAACTAAAGACAGTTGTGTCAATAGTAATTTACAAGCTGGCAGGAATGGATCACCTGGGTAGTCTTCTGAGAAAAGACGTGATCAAACGTGTACGCGTGATTTTTGCCGAGAACGATCTGGTTCTCAGCTGCATTCAACTTCACGCACACTGAATCCCCCGCCAACGTCGTGACTGCAGCAGCGTGCTGTATCGTCGGCTTAGTCCTCACCGGAAACTTTCCAGCCGCACTTGTAGCCGGTGTTAATACTTCAACCAATACGAGAGATATTGAATGATAGTAAATGCTCATAATAATAATAATAAAGGTTTAACGTCCGTTTCCTCATACAAGGATGATGCCAAGGACGTCCCAAACAGCACACATCACTACAGATCGATTCACCCAGACCAATCTGCAAAAGAAATGTGTTGAGGAGAAGTAAGGTCCTAAACGAAAGCCAGTCCGGTGATCATAAATGATCAGGGTAGATTGATTAAGTCTATGGTGGGAAAGGTAAGTCTTAATACTCAGCATTAACTAGTTTTAAACTATAATATGTTGTTATATCAGGTTTGAAGTACATATCGGCAATGACCTCAAGCAGAACCAGACCCTACAAACTGCGTATTGAAATGATAAGCCAGAAGAACAAACGATACTACGCAGAATATTCGAATTTCATAGTGGGCGGAGCCGATACAAATTACACGCTTCAGTCGCTTGGTTGCTATTATGGAACAGCAGGTATTTACAATAATAATTAGATTTCCGCATAATAATTATCCTTATGAAATATATTTAGATTTCTAAATAATAATTAATAATAGTTACGTATAGTAATTAATATTATCTATGAATTAATAATTAATAGTTATGAATAATAAGAAGTATTTGCGAATAATAACTATATTTATGAATAATAATTTATATTATTAATGAATATTAATATTAATAATAATTAATATAATTAATATTGTACTACGAGTAGTATTTAATAATATTGATGAACAATAATTAATATTTACAAACAATAAAATAATTAATAGTATCTTCGAAAAATAATTAATAGTCTCAACGAATAATAGTTTATAGTAATAGTTATGAATTATAATTAATAGTATCTATGAGTAATTATTAATAATTATCATTAAGAATTTATCGTTTTAATGCATAATAATAATATTTATAAATAATAATTAATTGAATCTTCGAATAGTAATTTAAATCCTATCTCTTATCTGCTCGCAGATCCTTACAATCCTGAACTAGGTCCAAAATGTTTTAGCAATTAGTAATTAGTATAACATGAATATTTTTAGACTATAAAGATCTTTTCAAATTAAATATTTTGTATATGTGGATGGCAGGCCTATCTATTGCGGAAGCACTTTAAAATAAGTAAGTTCAAAAACTGATTTGGGATGATCAATATTATCAGTTCCTTGCGTTCTGAACAGAACGTTTGGCAGAACGTTCCTCAAATCATTTCGGTCATTTGCAATTGTTGAACCTTCTCGTTATACGTTCTGTGCATCTAATTATGTAAGATATAGTTCTAGGTGGGGGGATATTAGGCCAATATTGTATATTCGTATCTGCTTTCAGAAATAAATTGCGAATTAAATTTTTCTTTTTCGAGTATTTGAAAGTATTAAATATTATGATTTAGAAATAGTTTGATTTCTTTCATTATCAAAGCGCGCCTAGTCTTTCAACAGTATTCTAGGAACTAATAATTACCTATTTTGAAGAAATGCAATTAGTCATTAACTGCAAAATATATTTTGTAAGCTTATTGTTTGAATTTTATAAAGATGCAAGCATTGACATCATGACATTTACGAAGGCGTATTTAATTTTCAATATACAGTAAGCTTATTGTAACGGGTGCGCATTAAAAGTAACCCTTTAGCCACATTGCAATAGAGTACTCAATTTTTGATATTTCCTCTTGAAATTTTAAAGTCTGCAGAGGACGAAGCTCTCTCTTCAGTACTTGTTTATTTTCAAGTCTTGTGAGTGAATCGTTTTATACTAACATGTTTTGGAGACGTCCCTGACACTATCCCTATCTCATTAAGCGGGCGTTAAACCTT
Organism: Enchytraeus crypticus; assembly: GCA_905160935.1. Lineage (NCBI taxonomy): Eukaryota > Metazoa > Annelida > Clitellata > Enchytraeida > Enchytraeidae > Enchytraeus > Enchytraeus crypticus. The sequence continues at coordinate 1,889,628 of CAJHZI010000253.1, read as the reverse complement.
CATATTGTTTTAATTCTTATTTTTATGTTTTAGGCGACTCGCTGACGTACCACCTTGGTCAGCCGTTTAGTACTGATGATGCTGACCACGACCTCAATTCGGGGAACTGTGCCATGCTCTACCAGGCAGGTTGGTGGTATAATGACTGTCTGGAGTCGAATCTGAATGGACTCTACGGTAATGCTAAAGGACTTTTCGCAGTGACTCATCGGGTTGATGCGAACATGTTTTGGAATACATTGACCGGAACAACGTCATCTCTGAAAAGCACGAGAATGATGGTTGCGCCATTGTATCCATATAACGATTGAAGATTTGATTGTTGAAAGACTTCAGATATATATCGTAGAAATATTTCGTAAATATATATTCAGAAATATATCATATATTTTAATATATCAAATATCAAATAGATGTATTATATGGAATATCCTTAATGTTGAAGACTTTCGTATCTGGCTTAAAACCAAATTTAGTTAATTAATTAATTATATTGTAGATGCTATTTTAGCAATCGGTAAAGTTAATAACTATGATTTAGGCCCTATCTCTCTCTCTCTCACTCTTTCTCTCTTTTTCTCTCTCTCTCTCTAGTATTCTGCTTAGCAGTAGGTCCATGGTACACATTCATACTATCGAGTATACTATCACGCTCCATATAGAGTTCTCCATAGATCAACAAGTTAATCTTGTTAAGTTATAATTATTACAAGTTAATCTAAAAAAAATTAACTTTGATTCCCTACCAATACTTTGTGCATCACATAGCTTGGTACAAATTATGATATCTGAGGTGGCTTCTTGTTGCCTACCTCAGTTCATGCTCTGTCACTTTTTGCGATACGTTCAGTTATTTTATTTAGCGTATGCGTTAATCCAGATTGTTGCTTCACTTGTAAGGCAACTTAGCGTAGACAGTCCACACGGTAGGCAGGTTAGAGGGCACACCTCAACGATACGTTTCATGTTTTGCGATTGCCCGCAGTCGTAAAGCGGTGAATCGCAAGGTAATATCCAATTAAACTAGAAATACAAACCATACAAATAAATTTCAACATCATAGTAAATCTAAAATTGGAGAAAACTTATTCAAAACCCGATAAAATTCCGGCAGTAATAATTCAGAATATTAATCAAGCGACTAATAATTAATTCTAATGTACAGTAAGAAGATTTTTACTGGAGGCGCGAAGACCACCAGAGGGTTTATAGATTGATGACGGGTCAGATTTATAAGATGGTTTTCCATATTTTATCGTTTAAAATTATTTATCATAATCCTTTGAAATCTAAGGAAGCTACATACATTTTATACGCGGAGTGTTTGCAAGCCAGTGAATGTCTTAATAGCGTAGGCGTAAAGTCATGAAGTTTTAAATGACAGATCCTAAGGTGAATTGAACCATCGTGAGTTCGAATCCCAGCCGCGCTGATCTGAGAGTACTGGACTGGTTACACAGAAAATTGAATAAATTCCTTAACGGATTAAACATGTGGTATTAAAAGTAATATATATCAACATAGTTGATTATTCACTATAATGCGAGTTTACTTTTACTTTTGAAGTTCTTAACCCATTACAGCAGAGCGTCCCATTAATGGGACGGTATTTTAATAGCACATTAAATATAGCAAAACCACACCAATGCTTAAGGATTTCAGTTTGCACTTTGTTGAACATCATCTGGGATTATCTAACGAAGCCGGAAGTTGATGAAATGCTATTTTTAGATAAGAAGAAGTGAAGAGTATTATAATAAATTAACTGAGCGAATTCCCAAAATGTCCAGCATCAAAAATAACTAATTTTTCAATTTATAATTTCATATTTGTTATTTCCATTGCTTTTCACCGCTGATTATGGGCTATCCATTTTGATGAGTAAATCAATCAGATGAGTAAGGAATGATGGTTCACATTTCATGATGAGTTGTCAAGTGAAAACCTGATAATGCTGGCGGGGAAGAGAAGAAATTGTCTAGAGAAATTTAAATTAAAAAAGTAGTAATTTTATCGCTGAAGAAATTCAGGAAATATGATGTAAGAGCAGATGGAGTGAAGTCAGATGGTGGAGATTTAGGTAGATTTCTGCTGAGTAGGAATCCATTGCATTCCACTTTAATTATGTTTATTTTCAGTAATGGTGCACTTGAAATATGAGCTTTGGAATTTAGCAAGTAATGTTGAACATGAGCAGATTGACATTGACAGGAGAAGTTAATTCTCTGACGTGCTATGTACGCCTCAATTAAGCTTCAGTACAAGAGTCTAGTTTCTTTTGCTTTAGAATTTCAGGAGTAATAAAATGCTTAGTTGGATGAGAATGACAGATCATTTGTTAAGGAGGGCCTGTTTGCATAAAAGTGCGGTTACCATAGATTCGAACTGTAGCTAAAATAATAATTATAATAATAATAAAGGTTTAACGTCCGTTTCCTCATCCAGGGATGATGTCAGGGACGTCAATGAATAATGAAAGAGGTTTAAAGTTTTGAAAGAAGAGAAGATCGAATATCGGGAGAAAAATGAGCAGTGTTTAATGAAGATAATTAATTTTTTAATTTGGTATTTCGGGAAGGAATAAAAGCGATTTGGAATTGTATTGCACACAATAAAGTTAATAGTGATCTGAAATGAAGAAGTCAATAAAGAAGCTAAAACTAATGTTAACGCCAGTTTCCTCACTCAAAAGCGATGTCGGTAACGGACGAGCCCAGGATTTAAACCCTGCACATACTGATCCGCGGTCGAGTATCTTACCGACATTGCTACTGGCTCCAGCCAGTGAAGTAAGATGAAATAAGAGATGGAGGAGGAGGTGGATTTATTTATAAGTAAATCGAGGATATGGCCAGAGTTATGACCATGTGATGTGATATGTTGCTTTAAGTCGAAATTTCAAAGAAGAATGAGGAAGCATAAGAATCGTTAAGGTCATCGACGTGAAGATTAAAGGTAACCACGATGAAGAGTTCAGACGTGGAAGAGGCAATATTTTCAATTAGTGATAGAAAATCAGATAGAAAGGGTAATATGTTCTTTATTTCACCAAATTCATGGCAGTAAGAAGCACATACAATAGAAATCAAACACAACATAAACACAACATAAATCAATATAAAGAAAATACAGAAAGTAAGCATTTATAACTAAAGTACCAAACTCAAACTCTTCTTAAATGTCATTAGTATTAGCTATGCCAATATCTCTTTAAAATAATTCCAAAATTTATACCTGATACAGGCCAATGAGTCTTGAATCTCAATTGAATATTTTATTTTAATGGTTACATAGTCCAAGTAGTCCTCATAATCAGCCTCTGAATTCTCCGTTAAACCATTTGAAATCACTGATTTATGCAAAAAGATAAACCTATGATAATTATATAATATCTCAAAAGGCCAGAAACCACAGTACCACTGACAATACTGTAGAGTATTTTTGTCAAACGAATTGAAAAGTTTTGAGAAGACGCTATTGTATGCATCGGAGAAACTCTTTAACTCTGATTTGTTAAGACTCATAACAGGGATACCATATAACAATATCGGCAACGCCTGAGAATTTATCAGTTTCATCAACACATCAATTGGAGTCTGGGTACCAAGCCTTCCTAAAATAGTATTAACAGCGATGTAGAATTTCCCCCTTACATTTTTCCAATCACATTTAAAAGATTTTGCGCGAATAACATTTATACCTAATATGTTACTTTATCTACCCAGTTAATGAATGTATTTCTTATGCAAAGCGGCTTAAAAAGAGCATTGCATCTTGGTCCTATTCGAATGCAGTGACATTTGGCAACATTTATGGGAAGGTCTAACTTGGAAAAAGCACTATCACAGATATCAAATAATTTTTGCAAAAATAACTGACCGTTACGCTAAGCAAGACTATGTCATCCGCATACATGAAGCTATTGCAACACTGGTAGTTAATGAAACAGCCATAACGAGAACATTCTAATTTGTCTAATACCTCATCGACAAAAAGTGCAAATAACATAGGCGAAAGTACTCCACCTTGTTTAGCTCCAGATATTAAAGGTACATAATCAGAAATTGAGCCAAACAAATTTATTGTTGTGCCATTCTTCCCAAACCAATTCTCTAACGTATTAATAATGTTTACATTTACATTTTTCCTTTGCAACAAATGCAGAACACCATATATATCACATTTGTCAAATGCTTTACGAAGGTCGATTACGCCAATATTAACCGTGCTATTTCTATCATTAAAATAACGAACAACCTTCCGCAAGGAATGAATTGCATTAATACATCCAACTTGTTTTTTAAAGCCAAATTGTCTTTTTGACGTATCAACTCTGATAAACTGCTGTATACATTTTTCAAAGATTTTGGACATTATCGGGCATATCGTAATGCCCCTGAAATCATCGGCAGTAACTGTTCTTTTATAACCTTTATATTTAGGTATTGGAACTGTCTTGACCCTTCCAAAGGCATCAGGGACAAGACCCGTGTAAATCATAATGTTCAACAGTGTACGCAGAACTACAATAATTGAATCGTGCGCAAATATTATATGCTCAGCAGTTAGCCCATCAAACCCTGACGACCTATTCATACCTAAGCTACTGATCGCATCACACACCGAAACATTACCAATTATGCAATCTCCCACAGAGTTTGAATGTTTAATTTTGTACATATTATAAATTTCTTTAAAATTATTATGGATAGCTACAGAATTTGGTGTGCAAGCATTTTTGAAATTCGTTGCAAGATGATTTGCAATTTCATGAGGGTCCTGCAATCCATCCACATTAACTATTTTATTGAAGCCTTTTTTATTAGAAACCCCTGCCAACTTCTCCAAATTTTTTGTCGCTACTGTCTAAAAGACTTTGCTGTGACTTATCAGAAATATAATTTTTGGAATTTACTTTAGCCATCTTAATCGCTTTTCTATAATTCTTATGCGCATCTGACTTTGCGTCATATATTGGGCCTTCAGTAGGCCTGCCAGCTTTTTTCCAATTATTGAAGTGCATAACAGAACTTCTCTTAATTTCAGTTAACCTGCTGTTCCACCAAAACTTTTGAACACCCGTTTTACTTCTACGCTTTACAGCAATTAAAGATGCATTCCGCAGACTGGCCACAATTTTGTCATAGATGTCGTTTATAGCTGATAAATTAAATAATTCAGGTTTACATTTATATAAAATATTGACATCAGGTTTCCAAAGCAGCATGTATAAAGATTGAAGATGTATTCTAGTTTGTTCTTGGTATTCATTTTTGGAAGCATTATTTCAGTCGAGTTTACATTTATCAAACATATTGATATTATAATTATAAGTAGTATCCGAATGTGTCATTTTGTTGACGATACATGATCTAATAGCATCGTCCTTCAGCGCTAATACTAATGGCAGATGATCCGAGAGATTAACAACATGTACAGTACTCAGCGAAATAGCGAAATTATCAGCCACATTATTAATGTAAAAATGATCTATGTTAGAATAAGAATTGCGCTTCTCCACATCAAACGTATATTCGACCTTTGATGGTAATTCCAAATAGTCATTGCTTAGTACAAATCCCATATTATTAAACTTATCATTAACAAATCTAGAATGTGTAGAATTTTTAAGTGGAGCATAATTCATATCACCCCCAATAATTGCACGACTGTAATTAATTCCCAATAAGTCTAACTCAAGCTTATTTAGTGTAAATTCAAGATGATCACGATCTACAGTTGTTTTGCAACATGGAAGATAAACGTTAATTAACAACAGGTTATCAAGAGATAATATTATGTATCTATCCTCACATGCGACAACGGTAACTGAATTAAATAGATTATGAAGATTTGTATCAACAAGAACAGCTAGACCTTGGAAGGGTCTACCACGTAATAAACCTTTAGATAATATAGCATTCATTGATGAATGACTATACACCACATAACTATCAGAAAAACAATTAAAATAATTTAGTTGATCATTTGTCAGCCAATGTTCTTGAATAAAAATTATATTAGATTTATATTTGGAACATAACGAATTGAGCATGGTTATACCTTGATGAAACCCATGCATATCATATGATGTTATACTTATCCATTGTAATCTAGTACAGAGTCGTTACAAGCCATCTCTATTTACTACAGTCTCAACGTCATTTATAACAGGTATGTCCGCACTTGAAGGCACTACCGTGGCAACAGCTGATTCGTCTGCAGAGTCCAATTCAATTAGATAACAGAATCGCTATTTACATTCTCGACTAGTTGTACTATATGGTTATGAGTAGGCAGCGCAGTAGTGGTAGGTTGTAGGTGAGAGATCTGAGAGTTAGTTTCTATAATATCAGAAGATTTATAGATCCATTGCCGTACGATAATCCCAGCAGGCCATGTTGACTTTTGCATGATTTTATCCTCGAGATTTTTATCTATAGCTAACTTAAACGTGCTCGAGTTACGCTCGGATTTAGTCACATCGTAGCAAAATAAAACTTTAATGTTGTTATTTTTACAATGATAACGAATACTCTGTGTACTGTAACTATTTTCGACATTATAGATACCAAAAACAGCTTTTTCAGGTACCGTACCCGTACGTAGAACAGCCTTCAGAACTGCGGAATTGCCGCTACCAACCACCCTCTCTTTGAAGCCAGGAGCTGATTGAGTTGCTCGCAGGTTACGCTTGTTGTTCGGCGGACATGTGCCAAGACTCACTGTTCCCGCATGCGTAGGCTTCAGTGGCGTAGGATCGCTTGCTTGAGGTTGACTGGGATTACTCCTTAAATTGTCGTTTGGAGAGATGTTGGCTTCATGAACTTTCCGTTTCTTTGTAGCCCGACTTTTAACTAGAGTGAAACCATTCTCGTCTTGTTCCGAAGCTTTAGGAGTCTCAGTTAGTGAGCTCCATCTACAAGCATTATTTATCTCTAGTGAGTCGCTAGATTCGTTATCCATTGAATGAACAACGTCCATTGAGCTAAGACCGGCCGTTGGCTCACCTGTAGGCCTAGTATTGGCACTTGCATTGTTGTCGTCCGATGTATTGTTGCGAGGTAACGAAGTGATTCTCGTACGGATGAAATCTGATGACATCTGACGAATGGCTTCAAGTGACATCGACGATTTGTCACATACATCTTTCACGAAATGTTCCAATTTATCTATTTTAGACCATAAAATATTTAGATCACCCTCCAGTAGCCTGATTGAAGGCATTCCATCTGGATTATCCGCAACGAATGTCGGTAAATCTTTCATGTGACCCTGTTCATCCAGGAAATTCAGTATCGCAATGATGTCATCGAATTCACTCCCTAGATGGGAGGAATTGTTTCTTCTATTCCTTATCGATTTAGGAAAGTTTACGATTTTCAGGTCATTTACAGCTTTCAATAGTAGTCCCTTAGCGTAGCTAATCTACTCACTATTATAAAACTCCGTGATTAGAGATTCAGCGAATTCATCGGCAATTTGCCCATTTTTCTAATTACAAAGCATAAACAGTTCGATATTATAAGCTTACTATTTACGTCCGCCATCTTGGCAGCGTTACCATACCATATATCAATGGTGTGGAGGATAGACAGTGAGGAAATAAAAGGGCATCGTACTAAATTAAGCTGAAGTAGCATATACCCAAACGAGTTATAGTCTTGCGTTTTTAACGTACGTGACAGAATACATATGTATGTAGACTTATAAATTTCATATAGTCACGGAGTTTCAGTATTGCTTTATTGCACAGATGCCTCTGCCTAGCAAGAGACAGAGTTAAAGAGCATTAGCAATGCATATGAGAGTGCCTTTACGAAGATCTTTCAACAGCTGACAAAGCAGTCATAATGTGGTTACAATATTATTTCAGTTTTTGGCCTTTCACTATTTTGCAAGATTACAATAGATTGCATTTTAAAAATATGCTTGTTAAAAATGGTGAATTAAATAAAGGGTTTGATTTGGATCATTTAGTTTAACTAGAATTTGAGAGATTACAAAGGAAATATAACATTTTAAACGATACTTCTGTTGCTACCATTAGATTTAAAATGTGAATCTTCTTTGAAAAAATATTGAATACTGAATCTACATGTACGTGTAATTTTAATTGTCACACGATGAACAGTATATTGTATGGTTCGCAATATGTTACCATATCTGCTTAAACAAACTATATGCCTATTGGTTAATTTCTTTCGTTTTTTATGTATTTATTTTCGTTCTGTTTGTTATTTAATGTCTGAATATCACAGTGAATAAAAGAATATATAAAGACTCAGTTATGTACACTTTGCGGTATCCGGTCCAAGGATTCGTGAGCTTTAGGCTACTTTTGTTCCAGACCTGTCCATATCGATCCCCATAAAATGAGACATAGCGGCACTATTAAACTCTATTTTCAATTTTAACCAAAAAAATCGAAATAAAACTAATAAGAAATTGTAAAATGTGCTTAAATGTTTGAGTTTCCTCGACATCTAAACAGCTTTTTCTCTCGTGGAGATCCCCCAAAAAAGAAACTCACCTACACCGCATAAACAGTGGTAACGCTGTGCTATAGAAATTCAATCGTTTTGCAATTAATTACCATATCAATTTTAGGGCCCATGAGTAAAGCTAAAGAAAAAAGCTAATGTTAGCGTCAGTTTCCTCACTCGATAGCGATGTCAGTGACGGGATAGCCCAGGATTTAAAAAACCGTACATACTGATCGAATATCTTACCGACATCACCACTGGCTCCTGGCCGTCAACCAATATGAGTGAGTCATATTGGTTGTTATTCTTAAATCCAGCTTTACCACTACAGTGGATTCTGTTGTAACTATTTATAATTCGTCTAGAAATTGGTATTCGTCTAAAAATATTTACATGTAATTCCAACCTGTTCAGAGGTAGTCTAAGTGAATCAGTTCAACACAAGATTTTTCATATAATTTTACTATGATATGTATCGAATAATCAGTCAGTGTCAGGTTAAATCAAGTGCATCCGTTAATTAAATTTCTGTCAGTTGCATTAATTAATTGAAATTATTGTTGATTACGCAATACCGAGTACAAGTATGTGCGTGTATCGAGAGAGATGTCATTATTTGTTTACTAATTAGCATAAGCACTTTCATTAATCTCGATGCAGGATGTAAGTGTTATGCTATATAAAAATAATCTTGGAATCTTATCTTGAATATTTTAAAATATTATAAATATATAAATATAAAAAATATAAATAAATAAATATTAAATATAAAAAATATTATAATATTTAAATATTATTATTATACTATATTATAAATGAATTTATAATATACAAACCATCTGGAAAATCATTTATCTACTTTCGAAAGATACAGAGGTATTTTAGGAGAATTGTTTGGGAATATTAAGTAGGCAAGAAAAAGTGAATGCTAAGAAATAATTCAGCTTGAAAAAAGAATGTTGTACGAATACATACATTCGATATCATTATTCCTTAATGTACATATTTTCTGAAAAAAAGGAAATCATAAAAAAATTATCTTGGAAAGTGGATAACTAGAAATTTTCAATTATTAATTAAACAATAATTACGGAATCCTTGATAATTTAATGTTGTACATTTGGAACATCCAGCCAAAAGCACTATATAAAAAATTGAAACTCTAATTAGTTAATTAAGCCCGCAACGAAAGCCAAGGTCTAATTTCAATTTACAATTGTTTAACATTTGCGTATAATTTATATAGTATTTGCAAACATTATTAACTCATTAGAAGCAGTCGTAGGTTTAATTGTGTTACATATTTTTACTGACTTCTTATTTCTTACCTCTGATCTCTTTTTTATCAAAATTCTTACAAATTTCTGACAATTTCACGTCATATAAACAATACACCATTACATGTAAACCTCTCACTCGCTTCATAGTTCCATCTAGAAAATTCTCCGATATAAAATCGAATTTATTACATAATAGTAATGAGGTGAGCCGGTTGCTTGTTATCAAGTTGTTCGACAGTGGATCAGTAGATGCAAGATTCAAATCTGGTGCTCTCTCCGTCACTGACTTGCTGTTTGAGCAGAAGACTAACGTTAAATTCGGCTTTAGCCTTTATTGGTTTCCCTTGAAATCACTGTCGTCAAGCTTCTCCTTGCGTATCACTAAGGAGAACTTACTTCTTATCATAATATTGTATAAATAGATTAATGTTCATGGATCATTAAATAGCAGTTATTGTACTCCAATTGAGACTAATTTCTCAAGTTTACGTCTTGCAGCTTTCTTTTTTGCAACTATTATTTCCATTATATTTATTCGCTAACGCTCTTATTAATTAAAATAAATGTTAACATGATCGCTATCATCCCTTGAATCCGAATTTAACAAAGATCGGGATACGAAAAGGCCTTCTTTTTCCATTCATTTTAGAATATTGCGTAGCCTAGACGCTTACCAACCGAATGCCCTTTCTGACGTTAGCTTATCAAAATAAATTTAATATCCAAATTTTATTTATTCATACAATAATAATTAATAATAACTACAATTAGAGTGCTACAGTCATCAATGACAACATCGAGCATTATTGAGACAAAATCAAGCCGGCGAGCAAAAAGAAGGTCCACAACGCTGCAAATTCCAAAATCCAGAAATTCAGTCCAAAGTAAAGGGAGCTTAAGAAAAGGTGGTTTTAGGCGCAGGTCGCTGCTCATGGACACTGGATGGAAAAGAGAGATGGAAAAGATAGGTCTTCAACTGCCTATGGAACTGCTCATAGGAAAGCAAAGGCCAATGTGCTTCAAATGAAGATTTCCGAAGATTGGATGGAAGAGAATTCCAGATCTGCGGTGCTGCATGTTGAAAAGAACGATTAGATAGCTTAGAGCGCGAAGGTAAGCTAGGTCTCACTAATGTAATTAACTTAGAAGACCGAGTAACAGCAGGCTGCATAATAATATTGTCATTATAGTAATAATATTGTCATAATATCATATTTGATATAATATGTTATATCATATTATATCAAATATGATATAAGACAATGTTCATATTTGCCAGTTATATTCGATAGGAAGATAATGTACTGAAGAAGAAATATAATCTTTTTATATAGATATTTAGATTTTTGTAGATTTTATAGATTTTATAGATTTTATAGATTTTTTTAAAGATTTTTAATAATGGATAACGGTACGACATTTAAATTTGGGATGAAGATTAACAACGAAAATACAAAGTGATGAGAATGTCCCAGAATAGAGAAGAAGTCAATATTATAATAAATGTCACGATATTGAAACATGGAAGGAGTTTCCAATATTTAGTCATACTATTGGAGATGATAGAAATGTGAAAATTAAATATGCAGTAGACTTAGGTAATAAGAAGGAACTTTTAACAAAAAGTCGAAATAAAGTCACAAAGATAAAGGTAATGATAATCTTGGTATGGACAACGCTATAATATGAATATGAAACATGGACCTTAAGGAAGGAAGACATCAGGAAACTAGAGACGTTGGACATAAGGATATGAAGAAGAATAGAAAGAATTAGCTGGACTCAAAATGTTTCAAATGAGGAAGTTCTGAAGAGAGTTGGTACAGATAGAGAGTCGATAAATGTTTTAATTAATAAATAGGAAGACAAGCTGGATAGGACACATACTAAGTGGGGAAAGGCTACCAAAAGAGGTCATAGAAGGCAAAATAAAAGGAAAAAGAAGCAGAGGCAGGACGATTTAAGAATGTTAGATGATATAAAGATCATTCATTTGTTGACACGAAAAAGAAAGCGGAATACAGAAACGAGTGGAGGCGTTATTTACCATGGATCTGCCAGTAGGCAGTGCACTAAAAGAAAGAAAAGAGAGAGAAAAAATCTGTAGGAGTGCGGCAAACGTTATAGATTTAGCTACCTTTATCTTTACCTTTTTGCTACGGCTGTGTCAATTATCAAAAACCACACTTTCTTATGCAATTCTGCATGCTGCTTCCTTCTCATCTGATCAATATCTCTTTGGTTATGCTCTAACTCCTAAGCCTAAAAACTAGCAGTTTTAAATATACAATTTACCAATTAATTTCAGGCCACGCAAAAATACTATTATTCTCAGCTTCCTGCTTTTAAGACTATCAGTGACAAGTTGAGTGCTGGCTTAGAACCCTACATCTAATGATTCGCATCAGACAACCAATACCATTGCACTACGGGCTCAGTGAAGTTACCGAAATATCTCTTGGAGTTTTCTTTAAATAGTAAGTAATAGATACGAACACGGAGAGTAGTGGAAAAATCTTAGATCATATGAAAACAAGTTAAAAGATTAATGCATGACTTTCTTTCTCAGTTCAGTGCATTGTGTATTGGTAGGTCCATGGCATATAATCTTTTGCAGTTCTCTTCTTATCAATATTTGGATTTGTTATCAAATCATCCATACTCCAAAGTATTGCTCGTCCCCTAACCTTGTTTTTAATCTTCCCTCAATAAAGGTTACTTGGTGTTTCTGTACCGCGGTATTAGGTCCTCCGGTTCATAATTTTTAATCGTAGCCAACGGATAAGAACTCAATAAGCTAATCACAAACTATATATCCAATAGAAATAGTTTTTTGAATTTTTGTCACTATATAACCGGTCTTCATATGCAATACTCGCGGCAGTATCACAGAATGATTTGTCAGTAGAGTATCATGTGGCGAGCAACTTATTTCACATGCGGTTTACTGCTGGTCTGTCTTTTACTTCAGGTCGTTTCCAGTCGATCGTCAGGCAGTAAACGAGTGAATAGAAACCCAACGAATATTAAAGCCAGAGCGGAAACTGGCGATGGAAATAAAGTCAGAAGCATAGATAGCATTGAATTTAACCTGAAAAAATGCAAATATGAATACGTCAGTGAAGTTGCAAATATTCCGTACTATCAAGGTATCTTGGAGGATCAGATCAAAGAGCTTTCCAATGTAGCGAGGAAACTCCCGGCAATTACAGAGCGGGCAAATGAGGACGTTCGTCTAATACAGCCTGATTATGAAATAGGGCTTTCTCTAGACAATGGAAAGATATTCAAACTGAAACCAAACCAAAATCGAAATATAACGTCACTTACTGCTCCGAAGGCCAATGAGGATCCTCTTTTGGATATAGATAATCCTACGGATTGCCTTAGAATTTTGGACAATTTTCTCAGATATAAGAGGAATCTAATAAAAGCAATAAGGAGAAACAGACTATTCTTCCCTGAGGTTGTTTCCAATACAACCGCGGGCTCAAAGAACCAGAGTTATCCTGGAACTAGTGGTCCTGCGACTGGTAAACCTGCAACTAGTGGTCCAGGGACTGGTAAACTTGGAACTAGTGGTCCTGGGACTGATAAACCTGGAACTAGTGGTACTGGGACTGGTAAACCTGGATCTAGTGGCAACGGAACTAGTGTTCCATGGGGTTCCTCGACTACAAAGAAAGGAAACTTGGATGACACATCGCAGGATAATTCTGACGAAAATGGGGGAACTGGAGATTCATGGACAGCGGAAGATGATTATGACAACTGGGACCTTGATTCAGATGATGCTGATTGGAATACTGGAGATTCATCGATAACAGAAGATCCTTATGACAACTGGGACCCTGATTCAGATGATGATGATTGGGATACGGGAGATTCATGGACAACGGAAGATCCTTATGATAACCAGAGTTATCCTGGAACTAGTGGTCCTACGACTGGTAAACCTGGAACTAGTGGTCCAGGGACTGGTAGACCTGGATCTAGTGGTACAGTGACTGTTAAACCTGGAACTAGTGGTCAAGGGACTGGTAAACCTGGATCGAGTGGTCCAGGGACTGGTAAACCTGGATCTAGTGGCAACGGAACTAGTGTTCCCTGGGGTTCCTCGACTACAAAGAAAGGAAACTTGGATGACTCATCGCAGGATAATTCTGACGAAAATGGGGGAACTGGAGATTCATGGACAGCGGGAGATGATTATGACGACTGGGACCTTGATTCAGATGATGCTGATTGGAATACTGGAGATTCATGGACAACGGAAGATCCTTATGACAACTGGGACCCTGATTCAGATGATGATGATTGGGATACTGGAGATTCATGGACAACGGAAGATCCTTATGATAACTGGGACCCTGATTCAGATGATGATGATTGGGATACTGGAGATTCATGGACAACGGAAGATCCTTATGACAACTGGGACCCTGATTCAGATGATGATGATAGGGATACTGGAGATTCATGGACAACGGAAGATCATTATGATAACCAGAGTTATCCTGGAACTAGTGGTCCTGCGACTGGTAAACCTGGAACTAGTGGTCCAGGGACTGGTACACCTGGATCTAGTGGTACAGTGACTGGTAAACCTGGAACTAGTGGTCCAGGGACTGGTAAACCTGGATCGAGTGGTCCAGGGACTGGTAAACCTGGATCTAGTGGCAACGGAACTAGTGTTCCATGGGGTTCCTCGACTACAAAGAAAGGAAACTTGGATGACTCATCGCAGGATAATTCTGACGAAAATGGGGGAACTGGAGATTCATGGACAGCGGAAGATGATTATGACAACTGGGACCCTGATTCAGATGATGCTGATTGGAATACTGAAGATTCATCGATAACGGAAGATCCTTATGACAACTGGGACCCTGATTCAGACGATGATGATTGGGATACTGGAGATTCATGGACAACGGAAGATCCTTATGATAACTGGGACCCTGATTCAGATGATGATGATGATTGGGATACTGGAGATTCATCGACAACGGAAGATCCTTATGATAACTGGGACCCTGATTCAGATGATGATAATTGGGATACTGGAAATTCATGGACAACGGAAGATCCTTATGATAACCATAGTTATCCTGGAACTAGTGGTCCTGCGACTGGTAAACCTGGAACTAGTGGTCCAGGGACTGATAAACTTGGAACTAGTGGTCCTGGGACTGGTAAACCTGGAACTAGTGGTACTGGAACTGGTAAACCTGGATCTAGTGGCAACGGAACTAGTGTTCCATGGGGTTCCTCGACTACAAAGAAAGGAAACTTGGATGACTCATCGCAGGATAATTCTGACGAAAATGGGGGAACTGGAGATTCATGGACAGCGGAAGATGATTATGACAACTGGGACCCTGATTCAGATGATGCTGATTGGAATACTGGAGATTCATGGACAACGGAAGATCCTTATGATAACTGGGACCCTGATTCAGATGATGATGATTGGGATACTGGAGATTCATGGACAACGGAAGATCCTTATGACAACTGGGACCCTGATTCAGATGATGATGATTGGGATACTGGAGATTCATGGACAACGGAAGATCCTTATGACAACTGGGACCCTGATTCAGATGATGATGATTGGGATACTGGAGATTCATGGACAACGGAAGATCCTTATGACAACTGGGACCCTGATTCAGATGATGATCATTGGGATACTGGAGATTCATGGACAACGGAAGATCCTTATGACAACTGGGACCCTGTTTCAGATGATGATGATTGGGATACTGAAACTTCATGGACAGATGAAGATCTTGATGACCTCTCGGTTTCCAATTCCGAAGATAAGGATGAGGATTATTCTGTCACTAGAAGACCACGAATTAAGACGACGAAATATCCACAGAGTACAACAAGCTCTTCTGGTAGTGCAGGGACGAACGGAAGCGCTATACTTGATGCTGCAGACAAAGGCCATATATCTCCTAATCCCCAAACACGTAAGTTTTAACTTTTATAATGATTGAAATAAACGATAAGATATGACTTCGTTCAATGTAATAATGTCTAAATGAAATTGAACAATTATGTTATCAATGATTTGAAATCATTATGATTTATATCAATTCCTATAATTATTAGTCATTTATCATTGATGAATGTGTAGTAGTTGCAATAATAATAGTCATCGTCGCATCGTTTATTTGCTCATCAAGGCTCTGATTTAGAATACAGTTGATAGTAACATACATGTTTGGAGAGGCTGGTTGTCTCAATATTTGTTGTTCTCTATGTACTAAGAATTCTAATTTATGTATCAACAAACGGATACAACCTACTCTCTCTCTCTCTCTCTCTCTCTCTCTCTCTTAGTGCACTGCCTACTGGCAGGTTTATAGTATGTATCGCCTCCACTCATCTCTATTTACCTTTTTCCTATTCACGTCCACATAAGAGTGGATCTTTGAATCATCTATAGCATTCCTTTTGATATACCATTATTCTTGGGGATTCTGCTTATGACGAGGTGGGCCATCTGTGTCTTCCTCAGCTTCGACTAACATTTACTGGGTAGTGGTGTCATTCCCTGAGAAAACAATCCTGTTTACCCATACAACCTATATGGTCAGTAATATCTCATTTACAACTGTAATTATAATAATACACTTGTTTATACTCTTCTGAACAAATATTTTTGATAATCAACCCAGCATTGAGAAAACTAACCCCATAGCTGGGTTGGATATCTCACGCCAAAGGGTTCGTGGTCACAAAAACAGTAATCGAAAAACAGGTGATAAGGGCTAATGGGACAATATCAATTTGTGATTTAAACATGCAATATATATTTTTTATTCACCAAACAAGTGGCAGTAGTGCAAGCAAGGAAATTAAGACAACTTAATAATAAAAACTGAACTAGGCAACAAAAGAAATATAGAAAGATTAAGGTTTCCCTTTGAATTAACTATGCGGTCATTTTGCTACGTGCATGTATACTTGAAACATCATAGCGGCAAAATACTTTCAAAATATTTCCAAAATTCATGACGTATAAACATACAATGAACATATTGAAAATGTAAAATGATTACATTGGATTAAACGTTCACTTCATCTGCCAATGATATTAAAGGTATACGTTAGACTACAGACTATAGACTAACGGCCTACAACCGTTAACCTCTGGATATTCACAAAATTCCAATCTCTAGTAATACTCACTTAGGCTGCTTAAATTTATACCTATAGCACCATAAACGGCATATTATATGATCCGAGAGCCATTAGTTGGCCCTACTTCAGTCAAATTTAAAATTTCAATCATTAACATAATTATTCTCGCGGAGGTGCAAACTTCTCTGCTACAGAAAATTAATTAATTCTAGCTATTGATCATCGTCGCGAATGGACGGAACAACAATACCCTACAACATACTATTTTCTTATAACTGATATTTTTAGTGTAATAAAGGCTTAATGAGCTTGCCGGTGCTCTAGACATTTATTGGACTAGACCAGTAGCCAATTCTCCCAAAATTAAGACAAATTGCGTCTGAATATCTTTAACAGCGGGAGATTTACGAATATGAGTGGGATCTTAAAAAAGATTCCAGTATAGAAATACAGGCATGCTACATGCAAAGTCCATGTAACAGCCATAACATGCATCTTATTTATTTAGATTTGAACAAAAACAACATTATGATACTAAGCATCAGCAGAGAAAATACATGCAATAGTGCGGAGTAAGGGTAAACCTTGGGCACATGGTATACAAGGACAAACAAGCTAAAATGTATTAATAAACTATATAACATTTGCATAAATATTATATCAATGAAATAATTGTTGTAATTAGTATGAGTTAAAATGCGTCTATCATACAAAACCGTATATGTTTTAAGATATAATTTACAAATAACCGCTTAAGATAATTTAAAAGAATAAAATAAAGCCAAAAAAGCTAAGGTTAACGCCAGTTTCCTCACTCGAGAGCGAAGTCAGTGACGGACGAGCCCTGGATTTGAACCCCGCATCTACTGATCCTCGGTCGAATATCTTACCGACATCGCCACTGGCTCCAGCTTATGATGAAAAATGCTTATAATGTAACAGCCCTGTAACATTGATCTATACTTATAATGTAATAGCCTATCATTGATCTGCCAATGGGCAGTACATTATGTGAAAAATCGTTTAGTATCTCATGAAGGACATGTCAATTTTTATTTTAAGCGTTAGGTTAATCAGAATTAAAGGTTAGGATTTGGTTTAGAATAGGCAAGTATGCGTATTGACTTGGTGGCCTAGTTAGTATCACGCTTATCTCGTCAGCAACAAGGCATAGATTCGAAACCCTCCTTAACGGCTCTCACATGCAAGAATCTTGATACCTGACCCTGAACTTATATTAATATTATATAAGCTTTAACTCTAATAATAATTATATTTTGGACTGATTTTCTCGATTTTTCAAATTTGCATAATTTTGTACGTTCCTTTTGCTACCCGGATTTACTTTTTCTCAATAGTGCTCGATGCTGTCATGGATGACAGGAGCACTCTAATTATTGTCATTTTTTGTTGTTTTATCTATCTACAGTTTCCTACCAGATTTTCATGTTTACAGTATATATTTGAACGCAGATAATTTGAAAGACTGCAGCGAAATACAACGCTATGAGAAAAATTCCGATGAAACGACAATATATCCTATCAAAATACCAACGGGATCTTCCAGTCTAACTGCCTATGTCGCGTGTGATTTAAACGCTAATGCTGGCGAAAGTTGGACGGTAAAATGCACTTTTCTTATTTTAAATTTTATTATCTAAAGAAATTTCGTTTTAAACACTTTATATCGTTTTATGGAGTCGACGCGGAGGGGACTAGATAGGAAATTGAATATTAAGGTCGGCTGTCTTTCGTCCTGACACCACCAAGTGTACACGACTAGGATTTTATGCGCACCTTGGAAGTGATAAACCCCCGTAGCAATGCTGTCTCGCACATACACCTCTTATTCAAGAGACAAGCTCTCTACCACTGCGACATTAGGCGTTCCTGTTATCTAATTTCTAATGATTATATATATATATATATACATATTAGTTAATATTATTACTCTACTATTACCTTTTTATTATTGCTGTTATTATTGAAGTTTAATTAAACTTGTAATTAAACTAAAATTTATCACTCTACCACTAAATTAGAATTAAATATTAACAATAATTAGATTTCGAAAAGTATGTAGAGAATAATTTCAAACCAAAATTGTTCTTAACAATTATTAACAAACATTAGCATATCACATAGCATGTGGTGGAATCGCCACGTTCTCCTCTCTAACTATAATTTTATTATCAAACGCTTTATTTAATACACACATACATATACTGTACATGCATATAGACATATATAAATAGAAACCATACGTTAAATATTTGAGCACGAGCTTTGCATGTGCATACCAGTATAATAATGAAACCACGTGCATGTTGATACTTCATGAGTCAAGAACAAGAAGTTTAAAAATTGTAAAATCCTAAAAATTCTTAATGTTGTATGGACAAAAAATTAAGATTGTGACAATAGTTAGTACGTTTCATTTCCTCATCCAAGGTTTGTAAGTAACTGCCTGCAGTACTAGAAAAGCAATCGTTTATAGATATTAAAAAAAAAAAAAAAAAAATAATAATGCAATTAAACAATATAAACTGACTACAGAGCCAGAGACTACAATCAATTTACAATTTATATTTAACATTATAGCGCCTAGGCTCAAGAAATGGTTACAAAAATGTAAACAAATGGAAATGGCTATGTCAAGATAGAGTTCGTATGGGCGTATTGTAAGAAAGGCATATGAGGATGTAATAAAGAGAGGGAAGAGCTGGATGTTAAGCTAGAGAGAGGTATACCATAACTGACGTGGGATGCAGTAATCCCACATCAAGCTTAGCAACCAATGACAAGCCTAGCAACCAATGTGCAGCCTAGCTACCAATGACTAAGCCTAGGAACAAATGACCAAGCCTAGGAACAAATGACCAAGCCTAGTAACCAATGACAAGCCTAGTAACCAATGACCAAGCTTAGCAACCAATGACCATGCCTAGCAACCAATGTGCAGCCCAGCTAACAATGACCAATCCTAGCAACCTATGACCAAGCTTAGCAACCAATGACAACCTAACAACCAATGACCAAGCTTAGCAACCAATGAACAAACCTAACAACCAATGACCAAGCCTAGCAACCAATGACCAAGCCTAGCAACCAAGGACAAGCCTAGTAACCAATGACAAGTCTAGTAACCAATGACAAGTCTAGTAACCAATGACAAGCCTAGTAACAATGACAAACCTAGTAACCAACGACAAGCCTAGCAACCAATGACCAAGCCTAGCAACCAATGACCAAGCTAAGCAACCAATGAACAACCTAACAACCAATGACCAAACCTAGCAACCAATGACAAGCCTCGCAGCAAATGGCAAAGCCGTATCAATGATTGTTTACGGATATTTTGAGGAATTTGTTGACTAATGTGGAAATTTTGATATGGAAATTGTTTTTCTGCAACTTTTGCAGATAATACAGAGGCGTGCTCCACGATATAAGCATGAAAAATTCTACCGAGGATGGAAAGCTTACGAAGACGGCTTTGGATCTATAAGCGGCAACTACTGGTTGGGTAAGTTGTCGCTAGTCAATGTATTCAATGATATATTAACTGATCGCACAATTTATTCACTTAAATTTATCTATCAAGCTCTTTACTTACCGGAATTCCACTCACGTTACCAGGTGTTCTAAGTTTTATGTCAGATGGTGTACAGTAGGTTGAAACGATAGCCCAGAGTCAAACACTGGGTTGCTCGGACTGAACCTGATGGTCCTGGTACGATTAGGAAACAGACTGTGAACATTTTAGAAGATTTAGAAAAACCCCATTATATGTACGTAAATGAGTTTTATGTAAACAAAAGAATTTTTTAAGTAACTGGAGAATATAAAGTCAAGAATTAAAGTAAGTTCCTTGGAGTGACCGTTTTTTAAAGAATCGTCTTGCACTGATCAAATAATTGATTAAATTTGCATTAATTTATGTTTAAATATTTTAAATTTGATTTATTCAATGACACACTATACTATTTGTGGTGTTAGGTTTGAAGTACATATCAGCAATAACTTCAAGCAGAACCAGGCCATACAAGCTGCGCATTGAAATGACAGATAAGAAGAACAAAATGTTCTACGCAGAATATTCGAGGTTCATTGTAGGGGGAGCTTCAACTAATTACATGCTTCAGTCTATTGGATGTTATTCTGGAACAGCAGGTATTTTATGAATGTATGAATTATATTTAAAATATAAAATATAAATATCAGAAATGTAATAATAATGGGAATAATAGTAGTAATAATAATAATAATAACAAATAAAGTGCTAATATTATCAATGACAACATAGAGCTCTATGGAGACAAATCCAAGCCGGCGAGCAAACATTAGGTCCAAAAACGGTTCAAATTCAGAAATTCAGAAAAATATAGATAATTAAAGTATTTGCCAAAGTGATGAACAAATAAATAAATAATAAATAATAATATTAATAATTATTATGATTATTATTATTATTAATATATGATATTTAATAATAATAATAATAATAATAATAAGGAACCAAGTGGGTTGTCCAGATCAGACGGCAAGCGTCCGGACGGCATGACTTTAGTGCCCTGGTGCAACGGTAAATGTGCCGTGTGGTCACGGTCATTGACACTATGGCAAACTCCTACCTGAATACGACTTCAGTCACAGCCGGTGGTGCTGCTGTTCATGCCGCCTCTAGGACGTTGGATAAATACCGTGATCTGTCCTTAGGATATGAAGTTGTTCCGGTGGCTATTGAAACCATGGGCCCGATGAATCCCGAAGGAGTTGACTTTATTAATGGCATAGGCAGACTTATTGCAGAGCAAACCGGCGATAAGCGAGAGACATCTTTTCTTTGGCAAAGGCTTTCCATGACTTTGCAAAGATTTAATGCAGTCTTCTTCAACAATTCTTTTAAGCCGATTGATGACCTCGAGTAGCCGGGCGGCGATTCAGCACGTATTGCTCGAATCGTTTTTATCAAACCCCAGGTTCTTTACACCGGGGTAAAAAAAAATAATAATAATAATAATAATAATAATAATTTGTAAATTGGAATACCCCAATGAATCGTTTTTATCAAACCCCAGGTTCTTTACACCGGTATAAAAAATTATAATAGTAATAATAATAATAATAATAATAATAATAATAACAATAACATTCCTTCCTCTAAGGAACAAAGCGGGTTGTTCGGGTCAGATGGCAAGCGCCCAGACAACCCAAGTTTTTACTCAAGTTATTCTTTAGTTTTAGCTAAATATCTCCAGAAATAGGACCAGACATCTCTTTCAAAAATTAATTTGTAAGATGGATAGAGTTTCATATTTGCTCTTTAATTACGCTATCGCTCTCGGCACACTACCAATATATATATATATATATATATATATATATATATATATATATATACATTTATATATACATGTATATATATGCCTACTATTGCATATGCTTTTTTTACTATTTTACTGTTGAAAGTTGTAAATTAAAATTTAAACTACTTGTATACGGACTGTGCCCTGTTTATCAAACTCTTTTTTGTGCTCTAAATAAATGAAACTCTAAATAATATAACGTAACAGCATAAAAGCATACCGGGCCAGAAGCACAGGATGCTTGTTTAAGACCCATTTACCAAGTACTTAACTATCACTTGACATTTTAACATTTTCCAATTCAAGACCAATTTAACAAGTACATGACTAACACAATCCAGTCAGTAAGCTTATTCAAGTCATTAATAATTAAAATAATAATATTAATAATAATTAGAACATCTCAATAGCGTAGGAATAACGTCATGAAGTTTTAAATGACAGATCCTGCAGTGAATTGAACTCTCGTTGGTTCGAATCCCAGCCGCGCTGATCTGAGAGCAAAATCTCGGGTATTCACTGGACTGGTTTTACGGAAATGGTCTAAATTGCCTAACGGTTTAAACATGTGGTATTAAAAAGTGATAGATATCGACATAGCTGATCGTTTCACTATGATGCGTGTTTACTATTTTAAAATGTTTTTCCTGAAATGATTTACGTTTCAGGTGACTCCCTGGGCTCACACGTTGGTCACCCGTTCAGTACGTTCGATGCTGATCGATCTCTGAACTCAGAAAAGTGTGCCAACGTCTATTCGAGCGGATGGTGGTACGGTAACTGTGGGGTCGAGTCCGATCTAAACGGACAGAAGAACGCTAATGGAAATGGAAGCGAGGCTATGAACATGCTTTGGATGTCTGTCACAGGGCTAGCCTCGTCTCTGAAGAATGTCCGGATGATGATAGCTCCAGTGAATCCTCGAGCTTAAGGATTTCAGTTATAACTTAGATAACAGTTATAGTTTAGATAACAGATATAAAACGGAAGATAAGTAAAACCGACCTTCCATCATCCTCTCAATCAAACTGTTTCCCATCAACTGATAAATCTTGTTTAGATAACATTGTTTAGATAACACAGTATCTAAAATAACATGATTCTAAGAACATGATTTTAAAAGAAAATGATTCGGAGGTAATACACTGGTGAAATGGCAGACTTCTTAAATAGTTTGCTTCTGAAATACCATGCTTTTGAAATAATATGCTTCTGAAAAATCATGCTTTTGAAATAACATTCTTCGAAAATAACAAGCTTCTGAAATAACATGCTTTTGAAATAATATGCTTCTGAAATAGCATGACTCTTCAATAATATGCTTCTGAAATAATGTGCTTCTAAAATAGTATGATTCCGAGATAACATGCTTCTTCAATAATATGCTTCTGAGCATATTATTTCAGATGCGTGTCATTTCATAATATATTTTCAGTGATAGGATATTTAAATTCTAATACCACATTGTGACAAATCAGAGATGATCTTAAAAATGTGATTATTTAATCATTATGTATGAATTAGAATAGAGTTCAGGCCTTTCATCAATCAATCAATGTTGATGGCAACGCTCTAGTTACAGTGCTGACAATGTTCAGTACTAAGACTATATGCTAGGTACAAATTTAGTAGTACTATATGCTAGGTACATATTTAGTAGTACTATATGCTAGGTACACATTTAGTAGTACTATATGCTAGGTACACATTTAGTAGTACTATATGCTAGGTACACATTTAGTAGTACTATGTGTTTCTCGTAAGGTCACATTTTTGGCTTCTTGATGTATTCTTTCTCTTCAACTGTACAGTACTCCGTAAAGACGTAAAGACAAATGCGTACTATTCTGCAGTACCCTTTAGCGTTTCAATACATAAAATAATTAATTATTATAAATTAAATATATTATATATTAAATATTTATAATGTCCAAACAGTTCAGTGTTTATATCGCCAGGCATTGTGATCAAATTTTAAACGGCTGCTACTGAGGTCCTGAGAGCAATTCCTCATCGAGTTTATCAGAGAATAAAATCTCGAATATTCTACGGAATGGAGACATGGACAATTATTGAATATAAACTGGATAACGGTTTAAATATGTGGAACAAAAGCAATAAGAGTAGTGAACAGAAGGATAGTAAAAATAGAAGAATGGTCAATAGGGTCATTCGCAATAGCGTGGTTTTGTTTGTAATCTAGATAATCTTTAACCTTGAAAATATAAATTTATTTGATAATTTTCCATTGCCTTCCTAAGCTGTAGATTAATCGCCAGCTATTACGGAACTATAACAGAACTCTTGGTCTATTACGGAACTATAACAGAACTCTTGGTCTATTACGGAACTATAACAGAACTCTTGGTCTATTACGGAACTATAACAGAACTCTTGGTCTATTACGGAACTATAACAGAACTCTTGGTCTATTACGGAACTATAACAGAACTCTTGGTCTATTACGGAACTATAACAGAACTCTTGGTCTATTACGGAACTATAACAGAACTCTTGGTCTATTCTACATTCTATAAGCCTAACGGAAAAATCACAACAATATAGCATTTGCCTCAAATACGTAATTGTTCATTCGATTAATTATGCTGTACATCTCTGTTTACAATAATAGGAATTTTATGATGAAATGCAATGAATATTTTGAATTGAATATTTTATTTATGAGACTACCAAAAAATAAAAACAACAACAATTAGAGTGTTTCTCTTGTCAATGATGAAATCGAGCACTAAGGAACCAAAGTCAAGAGGAGGATAAATATAAAAAAGTGGCAAAAACGATTCCAAGAAATTGCAGATCACCTTCCCATCGATATGCAATTAAATGAAAAGCAGTTTACGTTATAGCGGGAACACAGTGACACCAGATGGAAAAGATACAAAAAAGAAAAAATAACTTTGTCACAACTATTGGTTATTGATATAATCATTGCTGATGTTTTGCAGCTTTTCTAAAAAATTCTTTAGGGCCACTAAAAGTAAGAATAGCAAAGCCCGATTAAAGGTAATTAATGATTATGATAAAACCTTTTATCTGAAGTTATCTAACTCTTAGTCGAGTAAACCATATCTTTAAGAGATTACAAAACAAATATTCCATCTTCAGTTTTTGGACCGAATCTGCTCCGGAAATCTTTAAAAAATTCAAAATTTCAATTTCTACTTGATGCGAGCATATGCGTAATAACGCTCAGCTTTTTTTAATAGCAACATTTACTATTTCCTTTGCATTTTTAATTTCCTTAATAGCATTCACAGCATCCTTTGTTGATGCTGAGGAAACCAATCCATCCAGAGTTTCATTTACTTCGTCGTTGATTTCATATTCCACATTGTCACCCATTTCATGGACACGTTGACGCAATTCTGAATTAGACTTAGCCGGATGTGCAGAAGCAATCCTTTCATAGCCTCTCTCTCTGGGATTCGGCATAATTTCATCCAAAATTTCTTCAGTTGAAAATCCTGGTTTAGATTTTTCTTTGTCCTGTCGGCTGGTCACGTCAATACGTTTTATTCCATTTCCGACTAGTTTCGATTCAAAGCGAAGTAACTGATCCTCGACTACTTCCGTTTGGGGCTTTATCTCCTCGATCCACATAGTGGATTGGTCCGAAACTTCAATTTGTTTTGTTCCATTTTTCTTGGGAACTGTTGATTCATCAGAATTCGGAATATAGCCATAGTTCAATTCTTCATATAATGGTACTGGCTTTGGCTTTCCCTTTTCGCCTTTACTCGATACTTCGATTATCTTTATTCCTTCATTACTTGCTCCATTCCTTTCTCCAATATTTTTCCGTGGACCGTTAATAGTTCTTTGCTTAATAGTTTTCGTTACTCGCCCATCTTCATTTATCACTATCTTCTTTTCTATTAAAATATCCTTGCCGTCCTTTACTTTGATACCAACGGGGTCTGAATCAGATGTCACATAATTTCCTTCGCGGTATATTACAGTCGGTGTATTTTTGTTGTTTTTGTTTCCTTTCTTTTGTTCAATCAAATCCTTCGTCAGATATTCGCCATTATGGTAGACAATCTGTCCACTCTGACCTGCTACTTTCTGTCCCGTTGTGACCTTTCCACTTTCTCCACGATCATACTCCATATCCACACCGAATAGCTCTTTGGGATAGATAACTTCTACAACTTTCTGCGTCTTATTTGACCTTTTGGATTTATTACTAGCCTGCGTTGATTCTCTTTCCAAATCCGACAGTTTCGTTTTAGAAATATCAAAGAAATTCTCTGGGTCTTTCTCTCCATGTAATATCTCAGGAGATTTTTGCTTGGCTGATCGAGATTTGCTGCGAGATCTTGGTTGAGCCTCTACAACACCTACGGGTCTCGTCGAGTTCATTTTCAACTGCTCAGGACTGTACAGATCGACCTCGATCACATCGCGACTCTTTTTTCCAGTTCTTGCCTCCACATCGGACTTCCGATTTGTATAATTGTACACGTGTGTATGATCTAGATCTTTCCAGCCGTGTCCTACGGGAGTTATAACGTAGCTCCGCTGAAGCCGGGAACAGATCCTGGGCGATCCATCGGGACTCGGATCTCTACAGGACCCTGAGGCCCCTGTCGATGGTCGACCGCTGTGGAGATTCTCGATGATTTCAGTAAAGTTATAAACTTTTTGACTCCGCGCTCTTGGTGAAGAATTGGTACTGAGACTTCGCTTGGCTGATTCTGGAACAGTCAGGTCGTCGTAGTCCATGTTCTGATGTGGTTGCTCCGGAGCTCCAATTATGATTCTTTTGTAGATAACCTGAGGCTCGTTTTCTATTACTGGTGGCTTCGTTACAAGGCGAACTTCTTCCTGTATAAAGTACAAAAATAAGGAAATAAACTGAGAGTCGTCAATTAAGTCTTCATTCATCATCACCTTCCCTTATACCCCAGTTTAACCAGAGTTTGGATACGAATAGATTTTCTCCAGTCCTCCCTGTCCCACACCGTATCATCAGTCAATCCACAATTTTTCGTGTCCTTCTTAATTACCGCATCCCAAGTCAATTGTGGTCTACCTCTCTCTAGCTAATTATTAGCAATTAAGTCTTCGTTAAACATTGGAAAACATGCGGACGTATGATTTAATATCTTAATATTTAATTTCTCAATTAACTTCAAAATATATTATGCTAAAATGCTGATTTATAGTTAAATATATGACTAATCAAAACGAGTAAAATAAATTGCGTTAAATGTGAGTTAAAAAAGTAATCTAAAAATCCAATTTATGCTACAATTGCGTTTATAAATCGTCTGGATGTTATTTACTATTCGCACAATTGGGACCATAATCTATATTACAGTATGTTGCAACAATAACCTTAACAACGGGAAGTTGTGGTTGCGGAGTTTCGATTCTTTCTTCAACGGAAACCCTGCCATCGACAACCTGCAATTCGACAAATATAAATTAAGTTAAATTAGACTTTAAAATAATGGAAAGGAAAAAAATAGAAAGTTAAATTTAACTTTCCATCATTGATGGAAACAGGAAAGTTAAATTAAACTTTCCATCATTGATGTTTTCCAAGTTGATATGTTCTTAGACTGTATGTCTATTAGTTAAATAAATAGGTAGCACTATAATGCCCAGCTAAAGGTATATAATGCTCTACATAGCAGAGGGAGTTTAACATTGACTTATCCGAGGATCGTTGGTCATAACCATTGCAGCAGGTGGTGTGCTGCAAGTTTAGATTTTAAAAGATTTTATTTAAAAATGGAAAAAATTTAGTTAGATTTGCACCGTTTTTGGACCTTCTTTTTTCTCGCCGTTTTGATTTTGTCTCAGTAGTGCTCGACGTTGTCATTGATGACTGTGGCACTCTAATTGGTGTTATTAGTATTATTATCATTATTGTTGCTGTTATTATTTGGTCCAAAATTATGATTCACAGAAAAATTAAATAATTCTAAGAAATCACTGTATATCTGTATATCTTCTCACTGACATATCTGCCGTGGTAACCCTTCAATCTGCCGGTATTTTTCAAGCAACGTCTTTGTATTATACAATTATTGAAGATATGGGAAGAATAAGCCTGAGTCTTGTTTACAAAAGCATTAAATAGGCTCTTCTTAACAAGTTACTTGTATGCTGAAACAAGTTAACATCATTTGCGGCATTGCAGCAAAAGGTTTTCTCTACATTTCGTTATCAAATATTAAAATGTTGGCATTTTAATATTTGTAACATTTTTTACAGTAATTGTGATGTTTGCGACATTTAAAGTGCGGTATCTCCTGGTTGAGTCAATATTTATAATGAGACTTGGTTAGAGAATATGCAGATGTTCTTCACTTACTGACTTCCATATGGAATGCGAATTCTGAGATGGTAAAAAAGCTGGTAAAGCTAATGTTAACGTCAGTTTCCTCTGAAAAATACTAAAGCAATCCAGAAAAAAGTAAGTTTAAGTATAATGTAAGTTAAGTATTAAGTATTTTTAAGTACAAAAATGCTAATTTTTAAATGTGTCAGTTTCTGGGCTAGTCCAATTAGCTTATTAATTAGCTTAGTCCAATTAGAGAGAGAGAGAGAGAGAGAGAGAGAGAGAGAGAGAAAGAGGGATAAGACATCTAACCTCAGCGACTGGTTCAGGTTCAGGAACAATTACCTAAACATATCCAATGTATCCCATATAACGCTTACTGTGAATTATTATATCCTAACGAATAACTTAATCTCTCTCTCACTCTCAATGTCTATCAGACGTACAGTCAAGACCAAAACTCTGAGACCACACCAGACCCCTGGACACCGAGACTAAATCCAAGACCAAGAAAGACAACATGCTCCAAGCAGTAATTAAGTGAGGGCACTGTTATGACTAGTAAAGCTAAGGTTAATGTCCGTTTCCTCACTCAAAAGCGATGCCAGTGACGGCGAGCCCCTGATTTGAACCCCGCACATACTGATACAGTGAATACCCTATTCGATGAAAACCAATGACTTACGAGCTAATGGAAAGGTTGTTAAACGATTCGATAGAGATATCTGCATTTTAACCTTTGCTCCCCACGCATGATGACTCGCATTGAATATTCGCTTTCCCCATATCCTTAGTTACATGTATGAGCTTTAATATGAAACACAAAGAATCTCAAACAATTAGGGCATTAACTATTAAACTATTAGGGCATTACGTTTTATATCAGATGCCGGCAATTCGTACTTTTTCGTAGCGAGTGGTTGCTTTAAAAGATTGAGAAGTTCAATACAGGGCTGTACCTGTAGATAGGTTAATGGTTAGTTAATTAATTAGAGGTTAGGCTGTAACAGCGGAACAGTAGGTACATCACTCCAAATAAAATGCTCATGCCTCGTTGAATGATTTTACAGAAAGGAACCTGACTAAAGATACACAATTCTCAGACGAAGGCAGAGTAAACCAAAGTAAACCAAGAGCTTTAGCTAAACTGAAATTAACATAATGCATAGTCGTATTTAATTCAAAACTACATTCATTTAATAAATAATGCAATGTTTTTCTCATAATTAAGATCCATGTAGTATTATGTTTATATATTAGCATTATATATTTAGAATTACGATATCAGTGAACTGCATAACTACCGGTTTTGTCATGACAGAAGGTTCGCGGTCACTCTCTGTCTCCTCTAAATCATCATCACCCCCGCCGATCACAACTTTAGTGACTCTGGGATACAATGCCTCTCCCTGTCCGTCAGTGGAAACCAATTTATGGGCTCCTCCCTAAATTACAAGAGATAATTACAATAGATAATTACGAGAGTTAATTACAAAAGATAATTACAATAGATAATTGCAATAAATAACTACAAGAGGTAATGCCAAAAAGTAATTACAGGAGATAATTAATAGCAAAAGATAATTACAAGAGAAAGTTAAAAAAGATAATTACGAGAGATAATTACAAGAGAAAGTTATAAGAGATAATTACAAGAGATAATTACAAGAGAAAGTTATAAGAGATAATTACAAGAGATAATTACAAGAGAAAGTTATAAGAGATAATTACAAGAGATAATTACAAGAGAAAGTTATAAGAGATAATTACAAGAGAAAGTTATAAGAGATAATTACAAGAGATAATTCCAAGAGAAAGTTATAAGAGATAATTACAAGAGATAATTACAAGAGAAAGTTAAGAGATAATTACAAGAGATAATTACAAGAGAAAGTTATAAGAGATAATTACAAGAGATAATTACAAGAGAAAGTTATAAGAGATAATTACAAGAGATAATTACAAGAGGTAATGCCAAGAGCTAATTACAGGAGATAATTAATTACAAGAGATTATCATAAGAGATAGTCACAAGCGATAATTTCAATAGGTAATTACTAGAAACTTTTACAAGACATAATGACAAGAAAAAATTACAAAAGGAAAAACAAAAAATATGATTACGTGACGTCAAGTTTCTTATCCAAAGTTGATGTCTAGTGGCTAAGCTAAATATTATGTTAATACAAGCAGTTTATCGTCATTCACAACAAATCAAGCACTATGAAATTAAGTCAAACCGAATGGCAGAGTATAAATTGGTATATTAAGGTGCATTTATTTGTTAACAACATCTGGGTATTCAATAGGATTATCCAAAACCTGAGGTCCCGAAAGTAACGGACGTCCGGAGTAATGCAGAATTCCATTGTTGTCACAGGATTTACTGATGACTCTCCTACAATGTAAACGTACGTTTGCAAAATAAGAGTAATAAATATATGTTCTAAATAAGTCATATGTTCTAAAATAACTGCTAACTAATTGATAGGATCTGCTATAATTAAGCAATAGAACAATGAGTTCAAATCTTGTGCAATTCATATCTAACGAAGATTTTAATCAATCAATTAACTCAATCAATCATATAACTATTTATTATTAAATCACTCCTAGTCGAGAGTCGTGTGCTTAACGTCAAGGTTCAGTAGCACAAGGTTTATTTTCAAGATAGCTAAACCACCATTAGAAAGTTTATGTTAATTTATCAGTCGTATCGGTTAAGTTAGAAATCGTATAATTTTGTTGACTGGATATATATTTTACAACTATACAAGATAATAATATTACAACTGGATATGCGCATAAATGTTAAATTATACATTTATTTATTACAATCAGACTTATTCGCGATTTTGTAACTAAATAGAAACTTATTGAAATAATGTTTGGTAGTTACTTTATGTGATATAAGCTACCTTAGGAGAATAGCAAAGGAAAGGTACGCCATAGTACATAGTATGCCGCGTAACAGTTTGCTATAGTATTTCATAATAAGAAGAGAATACAGTTTGTCATAGTATTGTATAATAAGAAGCGGTACAGTTTTCCATAATATTGCCGAATAAGAAACGGTACAGTGTGCCATAGTATCGCAGCAACAGTATCGATACTGCATTCCTTAGTATTACATAGTATGCCGCTCTACGAGTTGCCATAGTATTGCATAGAAGCAGCGGTACATTATGCCATGTATAGCATAATCAGCAGCGGTAACGTTTGTAGCGGACCAGGAGTAAGAATATGTACCATGAATCTGCCACCTTTCAGAACGCTAAATATGAGGGCGAAATATAATACCCAGACATTGCCCAATGATCTATTGGGGCAATAAGCAGAAGCGGCAAGCTGAGGTATCTGAAAGTGGGACAGTAAAGCTGACTAACATTGGCACATTCTATTTATGAAACGTAATTTTTTATTTGTCTGTAATGTAATTACAGACAAAGCAAAAGATCATTGGTGGAATGAAAAGTGTGATGATTTAGCAGAATATGATAGAAGAGGGAGGTCGGATCTAGTATACCAGGAAGTCAGGATATTAACAAGAACCGATAAGAAAAAGAAAGGGGATGCAAAGAAAATTAGTATAATGGGTAAAGATGGGGAATTGAAGACAGAGCTGGAAGAAGTAAAAGAAAGATGGAGAGAATATGTAGAGGAATTGTATGATAAGGCTGAGAAACCAGTTCAAGAGGATTTTAAAATAGAAGAAGAAAATATCATGGAAAACGATAAAAGGGGCCCCGATTTAATGAAGGAGAAAGTTTATTCTGCAATTAACAGTTTGAAAAAGGTGAAGGCAGCCGGAATAGATGAAATCCCAGCAGAATTCTTGAAAATGTTGGAAGGAGAAACACTCAAAAAGTTAATGGAGGTATGTATGGAAGTGTACAATACAGGTATTTGGCCAGACGACTTTACCAAGTCAGTGATGATCCCAATTTCCAAAAAGCCAATGCTGTGGAATGTTCGGATTACAGAACAATCAGCTTAATACCTCATGCATCGAAGATCTTATTAAATATAGTAAATAATAATCGCATTTAGTCGAAAGCAGAGATGATACTGAGCGAGACACAATTTGGTTTTAGGAAAGGATGTGGCACAAAAGAAGCAATAGGGGTAATGCGGGTTCTTTGCGAAAGAAGCTTAGAATATGGAAAGACGTTTTCGTTTGCTTTGTAGACTTCGAGAAGGCCTTTGACAGGATTGATTGGATAACGATGATGAATATCTTAAAAAGAATAGGAATTGACTGGAGAGATAGAAGACTAATTTTGAACCTGTACATGAATCAAAGAGCAGTAATCAAAATCCAACAAGAATACTCAGAAGAAGGTGAAATAGGACGTGGAGTAAGACAAGGTTGTAGCATTTCGCCGCTGCTGTTTAACATTTACGCTGAGGCAATGATGGAGGAAGCCATGGAAGACTTGGAAGAAGGAATAAAAGTAGGAGGGAATTTGTTACAAGATGTACGATTTGCAGATGACCATGGAATGGTAGCGGGCAGCGAGATGGGATTGCAGAAGATAATGGATAGGCTGAATGATACGGCCCTAAGATATGGCATGAAGATTAATATAAAAAAGACCAAGGTTATGAGAGTGTCCAATAATAAAGGTGAAGTTAATATCACAATAAATGGTACGAAATTGGAACAGGTAAGGAGTTTCAAATATTTGGGTCATACTATAACCGAAGACGGGAAGTGTGAGACGGAAATATGCAGTAGGATTGCACATGCAAAAGCGGCATTTGGTAGTAGAAAAGAACTATTAACAAAAAGTCTAAAGAAAGACCCAAAGATAAAGATAGTGAAAACTTTGGTTTGGACCACGCTATTGTATGGATGTGAAACATGGACCTTAAGGAAGGAAGATATTAGGAAACTGGAGGCATTGGAAATGTGGATTTGGAGAAGAATGGAGAGGATTAGCTGGACCCAAAAGATTACAAATGAGGAAGTCCTGGAGAGAGTTGGCACAGATAGACAGTTGATAAATGTATTAAGAAATAGGAAGAAGAGATGGATAGGACACATTCTAAGGGGGGAAGGTCTATTAAAAGAGGTCATAGAAGGTAGAATGGAAGGAAAAAGAGGCAGGGGCAGGCCGAGATTAGGTATGTTAGATGATTTAAAGACCCACTCATATGTGGAAATGAAGAGGAAGGCTGAAGACAGAGAAGAGTGGAGCCGTTATGTACCATGGACCTGCCAGTAGGCAGTGCACTAAGAGAGAGCGAATTTTTTCTCTCTCTCTCTCTCTTTCTCTTTTAATGCACTGCCTACTGACAGGTCCATAGTATATAACGCCTCCACTAGTCTCTGTCTTACGCTTTCCTCGTCATTTCCACATATGAAGGGGTCTTTAAAGCATCTAACATACCTAATCTCAGCCTGCCGCCCCTGCCTCTTTTTCCTTCCATTCTACCTTCTATGACCTCTATTAATAGACCTTCTCCTCTTAGAAACGTACTTAGCAATGAAATTTGGGGAGGAAAAGTTGGAAAATTTGGAACAGTTGGTGGAGGAAACCTTCCGTTTGGGGGCAGCTTTCTACTCCATCCAAGTAGTAACACAATTGACTATAGTGCAACTTACAAAGTCTCAAGATGGTCCAAATACGATATATAAGGATATGTTTCATAACTAAAAGTGTTTCTGAGAATTATGGCCCATACGATACCGAGTATATATTGGGTTGAATTTTGAACTTACAGTGAGTGCAGAGTTTGATGAGGCAGTCGGGTGGTAAAAACTGCGTTAATTAAAAATTATTTTATTATTAAGTAATTAAAAACCGTGGTTTGTTAATTAATAGTAGTAGGATTATTGGGGGGCTAGGACAAAATGATATTCAAGGCAAAGTTATGCATAAAATTTAGCTCAAATCAATATTTAGCCTTGTCTTGCCTTGAATGATCCATACTCAAATGTTTATGAATAATTTAAGCACACCCACAGCTCACGAGGACAAAACGATTTCAATTCACATCATTTCATCCACAAGGCAGAGACAAAATGATTTTAACAGGCATCTTTAGCCTTGATACCTAAGCTTATATCTATATTAGCCTTGTCATCAACGTATGTACTGAAAGTATGATAACCACTCTCCTAGCCTAGCTGTAAACGGTCGGGTTAAAATAACGCAGCTGTTCAGCTACCTTAAAGAAACTATACATGTATGTAAAAGCCTATACCCGAGACAGCAGAGTATACTCTCAGATACTTAGCTTAAAATAACAGCTGGATGTTTATATATACTGAGCGCTGTAAAAAGCTCTAGTAAGAAGACACAGCTACTCGATGCCGATGCTCAGATGTTGTAACTCTGTGGAAAGCGAAAGTGAAAAGCCTATACGTGTATATTTCTACAGTATACTTTCCAAAATTCATAAATGTAGTTACTTTATGAATCAATCAATATATTTACTGTTACCCAAATATCAAATTCATAGCCATCTTCGCTGTGTCTTAAGCTAATGTACGTGGTACACTGAGTTACACATCAGCAGCTATAATCTTTTTATAAGACAGCAGAGTATACACGAGTATACTCTGCTGCAGCCTACACGTTAAACAGCTGGAAAGTTGAGCTTCAGTAGTGGAGTGGTACTCATTCCGTGAATAGCAAAAACATAAATATAGAAAAGAAAATGAAAATATAATAAAAATTAAAAATATATGAATTTTATTTAAATTTATTTTCTTGTATATATAAAAATGGAAACTCAAACGGTGAAACAATTGCGACTTGTCGCGAAGCAACGAGGTATTAAAAGATACTATTCTCTTCGCAAGGCAGAGCTTATTGAAGCGTTGTCATCGACATCACAAACAACTGAGGGTTTTGTTGATTTGCTCAATTCTCCTGTACCAGATATTCAACAACCGATTTTAGTTCCAACTAAATATAAGCCATCGTCTAAGATACATTATGAGAATTTGCTTGACACACCTGTGCCAGATATCAAATCCGAGATTCTTAAACCAATTAAGACTGGAGTAATGGCAACTATCAAATCATATTGGGATTGGCTGATAAGCGATGTACCAGCAAAAATTAAAAAGCCGATAAACGAATCTTTTAAAGCACTAAAGTCTAAAGTTTTGAACATATTCGCTCAACATGAGGTAAACAAACATAAAATCAGAGAAACTAAATCAGCGTTAAAAGGATTCACAAAACAATACGTCATTGAAGGTAGAGATGGAGTTGATGCTGTGATATTTCTAAGCAGTATTCAACCACAAGTGTTAAATGTATTAAACAACAACCCTCAGTCAAAAGTTAATCTAACACTCACATGTACAATGGAAAGGGTGGATTTGAAGACTGGGGAAATTACATCGTCTGACGCCCCTTTTCTTTCAAAAACTGAAATAATTTTACCATCCACAGATACCGCAGAGGTGTATGAAAAGACTAAACGTAAAATGCTAGAGTCAATGGCTAATTTTCAGATGCGGGGTAGTAATTGGAGATTTCGCAGAGTGATGAAATTAGAAATAAATACCGTAGTATACAAACCGCTACGAGCTAGCTCCTATATTCCACTTCCTGAAGAATTAGCCGCTAAAAAGGCCATAATAAATATGAAGAATGAAGATAATCAGTGTTTTAAGTGGTGTATAGCTAGAGCCTTAAATAATATAGAAATACATCCTGAGCGCATTGATAAACAATTAAAGAAGCAAGCTGAAGAATTTAACTGGACTGGTATTGAGTTTCCGGTTAACTTGAAAAATATTGATAAATTTGAAAAGAATAATAATATTTCTATTCATGTATTTGGATATGAAAAGCTATGGGCATGGGCTAAAGAAGAAGAAATAATACCATTAAGGATTTCAACATTTACTAGTCAAAACGCAGTAGATTTGTTACTAATATCAGAAGGTGAGATTAATCATTACTGTTGGATAAAAAACTTTAAAAAATTGATGGCAATTGATGAAATCACCATGCAATGCACTACTGTAGGAGGTGCTTAAACGGTTTCACAAGTGAAAATGCTCTTAATAATCACACTGAATATTGTTCACAACACGACGCTCAAAAAATAGTGTTGCCAGAACCTGGAACGTTTATGGAATTCAATCACTACAAAAAATCGATGCGAGTACCATTCATAGTTTACGCAGATTTCGAGTCATTTATTAAACCGATTGATACATGTCAGCCGGATCCTAGCAAGTCATACACTGTCCGATACCAGAAACATACACCTAGTTCATTCTGTTATTACATCAAGTGTTTTGATGATAGCATTTACTCGCAAGCTCCAGTCACTTTTACTGCAAAGAATGAGAATGATGATGTTGCTCAAATATTCTTTGATACTTTAGAGAAAAATATAAAAGAAATATACCATCAGTTCAAGTTTTCTAAACCAATGATATTCGATGAATCTGCCGCGAAGAAATTCAAGGCCGCAAAATCATGTCATATTTGTGAAAAAGAGTTGGGTAACGATCGTGTCAGAGACCACTGTCATCTATCTGGCAAATTCCGAGGAGCAGCACACGATGAATGTAATTTACAATACAAAATTCCAAAATTCTTTCCAGTAGTTTTTCACAATTTATCAGGATACGACGGTCATTTATTTATAAAGAAGTTGGCAGGTGGACAAATTAATTGTATTCCGTGTAACGAAGAAAAGTACATCAGCTTCTCCAGGGAAGTGCTGGTTGACAAGTATGTTAATAAAAAAGGTAAAGAAGTCCAAGAGAAACGAGAATTGCGATTTATCGACAGCTTTAGATTTATGGCTTCGAGTCTTGGTAAACTTTCAAAGAATCTAAGTAAAGATCAGTGTAAGAATATTGCAAGTAAGTATTCTGGAAAGCAATTGGATTTGCTGTTGAGAAAAGGAGTTTACCCGTACGATTATGTTAGTTCGTCAGAAAGACTTGATGAAACTAAACTACCGCCAAAGGATGCTTTCTACTCAAAACTTAACGATACCAATATCAGTGATGAAGACTATAAACACGCACAGACTGTTTGGAAAGAGTTTGGTTGTAAAACATTTCGAGACTATCACGACTTGTACAATATATCTGATGTGCTTTTACTAGCAGATGTTTTTGAAAATTTTAGAGATGTATGTATGACCCACTATAAATTAGATCCTGCGTGGTACTACACATCACCAGGACTAGCTTGGGATGCTGCTTTAAGACTAACTAAAGTTGAACTCGAATTGTTAAGTGACTACGACATGCTATTGATGATTAAGCACGGTATTAGAGGGGGTGTGAGCACAATATCAAACAGATATGCAAAAGCTAATAATAAATACATGATTGATAAGTTTAACGTTAATGAACCTTCTAAATTTATCAAATACCTTGACAG
Organism: Enchytraeus crypticus; assembly: GCA_905160935.1. Lineage (NCBI taxonomy): Eukaryota > Metazoa > Annelida > Clitellata > Enchytraeida > Enchytraeidae > Enchytraeus > Enchytraeus crypticus. Next base: position 1,851,648 of record CAJHZI010000253.1, on the reverse strand, counting down.
TAACAATCTTTATGGGTACTCGATGAGTAAGCCTCTACCCACACACGGATTCGAATGGATGACAGAAAAAGAACTGGAGAACTGGAAAGAAATGAAGTGTATACTCGAAGTTGACTTGGAATATCCAGCCACGCTGCACGATCTTCATAATGACTATCCTTTAGCGCCCGAGATTGTGAAAGTGAATAAAGTGGATAAACTGATACCGAATTTGAATGACAAAACAAAGTATATAATACACTACGAGAATTTGAAATTGTACGAAAGTCTGGGAATGAAAATTACTAAAATACACAGAGGTATAAAATTTGAAGAAAGTCCTTGGCTTAAGCCTTACATTGATCTAAATACTCAGCTAAGGACCAAGGCTACCAACGATTTTGAAAAAGACTTTTTCAAACTAATGAATAATAGTGTGTTTGGCAAAACTATGGAGAATATTGAAAATAGGATAGATTTCAAATTGGTAGACGATAGAGAGAAAGCCATTAAATTAGCTGCAAAACCGTATTATGACCGCACAACTATATTTGATGAAAATCTTGTCGGCGTCCACATGAGAAAGACTAAATTGCTGTATAATAAGCCTATATACCTGGGCATGGCAATACTAGATTTAAGTAAAACTTTAATGTACGACTTTCACTACAACTACATAAAGAACAAATATAACGATAAAGCCAAGCTGTTGTTTACAGATACTGATTCTCTGATGTACGACATACAGACGGAAGATTTTTTCGCAGACATTTCTAATGATGTCGAACAAAAATTTGACACCAGCGAATACCCTAAGGATCATCCATCAGGCATTAAGACTGGAGTTAACAAGAAAGTTATTGGTATGTTCAAGGACGAAGCCTGTGGAAAAGAGATTGCAGAATTTGTTGGATTGAGAGCAAAGTTGTACTCGTACAAATTAGCTGACGAAGAGCACAAGAAATGTAAAGGTGTTAAAAAGAATGTTGTTGAAAGGACAATAACGCATGACGATTATAGAGATTGTCTGTTTGAGAAAAGAAATCACATGAGAAGCATGAATGTCATCAGATCTCACTTGCATGAAGTCTACACTGAACAAGTAAATAAAATTGCTCTCAGCGCAGACGATGATAAGCGAGTAATCATGGACGATGGGATACATACATTCGCGTATGGCAATTACAGGATAAAGACAGCATAGGACTGATGTCGTCTCGATACGAGTACGTCGAGATGTCATTAAGAATCATACGTTTTGTGTTTCTATTTTCATTAATATTTCAAAACCAAATGTAGTTTGGAAATAAACTTTTTATATTTCTTTATAACCATACAACCCCAGCATCATCGTTCGTGCTTTTGTTAAAACCATCAATCTCTGCATACAACTTTCCTTTATATTTTCCGGAATTGATTCGTCTTACAGTAAAATCAAATCTTTTAGGCTTATTTTCCAATTTTTCCTTTTTAATATATTCATTAATCTTATTTGTAGACCACACTTTTATAGGGTTATCACCCTCATTTTCTACAACATACAAAATATATGATTTACCAAATCTTCCATCTATTGATTTCATTCCTATTACGGTATAGTCATATCCCTCCTGAAGTTCTTGAAATTTGATAACGTTGGATTGAGTGTTTTCGTTAGAGTTTGTAGTTGTCATTTTATATAGCTAAGATAATTATTTTAAAAAAAAAATCTTTAAACTAAATTTTGTAAATTTGCAACAGGAATCCATTCATTGTACTTTTTACTGTAACCCACCCATTTGACCAAAGCATGTTCAACACCTTTAATCTTTTTCCGTTGCAGTACCTTTTCAATTCTATATATTTCTTGATTAGTTTTCTGCAATTCTTCGGCATAGAAACCTCCTTCTAATACCTCACTTGATTGATCCTTCAGTATATATGTAACTGGTGAAGTATACTTTACTTTAACTACTTGGAAAACCTCTTCAGACCAATTGGGTAGGTATCCCTTTTCAAAAACACCCTTAATCCGACTAATTCTAACTCTATCACCAACCTCAAATTTTCGATTCGTTTCCAAATTTCTATACTTCCTACTGTTAATTATAAATGCTTCGTTTTCCTTTCTACTAGCCTCTGCTGGAGTCATTTTTACGGTTGAATGCTTTGTGTTGTTATACATGACAATTAATTCGTTTATCATATCAATCCAATTTCTCGTATTTTCAGCCGTAAACCTCTTCCACATTTTCTCCTTGATGCTTCTATTGAAACGCTCAACAACTGCCGATTTATGTTCTCCAAATGTAGAGTATTTTTTAATACTATTTTTCTTTAACCAATCATCCATATTCTTGTTGTAAAATTCCTTACCCTGATCCACCCACAAGAACTTTGGCAACCTGTCTGAACTTTTTACAATAAATTTGAAGGCTTCGGCTACAGTTTCGCCTCTCTTGTCTTTCAACGGAACGCTCCATGCATACTTGGAAAACACATCGATGACGTTAAGCATGTATCTGTGGCCCTTATTAGCTCTACTCCATTCCTGCATTTCGATTAAATCTGCTCCCCATATCTCATCAACTTCAAACACGTGAACTTGACGTCTTGTAAATTTTCTACGAATCGGTTTGTGTAATTCTCTAGCCAATTCTTCAAAGGGTCCAACGTTTCGCTTCAAACCTTTTTCTTCGCTGGACCCTACTTGAAGATTTTTGACTCAACACCAAGACCAAACTTTGCCTTATTTTTCATGATGTGGTATACAAATCGAGCCATATTTCTTTGTGCACTATCAAATCTTGAATCATTAGCAATTTCGTATGCTCGATGAGCTAAAGCTTCGTCGCTTATATTTCTGCTCGCTGTATCGGTATTTGCAGTATAAAACTGGTCGTGCAATTTACACATTCCATCCAACTCATTTATACCCTGATAACCTTCGCGATTTCTCAGTTCGTACTTTGTGCCTGGACCGCAGTACGAATACTTGTTGAGATTATTAAATGAACCGTTAGGTGCGTACTCTCCACGTCTGGCAGGTAAATGTAGTTCTCCAACTGTATTTCCAACAGCCGATAACACATTATTAAACACACCCTGACCCGAGACAAATTTTGACTTTTTACTTCCACACACTCCACAAATAGCAAATTGCTGTTTTCTATTATTAGCAGTTAACCTTTCCTGCGTCTGTGTAGAATCAGTTTTCCTTTTACATTTCAAGCAGTACATTTTTAAATTACATTATAAAATTTTATAACGTAATTTTCATATTAGAAACTTATTAATCTATAATAATCGGAGTCTGACCATCGGATGTTAGGTACATCACTCTATCGGAAAGTATCGTAACATACATATGAGTATGTTCTGGAACATTTTGACTAAATTTAAAATTAAGTTTCATATTCATAACATCAGTTTTGACTTCTTTCACTCTGATGTCTTACATCAAAGACTACAAGTGGAAATAGCTTTTTGTAATTCATCATATCGATCTGTGTACCTCCAATTAAATGATTAAAACCAAAGTGTTCCTTCTTAAATTCATCTGCCATAGCGCAGAAATCTACATAGTCATTTGTAGCAAAGTTTATTCTCGGTTCATCTGCAGGATATCTCTGATCATTCAATTCAACAAAAGCACTAGTCAAGTTAAGGTGATCAAACACAGCTGGATTTTGTTCCTGTGTTCTTGATTTGTCAGTTTGAAATCCAACAATTATCCATCTAGGCTTTTTACTTCCAGCGTCTCTATTGATCATCCATTCAAATTCCTGTACATCTCGTGTAACTGTAGTATGTTGGTCAGTTCTTCTGCTAAAACTTACTGGAATTTTCCTTTTACTTACAACAGACTCTCGCAGTGAAGTTATCATTTCAACTGACGGTTTTATTCTTGGTACCATCCACCTAATATCCGTTAGTGAAACTTTACCTTCAAAAACGTTATTCGCTTTATGAATTGCTGATGTGTTTTCTGTTCTAGTGAACCTCAACGTATGTCGCAAATTGTAAAGTACTTTGTTATAATCGGAAAATCCAAATAGATGCGAAAATGGAATGTTGAATGAAAATTGACCTGGCGCATCGTTGTTCATTAGAAGTTGTCGGCGAATCGCAAATCCTTCATTGTAATCTGGATTTTCTTGCGGTGTAAAATGATTGGCAACAATGGCTGCGCCTCCTGCAACTGCTGGAGATTGTCTATATTTAGAGGACACTGCACCAACATTTGTGTCCTTTCTCCAACATTGATTCAATCCCGCGCTGCTATTGAAATCGTCAGGATAAGACAAATAACCCAACATTGACGTGGTCTGTCCAGGAAAATGTAATGATTCAACTGATTTACCTCCTAGATCGTACTCAATACTAGAAAAGAGGTATGGAATAGCATTATTAATCAAAGCTATTTGAGCTGTTGCATCAAAGGCATTGTTATTATCATTTCTTAGTAATCTTCCCTTAATTTTAAGAAAGCTCTTAGATATGTTGTAATACGAATCACTTGCAGGGATATCAATTTCAATAACATTAGGGCTATCATTAAAACCAGCTTTAGTCTGTGGAATAAAAGACGAGAATTGAGAACTTTCTACACTATTGTCAACAATTATTGACGATGGTTGTGTGAAAATTTCGTTTGGCACTTCAGTTTCCATTTTATATATATGTAAAATTAATTTTAAACTAAAAACAAAAAAAAGTACAAACAGGTTGGTAAAAGCAGATTACGATCAGTATTGTAGTATTGTAGGTCTATTATTGGATACTCGTATCGAGACGACATCTTGACGTACTCGTATCGAGACGACCTATATCTATCTTGAAATTTTAAAACATTTAGGTCGTACTCAAATCGAGACGACCTATATCTATCTTGAAATTTTAAAACATTTAGGTCGTACTCAAATCGAGACGACCTATATCTATCTTGAAATTTTAAAACATTTAGGTCGTACTCAAATCGAGACGACATCTCGGCGTACTTTAAAGGGGGGCAAACTGACTTCAAATTTACACCACCTTTGGTGTAAATTTAACCAAATATTTTAAACTAAAATCGTTTTAATCCACTGCCTGATTTTCTTAATTGTTCTAGTATCTGCTCTGATTCTGGAGTTAGCTGACTATTTTTGCTTTTTTCGGCTGCTATCTTTCTAATGAGTGCTTTACTAGCCTCTGTCATTCCGAATGCAGCAATATCACCTACTGCTCCTAGCATTGGCTTTGCAATTAAATCTTTATTCTGATAGACGTACGAACCCACATCTTTCAGTGTATCAACAAATCCCCGTCCATGTACCAGAGTTTGTTTTGAACTGTATGCTTTGCATTTCTCTTTGACAATCATTTTTACTAAATACAATATATTTTTAAATTAGATTTTTTCTCTAATTAGTAATACTACAGTAATTCTTTCACCCATCAGATCGATAAGTTTGTTGTCTTGATCGGTCAGCCACAGTTTTATACTATCAATTTCACCTCTGTGAACTATTGGTAAAAATATCAATTCAGGAGTAGGATTCTCTATGATTTTATAGCCTGGATTTACTCTCTGTGTGAATGTATGTATCACATTAGATTTATTGCTATTAAGATAGTTCCCAGTAGCAATATCGCAATGGACTTGTATCGAATTGACTTTTTCTATATCTATTATATTTGGAGATAGATGAATTCCTTGTGATAAGCAGACGTTTTCATTGGTGAAGCCAAGAGTAGGCCCTATTGAATTTTCCAGTCTGAAATCAACCATGTACTTTTCATCTGATATAGTCAAAATTGTCTTGAAAATTAAATGACTTATGTTTATATAATATTTTTCATTATTTGCATCGTAGTCGCCGTTTTCTCGCATTTCTCTTTGAATCGTAGCGTTAATATCTTTTAATTCGTAAGCACCTTTTGAAAGCGTGATTATTTTCCAAGTACTTCGGCCGTCGGTGGAATATTTAAATTTATTGTTGACTTCTGTGATGTTTGGAATTGTATTATACGTCATCAGAGATATAAATGCTACTTCATACTTTCTATCACAATCCAATCTTATTGGAGGGTGCAGATATGTAGTAAAATCTGTTGACGTGCTCGACAGAGGTAATTTCGCCATTTTTTAATGACAGGATTAAATTTTTAAATTGGATATTTTAGAGAACTTCGAAATGGTTTTTATATATAACATCGTACAACCCTTTGGTGATTACTCTAATTCTTAATAACTCATCCAAAATGCTAACTGCGGTATTATACACTCCAGTGTTTCCAGCTTGTAGAGCTGCTACATTTTCATTCAATAGACGAACCAATTGATCTGAGCTTTCATAAATTATAACCTGGTCTGTTTTAGGCCTGCCTCTACCACGCTTTTGTTGAACCAGCGTTTTCTTTTTCTTCTTATTCTTCAGTCCTTCACCCAAGAGCTCACTCCCTGCTTTTGCCTTTGTTAATATGCTCTTGTACTTCTCTAGTGTTTTCTGTTGAGACTCGCATATTTTTTTCTCACCCTCTGTCTTTTTACTGTTACTTCCCAAGTACTGCCCTATTCGTCTATTACGCGTTTGAATCTCCTTTAATGTTGCTTCAATTTCGTTGTTTTCGTACACTTCACTTGGAAGTTTCAGGTCGAGTAGTTCTAGATTCTCTCGATCACTTTCATTGAGATTCTTGTCTAAATTAATAATTAAAGGATCCCTCCTTGGCGTGGATTCTCGTTCAGGAATTGGGGAATCATAAAATGGCATTGCCTGTATAGCCTCTCTTTGATCATTTGAACGCATCAATTGATTAGTAAAGGGAACTAAAATATCACTCAAGTTTTGCTTGTTGTCGACAATCTTTTGTTCTAGAATTTGAGCCGTTTCCCTCGTAGTATCAATTAACGGTTTGAACAACTTTGCTTGACTCTCATATGCCTGTTGATTACCAAGTTTCTCATTCCGAAACATTTGTTTGGCTTCGTTCTTGGCTTTTGTAAACCGGTTAATATCAAACTCTTTCATCATTTTATTAGACACATAAATTTTTTATTATGTATTTTTAGGTATTATTATGTATTTTTAGGTATTATTATGTATTTTTAGGTATTTTTAGGTATTATTATGTAATATTATGTAATATTATGTAATATTATGTAATATTATGTATTATTATGTATTATTATGTATTTTTAGGTATTTTTAGGTATTTTTCGGGTATATACATTTTATTGTAATTTAACAAATATCGTCCACAATCAGGATCTTCCCACAGATTTATTACAATATATCCATGCTTTCTTGCCCACGCTTCATTGGAGATTTTTTCAAACTCTTTAAATGACATATCTCCCGATACGTGTGTTTCATAAAAATATTTCAGCGACTTCTCATCATGTTGAAATAAAATAAAAATATTGGCATTTTGACGTATGCCATGTTTTTTCAGTTTATGTATGCTCTGGCATAAATAGAATACATTCGCATTATTGTGTCTACCTTGACAAAAATACTCTGTCATGACTTTCTGATCTTCATTCATGACGTCATCAAATATTACAACATGTGTTTTATTTGCATCGAGTTCCGAAGGGTGAGCAATTCCATCATCTGGGTTGTGAAAAGTAACAATATCTTTACCTGATTTAGATTTCTTTTTAACTACATCATTACAATCTCGAAGGTATTTATAAGCATCTTGATCGGGTGTCATTGTGTACACCATGATATCGTCGTAATGCACTAATTTTTTCATAATAAAGTTCATCATTAGATTTGTCTTACCACAACCGGTGCTGCCAGCTAGTATCATAAATATATTTTTAGGAAATATATCGTGATGCTTGCTCTCATAGTTACTACCGTAAATTTTTTTATAAATTTTCGAATAGTTAGTATTCAAGTCTACCATTTTTATGTATTGGTCATTATTTTAAATTGTTTCTCTCGTATAATTCATTTAATATATCGGTAAATTTAGATCCATTATTCAGTTTATAAAGCACGTAAATGCAGTAATGACCGCAGATGACTTCGTTCGGTGCTTGAATTTTGAATGTATTATAATAACTTTCCTTATCTTTGCAATAATTCTGAACTTCTAATGGAGGTATGAAACCGTAACTGTCAAAGTATAAACATTTACCATCATTACTATACAAAGATGTCCAGTGTGTTCCGTCTCCTTCGCTATCGTCTATATTAAGAATTAAACATTCGTTGTTACTTGCTAATCCATTTAGCTCGTCCCGCATGAATACACCTTTGAAATGTGGAATTTTTAGCTCTTTGCATTTTTCTATAATATCAAAGTTACTTAGCGGTTTGATGGTTTTGAATGATTTTAGAAATTGGGGGAAGTTTACACCTCCCCCTGTCTGGCTAAAAAAACTCCTGATCCGCCTCTTTCCAAATACAATCCATTACCCCACTTGGCTCCTTTCAAATTCTTGACGCATCCACCGAGTCCAAATTTCTTCAACGCATTTGATAGCGTTTTACCTATAACAGGGATTGGAGCTATTGCGTCGCTGATTAAGCCTGCGCCGAGTTGTTGCTTGGTTATGTTTTCCAATTCTTGATTATGTCTCTTCATTTCATTTGTCTGTCTAGTCGAATTCACTGCCGAGCTAATTCCACCTGCCAATCCACCTATAGCTCCCACGATGGCGGGAATGGCTGCTGCCAACAACGGCAGAAATCCTCCATTCTTTTCCATGTACTTTAATTGTGCTCTACTCAGACACAATTCTATTCCAGATGTAGCCTTTTTAATTTTATTAATTTGAGTTTGGGTGAGAGGAAGATTCGTATTACCCGACAAATTCTTTTTTAATATTCGTATTTTAACCTCTCTATCATGATCGCACGCGCTCTTTAGTTTTTGGACCTGACCTTTAGTCAACGTTACACCGTAGTTTGTATACTTTGACATTTTTATATAACATTTAAATTTTTATTATAAAATGAGTACTATATCGAAAACTGGTGGCAAATCGCATTCAACAACTGGTGATTTGATGGAGCATGTAGACTCAGTTTTCAGGCCAATTGTCAAGCTAGTTGATAAACTCGACAGTATCAAACTTGACAAAACTGGAGGAGATATCACCGGAGACATTAATATGAGCAACAATAGAATTTTAAACGTTAAACATCCTCCTGAAACGGATGCGGATGTTGTCACAAAGGAGTACTGCGATCTTTATGTTAACGAGTTTGCTAAAAATTTAAGAGTAGACATCCTAAAAGAAGTAGAACAAAACGTAGTTGCTAATGACATTGCTATAAAAAAAAATATTGATACGAAACTCAGTGTGAATGGTGGTTCAATGAATGGAGACATTAATATGAGCAACAATCGTATAACTAATGTTAAAGAACCTGAACAAGACAGTGACGCCATTAGTAAGAATTATTGTCGGAAATTGATCGCACACGCTGAATCGGAAATTAGGAAACGCATGGTACACATTAATGGTGATTCCATGACTGGTAGTTTATATATGAATAATAATCGTATCACTTATGTTAAACACCCTCCTGAAAATGACGCTGATGTCATTACAAAGAGGTATTGTGATGAGAAATTTATAAAATTAAACGAAGATATTGATTCACTGGGTCGCCATGTTAATACTGACATACCGAACAGAATGACTGAACTTCAAAATGATCTCCTTTGGAAAATGCAAGAAGCTAGAAATTTTGACAAAGTGTTTTTGCTAATATCAACTCAAAACGACGAAATTACAAATGAAAATTTGATAAAGGTGGCTGACCATCTGACTGAACTTTTTAAAATCTTTCCAGACCTTACGAGTTACAAGTCAAAGTTTCTTGCAATATATTCTCGAGTAAAGAGCATACTATCGATATTCTCACAACTAGAGGATGTGGAGTTGCTCCCCGAATTTACACATTTTATTTACATGAATGATCTGAAAAATATCATTATACACATTATTCAGGAACTAAATGTTCATCAATTCATTACATTTAAAAATGCTTTGATTCGAGCTAAATTACTGGCAGCTATGCCAGAAGAAAGGATCTTAATTGTAAAAAAATGTCGTAAAATAATAAATAGATTTGTTAAACATTGTGATCCACAAAGACAAAATCAAGATTTGGATCTCTTGGTACAAAAGAATCTATTAATTCTCGATTTAGGTATTGTATATTTTAGCAGTGAGCTACTGAAGCAGATTGTAATATTAAGTGAGCAAAAAGGCGTTTGACTTGGATATTAACGCTATCGTTAAATTCGTTAATAAATGTATTAACAAATTTTTATGTGAATTCAGAAATAATTTGATTGTAGGCTGCCTCAGCAAGATTTCCGTTACAGGAGACAACAAAGTCAAATCTTTCATTAAGTTTATTTAGTTTTTCAATTTCTGTATTTAGTTTATTACTTTTAGCTTGTAAATTAAATTTATTGGCGAAGGCTGTCAATATACCGCTTGAAGTGGATAACACTATTATAGCAACAGGTGGGATTACAACAGCTGTAGCAGTTGCAGCTAGCACTGCGGAAATTACAATCGAAGCTACCGCGGTAGTGTAGGAAAGTGTTTTTACAATCTTTCGCTTTCGCTTTAGTTTTTTAACAACTGTTTGCCTTTCTTCAAGCTTTCTAATTAAAAATGCTTTCAGTTTACTTGAAAGCGAAGTGCCATCTACTGTGTCTGTCATTTTTTATATCAACAAATTTTTTAAAGTAACTATGATTTTTTTAAATTGATTTTCATTTAAATAAATTATCTTGCGTATATAAAATGAAAGACTCAACCGCCGAAGTGAAGCTTGAAGAAGTGAGAGACGAAGATAAGACAACAAGAAAAAGAGGAAGACCTAGAAAATATCCGCCAAAAGAAGTTGATCCTAACAAGGATATAGGCCTAAGGTATGAGTACTTGAAGACTATAAGAAATAATCCTAGACCTGTGAGATTGGAAAACACACTCACTGGTGAAGTTGTGGAATTCAAGTCGATATATGAAGCTGCTAAAGAAACTAAACATTATACAAAGTTCTTTATTATAAACGATGGTAGGATTGTTGATGGCTGCTATAAATTTACAATGGTTAAATGAAAGTTTTAATAGTATATTTACTATTGAAACAGGATTAGCTCGTCAATATGCTGACGAAGCAAAACTGTAGGTCTTTACATCCTGCTTACCGCACTGCGATGACTCTTTGTCATTTGGTTGTTGCGTAACGAGCTATTTATAGTTGAATAGAAACTGGGTTTTTCCATTAGTTTCTATTCTCGGTCAAATGATTATGAGTCATGGAAAGTTTTCAAGGTCACTTGAGCAAGAAACTAATGAATGGAAAATTCCTATTTACTTGAAGGTAGAGCTAGGCTAAATATAGCATTGAGCTAGGCTATAAGGCCGGGCTGTGCTTAAACTTCAGGACCATCGTCTAGCATGACAGCTAAAATTGAAATTAGCCATTTTTAAGGCTGGGGTGTGCTTAAATTATTCATAAACATTTGAGTATGGATCATTCAAGGCAAGACAAGGCTAAATATTGATTTGAGCTAAATTTTATGCATAACTTTGCCTTGAATATCATTTTGTCCTAGCCCCCCAATAATCCTACTACTATTAATTGATTGAATACACTAAACTAAACATAAACATTATATTGACACACCTCGGCACAATTCTGTTGCGGTTTTTATCA
>CAJHZI010000253.1:1597500-1835000 GCA_905160935.1 Enchytraeus crypticus | reverse complement strand
CCGCTGTTTTTTAAAACTCGAAACCAAAATAATTCTTAGCATAAACTAACCCTTATAACTTAACTGAGTTCTAATAACATAATATCCTTCCATTGAGGCAATATCTCTGACGACAAGTCTGAATATGTACTTTGTCGATGTATGTTAAAGTCTGGAGAAAAATAAAATTATACAAATCAGACATTGTTTCCCTATAAAATAAAATTCATATTCCACCTATATATTACAAGCAATCCCCGGCATATTCCACCTACATATTCTACACATTCCATCACGAATTCCACTCTATATATTCCTCGCATTCCTCTGAACAGTTGTATTCCTTAAATTTTCCATTCTTAGCGAAACAGAAATGCAGTGAATTTATGCACTACTCGTCTCATCACTGATATGCTTTCGAATGAGGAAACTGGCGTTAACCTTTCTTTAACCATATAAATTTATTTGATATTGATTTATTCAACTTCTTCTTCAGTGCACTGTCAAGTGGCAGGGTCAAGGTACTCATACTCAAAGTCTGCTTTCTCGTTCCATAGGAGCACTCCTTAGATCAACAATTTAATTCCTTCACAAAGTCTAAGCCTTATGTAGCCTATAGCTTGGGAAAGATATGGCTATTCAACTAAATTCATGAAAGCTATCTATTATTATCAAATGGGAATCGCTAAACCTTTTGCTCAGGTCCCACTACGATGGAGCATGCGGTATTCTTTACTTCCGGGTTCCCATTGCAGTAGGTCTTCTGGAAATGATACACTCCAGGAATCGACGGCTGAAATAGCTCCACTCCTGCTTCCACTTTCTGAAGTGCCACTTCCGGTTTGATGCTGCCCATTTCTTCATTGTCCTGCGATAGAGTCGAAGCCACAACGTCTCGTTCCATTTCTCCAATTACGAAACCGGCTTCGACTTCATCGTTCAGCCACGTCCACCAAATTAGATCTCCAGCTCTGGCGTGAACAACCTCTGGTACAAATAGAAAGTAAAACAAGCTGGTAAAACTAATGTTAACGTCAGTTTCCTCACTCGAAAGCGATGTCAGTGACGGGGGAGCCGGAGATTTGAACCTCGCAAATACTGATCCGCGGTCGAATAACTTACCGACATCGCCACTGGTTCCACCCAGTAAACTAAAGTGAACGTAAAGTGAATTTTACGTGTCATGTACACAGCATGATATGTATCACGGCATGATATGTATCACGGCATGATATGTATCACGTTATGTGCCATGATGTTATGTTAAGAACTGTTGTAACGTAATCTTAAGATATTTATTATGCATAAGATCATCATCATCATCATCATCATCATCATCATCCTCGCTTGAATCCCGGTTTAACCAGGGTCGGGATACAAAAAGACTGTCTCAAATCCTCTCTGTCCTACACCACACCACCAGCCATTCCCTATTTGAGACTTTTCCTTTCATATACATAACATATAAGAATAAATAAAGAGAAAACATAAAATATAATCAGGAACATATACAGGTCAAGTTTTATGCAAATGCAGCATAACTATAGATACGTAGTATACATGTTCTACACGTGTTATAGCTGTAACTTTCAATGTTTTACAGAATGAGGGGGTAAGTTAGTTGTAGCTTTTTATACACAAACTACGTGACAAGGCAACTCTTCGAAAGCACTGCACTTTTTAATTTTACAATACAGTACTCCTTGGTAGCTCATTTGATAAATCAATGAAGGAAGAAAATGATAAAATTGCTAAAAACATCATTTATTTAACAAATATTAAAACAGTCAGGCCTACTTCTGTAAAGTAATATATATTTTGTAATATAATATTATTATTACTAATATCTAATATTATTGTTCTTTTTGCTCGCCGTCTTGATTTTGTCTCAATAATGCTCGATGTTGTCATTGATGACTGTAGCACTCTAATTGTTGTTGTTATTATTAGTCTAAATGTTCACTTACTGTGCAATAGTTAAAATAGAGCAAGTATAATTTACTCAATATTTTGTTAATAAAACTAACATTGAAACCTTAATTACATAAGGTTTACTTAACTAATATGGATGTAGATTCAAATCAATGGATACGTGCGATGTAATACAATCACATCTCATACAAAGCAACTACCTGGGTGATTAAAGACGCAGATGAATATTTATCACCTAAATTAACAACACATGTAACAGTTAAACAAAGTTAAATACATACTTGGCAGAATTGTATAAAAATGATACGTGTATGAATTCATAATTGCGTGATTGAAATTCCAACTTAAATATTTTTCCTCAAATAAATTAGATAGTAACCTGGTCTAAATCCCAGATTTGTAAATTCAACAAAGTGCTCCTTTGGTTTGGGCTTGACGACGATGGTGCCTCTGACTGGTCGTCCAGCCTGTTCACCATCAGCGACGACCCCAGTGTCAGTGTAGTGGTATATACCAGGCACAAAGAACTCTTGTGACATGAGGCCACTCTTACTGTAATATGCGCATCATGTTATTACCTTTAGAGTGATACTTTTATAACATGATGCACATATTACAGTAAGAGTGATAAGATAATAACCTCTCTCTCTCTCTTAGTGCACTGCCTACTGGCAGGTCCAGACGTTATATACCATGGACCTGCCAGTAGGCAGTGCACTAAGAGAGAGAGAGGTTATTACCTTATCACTCATACTGTAATATGTGCATCATGTTATTACCTTATCACTCTTACTGTAATATGTGCATCATGTTATTACCTTTAGAGTGATACTTTTATAACATGATGCACATATTACAGTAAGAGTGATAAGATAATAACCTCTCTCTCTCTCTTAGTGCACTGCCTACTGGCAGGTCCAGACGTTATATACCATGGACCTGCCAGTAGGCAGTGCACTAAGAGAGAGAGAGGTTATTACCTTATCACTCATACTGTAATATGTGCATCATGTTATTACCTTATCACTCTTACTGTAATATGTGCATCATGTTATTACCTTATCATTCTTACTGTACTATACATGAAATGCTCTTACTGTAATATACATGTAATACTCTTACTGTAATATATAATAATAATAATAATAATAATAATAATTAATAATAATAATAATAATCTATTAATAATAATAATAATAATAATAATCTATTCGCTAGAGGCGCTCGAGGTGGTTAGTTTGTTTACGCACACCTGTGTTTTTCTTTAGCACTTTTTATCGTTTTTCTTCACTTCTGCTAATTTTTTCACTTTGTCTTTTGTCATACTGCTTTTATATATATCCCTGTACGCCCAGGCCCTTTTATTTCTATTCTTTTGTGCGCATTCGGCTTATTTTACCTTTTATTAAATCTGCATTATGCTTTAGTTTTCACCTGCATTGGACTATTGGACTGCAGCTATTTGCAGTAGTGTTCCAGTTTAATTCTTTTATCTCTCGCTTGCTATGCCGTGTTTGCCACATGCCTGCCAGACAGACTTGGCCACTGTCTCAGACTGCCAACAAGAAAACTGGCATCTGTTCGGTGTGCCTAGCTCAACGTCAGCTTCATTCGGGAGACGGAAAGGTCCATCTTCATGGCCCATTGGATAATCGGTGCCCGGGTTCCAACCAACCTCCCTTGCAGATCTCCGCACAGGCGGCAGCTTCGCAACCAGGTCTTGCAGTTTCTGATATAAGGAATAGGATCAGGAATCGGAGCTGCGACTCTGGTTCGGCTAGACAGAGTTCTCCTCCCACTGCTGCTCCCAATTCTGCTAACTTATCTCCCAATTCATTTTCTCTCAGCCGCTCATTCTTGAACATCCCTGCTTATCGCGACCAACAATAAAACACATTCCCAAATCAGCCAGACCTGCTTGTTCAGCAGCCTTGATTGATGCCTTCCGTAAGATCGAAAGCGATCCCTCAGTTTTATCATACTGGTCAGATTTGTTGCTTTTCGCATCTTCGGTTTTGCAAGTCCCTGCTCGCACAGGTAAAAGGCATAATCTAAGCTCTTTAATTAAGAAAAGGTTGGAGGGCCTAGGTACTAGTGCTCCCACTGAGCCGGTCGTAGAAAGAATTAAAAGAGCTCATCATTCTCATGACTCCCGTGCCTCAGCAGTCAGGTCCAAAATGGAAGATGGAAATGTTTCGGCAGCTGTGCGCATCCTCTGTTCAGACGAAAGCCCAGCGCAATGCACCATAAACACTTTCAATATCCTGAAGGCCAAGCACCCACCCACAGCTAGTAGCAGTATAATGGCACCCCTTCCGGACTCAATGGCGACTCCGCCCATTCAAGTCTCAGAGCAGGATGTTGTCAAAGCTGTACGTAGCTTTCCAGCAGGCTCAGCAGGTGGTCCTGATGGCCTTCGCCCTCAGCATCTTCTGGAGCTTGTGACTTGTAGAGAGTCGGCTGGGACATTTTTGACCGCTTTGACTTCTTTCGTGAATCTCCTTCTTAGAGGTGCTTGCCCCCCTGAGGTCCAACCGGTGCTGTTTGGTGGTAAACTCTTCGCACTCAATAAGAAATCTGGCGGCATTCGCCCCATTGCAGTGGGTTACACTTGGCGTCGTTTAGCCGCTAAATGCGCAAATCGCTATGCAGTATCTGCTCTCAGCGAATACTTGAGCCCAATTCAACTTGGAGCTGGTATTCCAGGTGGCTGTGAGGCAGCTGTTCACGCTACTCGCCGTTTCGCTGAGTCAATGCCAGCTGATCACTTCGTGGTAAAGCTAGACTTCTGTAATGCTTTTAATTGCTTGAGTAGATCACGAATGCTCAGCGAAATACATCACAGGATACCAGAGCTGTATAGTTTCTGCCATCTAGCTTACTCAAGCCCTTCGTGGTTGAAGTTCGGAGACTGGTGCATTGAGTCACAGGAAGGAGTCCAACAAGGGGATCCCTTAGGGCCCATGCTGTTTTGCTTGACTATTCACCCTCTCCTTACTTCTCTCTCTAGCGATCTCACGGTGGGATACCTAGATGACATTACTCTAGGTGGTTGCGAGTCGTCGATTGCAAATGATGTACAGACTATCATCGACAGAGGCCAAGAATTTGGGCTTCAGTTGAATCGTACCAAGTGCGAAGTCATTTCATCAGTTTGCAAATCTCCGGGCAACTCAGTTTTGTCATCATTTGTGCCAATGTGCCTATCCCATAGTTCTCTACTCGGCGCGCCACTCTCTGGAGAAGAAGCTACTACCACCGCTTTATCCAGTCGCCTTGAAGACCTCAAACGTACAGCATCACGCTTGAAGTCGCTAGCCGCTCATGATGCTTTAACAATCCTTCGCTTTTCTTTAAGTGCACCTAAACTTATGCACGTTCTGCGCTCTAGTCCGAGCTTCTCTAATCCGCGGCTTTTAGACTACGACGAGGCTCTTAGGCAATGCTTATGCGCCGTTATCAACGCAGATTTGTCTGTTTTGCAGTGGCAGCAAGCCAGTCTACCGGTGAGCATGGGTGGTCTTGGAATTCGTCTTGTTTCCCATATCGCGCCTTCAGCCTTTTTGGCATCAGCGATGGGAACGAGGCAGTTGGCAAGACGCCATCCTTCATAAGTGCTCCCTTTCTGCCGATAGTTCCATTGACGTTGCGTTGTCAGTTTGGTCCAAAAGCCTCACCTCCAGTGCTCCACCTTCTACCTCAGTCAGTAGCCAGAAATCATGGGACCGTCCGATAGTGGATCGGATTTATAACAGTCTGTTAGAATCCCAGTCCAATGCAGTAGACAGAGCACGACTCCTAGCTGCATCAACTAAAGAAGCAGCGACTGGCTTCACGCTCTCCCTGTTGCTTCTTGTGGGCTATTTTTAGACAATGAGCGATTCGAGTAGCTGTTAGTTTCCGTTTAGGGCGAAAACTTGCGAGCCTCACATGTGCCCCTGCGGTCATGAAGTCGACGCTTTAGGTCTCCACGGCCTCTCCTGCAAACGAAGCTCAGGTAGAATGTCTCGCCATCACAATTTAAATGACATAATATGGCGAGCACTTTCAAGAGCAGGCATCCCTTCCTCTAAGGAGCCAAGTGGGTTGTCCAGATCAGACGGCAAGCGTCCGGACGGCATGACTTTAGTGCCCTGGTGCAACGGTAAATGTGCCGTTTGGGACGTCACGGTCATTGACACTATGGCAAACTCCTACCTGAATACGACTTCAGTCACTGCCGGTGGAGCTGCTGTTCATGCCGCCTCTAGGAAGTTGGATAAATACCGTGATCTGTCCTTAGGATATGAAGTTGTTCCGGTGGCCATTGAAACCATGGGCCCGATGAATCCCGAAGGAGTTGACTTTATTAATGGCATAGGCAGACTTATTGCAGAGCAAACCGGCGATAAGCGAGAGACATCTTTTCTTTGGCAAAGGCTTTCCATGACTTTGCAAAGATTTAATGCAGTCTGCTTCAACAATTCTTTTAAGCCGATTGATGACCTCGAGTAGCCGGGCGGCGATTCAGCACGTATTGCTTGAATCGTTTTTATCAAACCCCAGGTTCTTTACACCGGGGTAAAAATAAAAAATAATAAATAATATAATAATAATAATAAAGGTTTAACGTCCAAACCGAGATATATATATCAAAGATATATATATATATATATATATATATATATATATATATATATATATATATATATATATATATATTTATATTTATATTTTTTGTATATAGATTACATAGTACTCTTACGTAATATAGATGTGATATTCTTACTGCAATATACATATATATGTATTACCCTTACTGTAATATGCATGTAATACTCATACTGTAATATACATGTATATGTAATACTTTTACTGTACTATAGACGTAACATTCTTACTATAATTCACATTTAACTCTCTTCCTGTAATATACAAGTGATGCTCTTACAGTAATCTTCTTCTTCCTTCAGTGCACTGCCGGACGGCAGGTCCATGGCATATAACCCTTCTACTTATTTCTATCCTCTGTCTTTCTCTTTATATCAACATATGAATTGGTTATCAAGCCTCCAGCATGTTATATTTCCATATATGATATATACGATACATCCAGCATGATATTATTGGCCTACAATATGCAATGTAATATCCTTACTTTCAAACTTAAGTAATAATCTTACCGTAATACTCTATGCAGAGTATATCTTTAGTATAGTTATATTTAGACAGTGCAATTGGTTGAAAATGAAATAGGGCCTATTATGTATTTGTTAAACAAAGTTTGTACAACTAATTAAGTACAATTTAAGCAATATCGAGAATTGACTGCTTTTTCAATAAAGTCAGATGTTATGACTTCTGACTTTAGTATGTGTTGCAAAAGTATATGAACTTACGTATACATGTATATTATCACAAGGTTCGCGTGTATATGCTGAATATTGGGCGTATTTGACATTTCAGTCAAGGGTTCGTTTCATGTATGCACGTTTTTTCTGTTGGAAGTTGTTTTTTTGTTTGTAACTAATGTAAATATGCTTACCGTTAGGTTGATGAACATTACAATTTCTAAATTTATTTAACTGAAATACTATAGAAATATAAAAGAACATTTTACAATTAATAAAAGAAAATGCCTCAACAATAAATATTGGCGGGAGTACCTTGGCTGCGGCCAATTATAGCTGGAAGGATTCTTCTGTGAACAAACATCATAAAAACACCTTTATATTACTCTTCAATCGAATAATTAGATTAAAAATAATTATACGTCATAAATAATTTAATATCTCTGGGGTGTTCCTATGTCTAATTAGTAAAGTTCTGATTTAATACGTTGTGTGAGGCACTCAAAACATAACTATTACAGTATCGATGCGTCTAATACTAATTTTAAAAATGCGACAGAGTTAATACATATGCAATATTTTTTCATAGGCATATAAAAAGCTTTAAAATATTTTATAATATTTTCAATCTCTATTAGTTTTTCGAACTTATGCAAGAAATTGTTAAATGCTTAAAACATCTAAAAACATCTAAAATTGATTGATTGACTGATTGATTGATTGACTGATTGACTGATTGACTGATTAACTGATTGACTGATAGATTTACAGATTGATTGCTAAATTCTGCAGTGACCAGTACCCTAACTACTTCTTGATGCAGCTCTATGCATTCTATCGCTTCACTACTGATTCATCCATTGTACAAGTATATTTGAACCAGATTTGAACCGCTATGGGACCCATGGGTTTTCGCTAGTTGGTTTGACTTTAAAGCATTATTGATCGATGTTGTCATCGACATACTGTAGCGCTCTAATTTTTGGTGGTGTTGATTTAGCTAAAGAACACTTCATATGACCTTATAACCTTACATATAACTTTACATTTTTTGAGAAAATCATTGTATATACATGAACCTGCAATGGATTGGGACCAGATGACTCAGCAATTCTGTAGCTTGTAGAATACACGCGATGTAATCTGCTACACTACACAGCATAGAATTCGAATTTTAGGAAAAGAACGTAAAACCTTTAATATTAGTATTATTAAATGTAATTATAATTAAAATTTGGCCCAATTCTAATTCTAATTAACTGTTGCTATCAAACTAGGAATTAGCCATAACTGCCTACGGGCTTAAACATGTGAAATAAAAAATAATATTCCCTAGATCATCAAGTATGAGCTTTCAATTGACGTACAACGTACCTTAATTAATTTGTTTTTGTCCTGAAGAATGTTACTGGTAGGCCTAAAAAGAATTATTCACAATTTATTCTAAAAGAATTAATAATAGGCCTATATGCGGTATGATGATCCTTCGCGGAAACGAAACTGTAGATTAAGATTTGATTCATAAATTATACATCTTAGGAAAGGAGATAATTAAGAAATTTACACGTAGAAATTTATTTCCACAGTAGTTTTATACACTAAATTTCTTCTGCATATTTCCAAGCTCTGTGTACTAGATTTATTTTCTAATAGTTTAGGATTGCTACGAAATACATCTTCTGAATTTCTATACGTAGATAGGTATTACATCACTTCTTGGGCTCGTCCGTCACAGATGTTCTTTCAAGATAAAACTGAGACTATCTTAGGCGCTAAGCCTTGTAATAATAACATTACCATACGTATGTAATAATAAACCTTGTAATAATAATACGTATAACCTATTTCAGATATACAATGGAAGGTCATTTATAAAAAAACGTAAATCGAAATAAATTTATTAAATAAATAAAAGAAATAAATCTAATCTAAATAAAATTTTCATACGTTATATGAGTTCCACTCCCACCACACCCGATCACCCTGCTGAATTATTAGAAAATGAGGCTCAAATCCTTCATCTTTTACGTCGATCTTGTATTCTCTGCGAAAAAATATATTTGTGTAATCAAATTGCTTTATTTTGAATTATAAACACTATTATTTATATACACCTGTGTTGTGTCCGGATTTCTAAAGAAAATACTCTAACCTTCGACTGCATGGTTTGTAAAAGTCGACTAAAAGCTAAGCTCCAAACCAGCGTCAGAACGGTCATTCGGTTGTTGAGAACCATGGCTCCAGTAATTTTTACAAAATTGTTTACTTTGTAATACCAATTCTATTTAAACTGGGATTCAAAGATAGAAAATTATATATATATATATATATATATATATATATATATATATATATATATATATATATATATTTATATAATGTGCATACATGTATATGCATGTATATATTGTATATATACAAGTATATATTATATAACTTTATATATTGTATATATACATTTGTAGGCTACGCATATACATATATACATGTATCTCCTCAGCACATTTCTTTCCAAATTGGTCTGGATAAATTGAACTGTAGTGATATGTGCTGTGGGGACATCACCCTTGGATAAGGAAACGGACGTTAAGCCTTCCTTATTATTGCTATTATTATTATTTTTTAGAAAAAATAATAATAAAGGTTTAACGTCGGTTTCCTCATACAAGGATGATGCAGGGGCGTCCCAGTTAGTTAAGAATAGCCCGGTACATCAGTAATTCTTTATACCTCTGCCTTTCACGAACATGCACTATGCACAGTTTGTCCCCAGAGTTCCTTGACCCCTTGTCCTTGAAGTAATAGAGTCCCGGCTTGCTGAAATAACAGAAAGACGACGTACTAAGCATATTGCTGTTAGAAATCTATCGAACTCAAAACAACATATTTTGATAAAATATTCTATTAGTTTCAATATAATTGTAAAAAAGCGGTAAAGCTAAGGTTAACGTCAGTTTCCTCACTCGAAAGCGATCTCAGTGACAAGTGAGCCCAGGATTTGAACCCCCCACATACTGATCCGCGGTCGAGTATCTTATCGATTTCGACACTGGATCCAGTCAATTGTATGAATATTACAGATTAGTCTATATATATATGTAACTAAACTTCTGTCATGCAACATGCCAGCTTAATTTAAATAATATGCTTGAAAATTATTAATATATGCATCTTTATTTCACCAAAATTATGGTAGCATAAGTACAATAAGTACACAATAAAAGGTACACTATACAAAGTGAAATCATGTTCAGCGAAACAGTGCAAAGAGATAAAGTGTTCGAAAACGAAAAGAACATGAAACTTAATAATTACTTGTCCTGCAATCAATGGCAAAAGTTTACGCCAAAGCAGTTAAAATTTAATAGATATAAATTTCAATCTAGTAGGAGAATTTGGGTAATTGTGAACTAATTACAATAGTACACCACTGTGTTCTAGATATTTTTAAATTTATTTCCCAATTATGTCTCTGAAATAAGGGATATAAATTATTATAGTAATTAAATTAATATTGATTAAAATCTTGGAATTGTACTGCTTTAACATTTATTACTGATGGCCTACCAAATCAAATTTATACGCCGAGTCAAAAATCATGGAAAAAAATGAGTATGACATGATTTGATATTTAAACGTTTATTTTTATTATCTTTATTATATCTACCTGAAAGTCTTCCTGAAGCACCCTGAGGTCGTAGTAGTGATCACACTAAAAGAAAAGTCAAAGTCAATATTAAGATTTTACAATTAATAAGAAATAGGAAGAAGAATTGAATATGACACTTTCTAAGGGAATTTATTTTGCTATTGGAGGTCATATAAGTTAGCATGGAAGGCCGAGATTGGGAATGTTAGCTGATTTAAAGATCCACTCGTATGTGGACATGAAGAAGAAAACGGAAGACATATAAGAGTGAAGGCGCTATATAATATGGAACTGCCAGTAGGCAGTGCACAAAGAGAGAGAGAGAGAGAGAGAGAGAGAGAGAGAGATTTCTAAAGACAATTCAGCTGACTCCATTCTCAATATAGTGGAACAATTAAAAGCACTTTACCACTTAGATCGAAAATCCATTAGCTTCAAACAAGTTTAATTCAGCGGTAGACATAATCTTTATCTCTTGGGTATTCAAATATAGTCCCGCTTTCTTGCTTTCGGTAAGTATTGTACCATCCTCTTCATCCCTCAAGCTAATCCAGAGTTCACTCTAGCAGTAGCATAATAGTTTAAAAGATAAAGCTAATATTAACGTCAGTTTCCTCACTCGAAAGCGACGTCAGTGACGGGCGAGCCCAGGATTTGAACCCCGCACCTACTGATCCGCGGTCGAATATCTCAATGGCTCTAGCCAGTGGCGATGTTGTAGAATATGTCGAATCATTTTGAAAAGATAAATTGTACATTCGAATCTAGGCGTCAAAAACATTCTACACTTCCTTACTAGAGAAACAAAGAGTAACCGAAGGAAGAATAAATCGAGAGAGAGAAAGAGAGAGAGAGAAAGAGAGAGAGGAGAGAACTTACTTAGACTTCTCAGCTGGTTTCAGTTGACCAGTAGAATGATCAAACAAGTACTCAACGACGGAATGAGTGTCCTCACAGTGCTGCCAGGTCCACGATACAGTATTACCTTCATCAATTCTCACGACTCTCTCTTCAAATCCTTCATCAGTTATGTCAACTCTGATGTCTTCTCGAGGGTGGACCTCTACCACTAGGGGCTGACATTTCACGTTAGATCTAATAATAATAAATAATAATAAAGATTTAACGTCCATTTCCTTATACAAGAATGATCTCAGGGACGTCTAGTGTACAATAGATTTATAAAAACAATAGATTTAATTTGGTTTAAAAATTTCATCATGCAATCAGTTACTCAGTCAGGTGTTCATGCAATGTGAAGATGTGTTGTGATGTAATGTGTCAAATATGCTAATTGTCAACGTCAGAAAGTGCATTTGGTTGGTTCTGAGGTTCTACAAGTAGCTAGAAACTGTTTAAACGAATTTAAAATTCCCTCACCCCACAGAGAGGAGTGTAGAAGGTCCCGATCCTAACTAAACTGAGATTCAAGAGATGATAATGATGATGACCAACTGTGCTAGTTGTAGTCATTAATTTTATAAACTTCACGGAGTTGCAGCCTTAAGTCATTAAAGTTATACATTGAAAAAGTTATCAAATATGGCATTGAAATTAATTGATTTTATGCAAAATATAGAAAACCACCAAATACTCAGAGCAAATGATATTCATGATACCGTGTGTTAAAAAAACCCAACTAAATGTGCTTTTTAAATACTCCAGTGTTTCATTTACAACCATCCGAAAATACGAACAACTACAAATTTGTTTAGTAAACAAATGAAGAAATAAGCGATATGAAGAAGGTAGACCAAAAAAGGGCCTAAGTTCTCTGAGTCTAAGTTATATGTTCCGATGACTTGGCAGATCTTCATACTCTCAATTCTTTTAAGCTGCATATAAATCACTCCATAGATCAACGAGTTGATTCCTTCAAAAAGAGATATGCTTTACTCATGCCTTATGTAGCCTATGCTAGAGAAAAATAAGGCTTCTGAGATGGTTTCCAGTTGCCTCCCTCACTCTACACTTTCTCGCTGCTCAATTTTATACAAATGCAGGTAAAGGTTGCTCTATCCAGCGTCCCGGACATAACACGGGGGACAATTTAACTTCTCATACATAGAAGGTAACAATAAAAATGTCACAACCCAGGCAAAACGAAATCTAGCGATTTTTAAGAATTCAAATATGAAAAAGTGAATTAAATAAAACAAGTAACCTAGGAGAGTCGACTTAATTGAGAATATAGAGCAGAATTGCGCATCATATCTGTTGGGCTAAGCCGGTGGTTTGTTGATAAGCTATTCTACACCGGATCAGTATATGTAAGGTTAACTACATGTTGTTGAAAATTGCACTATTCTTGCTAATAACGGTAAACTCATAAAGTGCACTATTTTAATGTGCGTTTGCATGAAACCCATGGAAATATATCAAAATTCATGATCTATGTATTGGGAACCAACTTAAAGTGTAATAAATTGTTTCCCAGAAATTATTGCCAGTCTGCGGTAGTCTCTTATCTGGAGATCAAATTCTAAAAATTATAACAATAAGGGTTGAATTCTAACAGTCTCTCGTGGTGCACTGCCTACTGGCAGGTCCATGATAGGCCTATATAACGCCTCCACTCCTCTCTGTCTTCCACTTTCCTCTTCATTTCCGCATATGCGCGAGTCCTTAAATCATCTAACATACCTAATCACGACCTTCCCCTGCCTCTTTTCCCTTCCATTCTACCTTCTATGACCTCTATTAATAGACCTTCCCCCTTAGGATGTGTGATCCTAACAGTATAACTATAAAAATATCGCCTAAATTATATTAAAGTTTTTTCTGTGCTAATTAAATGTTAATAATTACATCGAGAAAGTGTAGATTCCTTGTTGATTGAACTGCTGGTCATAAGTGCCGTGGCTGCTAGCTGCTGAAGCATTTCCAAATCCACCAATTACATCCACCAACTTGTTAGCTCCGTTATCCACGACCTGAATCAATCAATAAATTAATTCGTCAACTAGATAACTAAGATTTTTTGTAGACGTTAAGAGATCTCTCCATGCCAATGCACATAGGTTCACGTTTCGGAGACGATTCAATTTCTATATATTACAGCAAAATAAACTGAGATAATACCATGTATTCCATGAAAAGGCTCAAATAGGGGATTGACTGATGGATTATATGATGTAGGACAGAGAATAATTGAGACAGTCTACTCGTATCCCGACCCTAGTTAAACTGGGATTCAAGGGAAGATGATGATGGTGATAAATACTATGTCTTTACGCTAATAATATATTTAAATAGACCAGATGGCATTTTATATTATTAGATCAACTAAAATGCAAATGTATACTTTTATAAACTTTATCTAAACTTAACTAATGGTATCGCCTGCTCGTATTGGGATGGGCGAGGTGGTAGAATGCTTATCTGATTTGCAGAAGGCCTCATGTTCGAGAGAGCACCGGACCTTTTCTAACATTATACATATGTATCTTGACGAAAAGGAAATGAACAAAGATATAGAATAATTTCTTACTTTATATGGAAACAAATGATGAACTTTGATTCTTTAAGCATGTTTATTTCTCAAATAGCAATATAATTTCATGCTAGGCATTGTAAAATTACAACTTCTAGCCTAACTATTATTATTATTATTATTATTATTATTATTATTTTAGCATAAACGTAAGGTTAGCTGGAACAATATACATGTATACTAAATGTATAAATTACCTGTTTGAAGCTAGGACCCCTTATCTTCGAGTCCCAATGAAAAGATATCACCTGCGCAAGCAAACTCTATATTAAGATATGAAATTTGTAAATGTAATTTTAGATTACCACTGAAACTCTTGCTGCCTTTTCAATTTAATTTAAATTTTCATGTATATTTAATTTAATTAACATTTTATACAATCGTTATAAAAATGCATTTCATTAAAGAAATTAAATCACCGCTTAGTGCTAACAAATAAAAATTCCTGTTCAACTAAGGCTATGTATAAGTGTCTTCTGTAACTTATAACTTACAATTTAGAACTCACATGTATAACTTATAAACCGCAACTCATAACTAACCTATAACTTATACTTTTTAACTTGTAGCTTAGAACTTATATTTATAAGCACAGTTCGCAGTAGGCGACTATTGAGAAAGTTAAAGGGAAGCCATAGCTAGAAACCATATTTTTTCTAGTTGTAGGCAACTTTAAGGTACGATAAGTAATAGCTTTTATGCTTTAGTAAATGAATTAGCTTTTTGTCGATGGAAGGCATTTTATGGTAGGAGAAGCGTGGAAGTGGACTGCGAGTTGGAATATGTACCTTAGACCTGCCACTCAGAAGAATATTAGAAATAAAGAGAGAGAGAGAGAGAGAGAGAGAGAGAGAGAAAGAGAAATCGAGTGTGAGATTTCAAATATTAACCTGACCATCGCATTAACCTGACCATCGCAAGAAACTTTCAGTAGGCAGTGCACGGATAGAGAGTAAAGTAAACACGCATTACAGTGAATAATCAACTATGTTGATATCTATCACTTTTAAAACCACATGTTTAATCCGTTAGGCAATTTAGACCATTTTCCGTATAACCAATCCAGTGAATGTCCGAGATTTTACTCTCAGATCAGCGCGACCGGGATTCGAACCCACGAGGATTCAAATCACCTTAGGATTTGTCATTCAAAAATTCATGACGTTACCCCTACACTATTTAGACATTCTAAATAGCGTAGAGAGAGAGAGAGAGAGAGAGAGAGAGAGAGAGAGAGAAAGAGGACGATAGAGAAATAGAGAGAGAGAGATGTTAACATCAACCTGACCCTCGCAGATTTTTATTCTCTGAAGTGAAAATCCTTTGGAAGTGACTAAAACTTTGCAGTCAGCTCGGCGACCTGTCAAATAAATGTTCATGACATGGCGTTACTTTCTCTACTTCAGTAAAGCATATGTTTGGCTTGATATTCCGCATATCCAGCAAACTGTCAACTCATACCACAGTATAGCAATCATTATTTCACCAAAAGGCAACATTATAAAAAAGAGAAAAGTACAACTATCACGGAAGAGAGAGATTTGAATTTCTTTTCATCATGATATAAATACAACAGCCAGGAGTTATAATCAGGATGGTACTAGCATGCCGGATGTTCCTTATTTTGAAAGGAACGATCTTACTGTCTTGACATACGAAAACTACAAGAAACGAGAAAGAGTTTCAAAAATACTAAAATATTTCGCAATAAACTGGTGTTTTTCCATTCTTTCACGATTTATTTTATTTTTCAAGAAAATCCCGATTGTACTATAATCCGATGATTTATTAAAATCGATTGATTAATAGATTGGTTAAAAGTTGATTGGACGAACATTTGTTAGAATTCGTCTCGTTTTCGACACCTAAGTGCATATGCGATCCAAGTCTCTGAGTTACCTGCTAATACGGTAATAAATTAATTTGCATTGAATTTAAATACAGCTAACTACTAACAAACAACTGATAAGCTACTGCTAAACTACTGAATAACTACTGCTACACTGCTGATAAATTACTGATAAACTACTGATAAACTACTGATAAACTACTGCTAAACTACTGCTAAACTACTGCTAAACTACTGTTAAACTACTGCTAAACTGATAAGCTACTGCTAAACTACTGCTACACTGCTAATAAACTACTGATAAACTACTGCTAAACTTGATATAAATGTTCGTACAAGAACATGAACTGTGAGCATCTTCGAAAAAGAAGAAACTCGAAATAAATCGGCTATCAGCATCCTAACAAATCAAAGAAAGCAGCTTCAAGGCGTTTAAAGTTTACGATCTAAGGGAAACGTATGCTTATCTAGCTTTATATTGCTTTATGTGCGGAGTTCAAATCCTGGGCTCGCCTGTCACTGACATCGCTTTCGAGTGAGGAATTCGTTGGACATTTTTAAGTTCGTTTGACCTTTTTCCTATTCTCCTCCTTTGGCTTCATATTTTCATAGTGATCCTTGTTGTCACTGACGACGATAGCACCCTAATAATTGCAGTTAGTAAATGTTGTTTTACATTAAAAGCTGGGCCCGCGGCTTTTTGTAGGTTGTTCCACAGCGGATCAGTAGGAGCAGGGTTCAAACCAATGCTCTCTCATTCACAGACATGCTATTTGAAGTTGGTAAAGCATAGTGTTAACGTCAGTTTCCTCAATCAAAAGCGTTTCAGTGACAGGCGAGCCCAGAATTTGAACCCTGCACATACTGATCCGCAGTCGAGTATCTTAGGAACATCAACACTGGCTCCAGCCAGGAAAAAGCAGGAAACAGGAAACTGACGTTAAACTTGGGTTTAACCTTTTTAACAAATAAACTTCACATCTACCTAAAGCCTTTGCCTTGAGGACTCTGTGCCTGGAGTGCGAGAGGTCCGGGTCCCGGAGAGCTAATCTCCACTCCGGGTCTGCGGACAGCTTGATGGTCGGCTGCTGCTTGCGGGACCTTCGAAGTTCTCTACGTCTGGACATCTCCACCAGTTCCTCCTCCGTGTAGACCTTGTTGTGCACCGACCCACTGGACCCCATGGTCTGGAGGGACTATGAATAGATTGCTGAATATATCGATGAATAGATTGATGATTAGATCGATGAATAAATTGCTGAATAGATTGCTGAAAAGATTGCTGAATAGGTTGATGAATAGATTGATGAATAGATTGCTGAATAGATCGATTAATAGATGGATTAAAATTAAACACGAATTATAATGAAATGATCAACTATGTCGATATAAATCACTTTTAATACCACATGTTTTAACCGTTAGGCAATTTAGTCCATTTTCCGTTTTACCAGTCCAGCGAATGTCCGAGATTCTCTCAGCTCAGCGCGGCTGGGATTCAAACCCGCGAGAGTTCAATTCACCTCAGGATCTGTCATTTTAAAGTTCATGACGTTAACCACTGCGCTATTGAGACATTATCATTAAGAGTTGGATGAATAAATCGAAGAATAGATTGTGGACTAGATCAATATTGAAAAGAAAACTGAGTCACAATGAAAAATAATTTAGCTGAAAAAAGAACTATAAAATAACTTAAGTGATTTATAAACTATGCATTGAGTCAAATAGCAGAAATTAAATTCAAAGTCATTCATTTGTGTCAGAGACTCTTTTTTATTCATTAGACGTTAATACTTGCTAGACTAGTTTCTTGGCCGTTATTAATTTTACAATATTTATACGTTACAAAAGGTATTTAAGCTTCATTCTTATTCATCTCTTTAAGTATAACACTAACGATGATAGAACGCACTCATCTATGAAGTTTCTTCGCTTAATTAAGTGTTTGTGTTAATAAATACCATTTATTTTCATCAACTCCTTTGTTATTCCCAATCGCTGCCGCACATTTAACAAAATATTATAATTAGTTATAGCCTACATGCATCTAATTGTCGTATACAGCGTTAGTTGTGCCGTCTAGACATCTAGAAGAAACTACGCCTTTTAATGTGCGCTTTGAATTACATTTGCCTTCATTGGTTGCATGTTCGTACGTTGGCCGATTGTTCAAAGTAGATTCTGGATTGAAATCCAGTGTTCGCGTCGTCAGTGGTATGCTTGCAAGACATGAAACTGACGCTAAACTTGATATACAACATTAACTTAATATTAAATTTTTATATTAACTTATTAACTTAGAAGGCCTATTATCTTAATGATTTGCGTTGAGACTCAGAGGTCATCACGCATGCTCAATCGCATATGATAAACTGTACTCCAATTATATTTGATATCTCCTCTTTCTAATTCTGTCAACCAACAGGTCCAAGGTGCATATTCCTACTAGCAATCAGCTTTAATCATGATACATATTCCTACTAGCAATCAGCTTTAATCATCAGTAAGAGGACATCGTAGACGAGTAAGTAGACCTACATGTATATAAAATCGATCAAGCTAAGCCTTTACAATGCGTCATGACAACATTTTATCTGATAAGAAAATGTTAGTATATTTTTATATTTCAAAAGAATAAACTGAACTTGTATAGAGTCCCACTTGAGTGCATGCAAACGAAATTTCATAAATTTAAAAATTAAATAGTTAAAAATAGACGTCGATGATCACTAATGTAATATTTACAAAATTTCACATTTAGTCACAAAAAAACTTACATTTCTATGTTAAAAACGATTTTGCAGATTAACTTATCTGTTCTGACCTACTGCACTGAGCTATAACAAATCTCCCAAGCAAAACTTTTCCAGTGAAAGTAAACTTAACTACAATAGAACAATTGACATACGCTAAACGGATCTCACTTCATCGCTGAAAAAAGTAATTAAGAACATACCGAAATGGCTTTTCAAATTCTCACACCGTCGATAAACTTTGTAGGATTTGCAGAAATATTTCTTCCTATAGTAAACGTGCCGTTATTTAGCAGCCACAGTGTATGGGTTCACAACTGATATGACTGTTTAGGCCATATATTGTAGTTTTGGAACCGCATTTCGCTAGGCCGACATTCCTACGCTTAAAATAGTTCAATTCAACTCATAGACGAAAGCTTTTAGCAGGTAATGAAGACTGTGACGTACACGACAACGCCGTGAACGGTGAGCCTACGTAACCAATAGCGACCGGGTATATATAGTAGAAAGATAACCATGTAAGCCATAAGCTACAAGATTAAATCTCCATATCTCTCTCTTAGTGCACTGCCTACAGGCAGGTCCATGGTATATAACGCCTCCACTCTTCTCTGTCCCCCGCCTTCCTCTTCATATCCGCATATGAGTGGGTCTTTAATTCATATAACATACCTAATCTCGGCCTTCCCCTGCCTCTTTTTCCTATCATTCTACCTTCTATGACCTCTTTTAATAGATCTTCCCCCCTTAGAATGTGTCCTATCCAACTCTTCTTCCTATTTCTTAATACATTTATCAACTGTCTATCTGTGCCAACTCTCTCCAGAACTTCCTCATTTGTAACCTTTTGAGTCCAGCTAATCCTCTCCATTCTTCTCCAAATGGAGAGGAGTCTCTACATATGTAGGCTATATTGCAAAAATATAAAATCGAACTACATGAATAACCGATTATAATTATTATTAGGCCTATATTTATAATTATATATTAGAAATATTTATAATTATATACAGTATATATATAATTATATTTATAAATATAATTATTATTATATTATTACCGGTTACTCACTCTAACCGATTCTGCACAATTCAAACGATCAATTATGCACTTGTTTCCCAGATTCACTTTATAGATAGCATCGAGTTGACAGCATGAAAATTTAGTCTTAATTTCACAATGGACAAGCTATTGTTCTTTATTTTCCTGAATTTGTAAAATTTCAAATACCGTATCCTCTCTTTTGTATTAGAATTCTACATCTATCTTCCAGCTATCCAAACTTCCTCTTCACCCCATATTTCTCCTTATACCGTCTCTCGTGTTAATACTTACTGAGTTACTGTTGTTTCCAGTCTTAAACCAGATTCCTATCTGCTCCACATTTCTTGCTATCCCATATTCCCGCTATCCAGAACTGTCAGTTTACACCTCTATCTATTGCTTTTATCTCCCTCACACCCAGTTCACTGCCAAGTGGCAGGTACAAGGTAGATTTTTTACTCGAGCCTGCTTTTTTCACGTGTCATATAAAAAACTCCATAAATCAAAAAGTTAATCTCTTCACAAGAGGAATTCCCGTACCAATACCATATGTAGCTGATAGTTTGGAGAAAATGTAGGTTCTGAGGTCGCTTCATATTCTTTCAGCAGTTTTTAATTTGTCGCTTCTTAAGATTTCATACGATGCAGAAAAGCACGTTAAATGGCGCTATACAGCCTGTCACTATAGATCATAACCATAAATGAATTAAATTTACTACTCTCAGAGATCGTTTATTTGTGAAAAATCATACGCAACAATACGTAAATTGTTCAATAACTGTCTCTAACTCGTAGAATTTTAATAACATCTCAATGGGGAGACCTATTGCCTTTCATATTTCAGTAACCAGCATAATAATTATGCATAAGACTAATTTCTAAACAAAAGCACATAAGCATAATATATATGTAATATATATCTTACTATCTTTAAGATAACGATATATATATATATATATATATATATATATATATATATATGTAAATATATATATATATATATACTCTCCCTTTTAGTGCACAGCCTATTGGCAGGTCCATGGTATATAACGCCTCTACTCTTCTCTGTCTTCCGCCTTCCTCCTCATTTCCACATATGAGAGGGGCTTTAAATCATCTAACATACCTAATCTCGGCCTGCCCCTGCCTTTTTTTCCTTCCATTCTACCTTCTATGACCTCTATTAATAGACCTTCCCCCTCACAATGTGTCCTATCCAACTCTTCTTCCTATTTCTTAAGACATTATCATAAATGTCTGTCTGTGCTGTCTAGCTGTCTATCTATCAAATACTATAATATATATAAGCATAATTTCTAATTTCTAAAGAATATGCCGCATTAAAAATAGTTTTAATGTCAGATTATATTATTACGCCAATCAAAATGCCTAACAAGGTTTAAGAAATACAGTTTAAAAATTAAATAAAAGAAAAAATAAATAAAAAAGGAGTAATGCAGGTACATATGGAAGATTAGTCGACAAAGTGACAGACTTTGAATTACACAAAAAATTAATCAGATAAAAGCAAATAAGTCAACTATATTGATAAATTTAGGCAAAAATAACAGGTGAAAAATTACTACATTTATTTTAAATAACAACCGCACAAAACCGCTATATATAGGCAAAACTACAACTGAATTAATCTCCGATAACTATAGTCATTGAAACATGCTAAATGTAAAAGCTAATTTTGAGAAAAATTATTAATAAAAAACCAATACTTTTAGGTACGATTCGTAATATTTCTTTCGTTTTCGGATATTCAAAGCTGTCATATTTCGCAGTCTATAAGTTTTAATAATATTTGACTAATCTTGTTTTATCCCCTCCAAATTAATAAAGCACACTTGTAAAGTAGACTCGCAGAGAGTTTTCTGAGAAGACAATACTGTAAAAGTGTTGGTGCCTATATTAATTAATTATAGAAATTATTGCCTATTAATTACAAATTACAAAACTACAGTTAAAAATACATTGTTCACTGATACAATATACTGAATATTTAGGCTACAGTATATATATATATATATATATATATATATATATATATATATATATATATATATATACATGTATATATATATACATGTATAGATCTATATATATATATATATAATATTATATATACATAAATATATATATATATATATATACAGTATATAACAAGTTTTAAAAAATATTTTAAAACCGACACAGTCATTGCATAGGAGATTAGATTTGATTGCTTTCAAAGTTCTGCGTCTTCATGCATAAAACTATAGAAACGACAAATCAAAACGAGGCAGGAGTTGAAATACTACAAAACTCTAACATTCAAAATATCACAAAAAGTTTTAAACAACAACCCTAGCTACAACATGTATAGTCTTCGCTAGGAAAATGATCCATGTAAAATTAACGGACTAGTTCGTGTTTGAGCCAGTGATATACTGATTTAAAATCCGATACTCAACCGATTGGCAATCCACATGTAAATTTTTCGTCAATCGTTGCCAAAGTGTTTTCGGAAAAAAATGGAGTGTGGTATATTAGAGCCTTATACCAACTAAGCGAATATAAAACAGAAAAGTTATCATAGATATTTATTATACAAAGTTGACTACAATAATAAATAAAAACCGCATCGACAAAAATGTCATACAGTACAAGTAACAAATGTCACATTGATTATTGAAAAAGAAAATATCACAAGATATATTTGACATAAATACTAATATTAAGAATACATTGAGAGCACACTGAACAACTAGGTTAAGAGAAGAAAGAGCAGCAGAGCATGATTATGAACAACCTATACATCTACTGAACATTTATAATATTACATGATAGCAATCAATATACATTACACAATAGACACTCGCCTTTGCATTGTAGCTAAGTAAAAGTAGTACTACATGCAGGTTAGGAATTTGAAATTATAATTTTCAGTGCTTAACAGAATTAACCATGGACCTGCCAGTAGGCAGTGCACTAAGAGAGAGAGAGAACAGAATATATCAAGCTAAAGCATTCCTATACTACAAATTAGAAACATAGAACAGCAATAAAATATACCTAAGTATAACTGATAAGAATACTTGAAGTGGTAAAAGGTATTTTTACTCGTAAGTACTTTTAGAAGATGACTAGAGGTAGGTCTCATAGATACTCATTCAGCGGAGATTGGACGGACTTGCTTCATGGCAGTCACAGCCAGATATTAATTGATAAACTTAAATGTATTAAAGTTAATGTTCAATCACTCAACCAGGAAATATAACGTCCGAGGAAACGGTTCCACCCCCGGTGATGACGTCAAGGAAATATCGAACGGATAAGCAGCTATAGACACTATTACATCACCCGATTACACCTGATTACACCTGATTACACCTGCATGGACAACCATCGAAGGGAAAACTAATCCACACCGATAAAAGTCCATAAAACACGATTACAAACGCAATTACAATTACATAGCGCAAAACTCTAAAATCACATTCTTCAGAAACAATTTACTTTAATTAATTCCGAAACAATTAATTCAAGCAAAGAATAGAAACATGAATATAGTAGT
Source organism: Enchytraeus crypticus (assembly GCA_905160935.1). Lineage (NCBI taxonomy): Eukaryota > Metazoa > Annelida > Clitellata > Enchytraeida > Enchytraeidae > Enchytraeus > Enchytraeus crypticus. The sequence goes on along the minus strand of CAJHZI010000253.1, from coordinate 1,811,403 downwards.
CTCAAGTACGAGGAGGTGTTACCACTGACGTTATCACTTTTAACACCACATGTTTAAACCGTAGGCAATTTATTCCATTTACCGTGTAGCCAGACCAGTGAATGTCCGAGATTTTACTCTCAGACCAGCGCGGCTGGGATTCGAACCCACGAGAATTCAATTCACCTCAGGATATGTCATTTAAAACGTCATGACGTTACCCCTACGCTATTGAGACATTCTCAATGGTAAACAGGCAGAGCCGCGAGGATCTCGACTAAATAAACGATTTGATTAAGTTATTTTGTTCATAGTTACAACACTGAGATATTCTGTAATAATACTGATATAATAGACTTCATAGAAATTTAGGATAAGAGTTATGACCAATACAAACTAAACAGGATTATAAATTAATGTATGAAATGACTGATTCAATATAAGCTGTGAACGCTACAAACAGAAAAAAAAAAAAAAATCGAATATCATGTATAACTTTAAGATGTTTAGAATTACGAAGAAGACTTTTAAAGACACTGCAATCATTTTATCAGTCACATCAACACTTATCGAAACTGTACAATCAGGGAAGTCTATTATTAATTACTTATAACTACATATTACTCATTGAAATATACAGAAACTCACTCAACAATATTTAATAAATAACGTTTTTATTTATACATCTCAACGCATGTCTTAGAAAACACAATATCATACTTAATATGTTAATGTTATAAAAACAGCTTCAGACATAAACATATGATGTTTTGGCGATTGTTGTAGAAATGCCACAGAAAATCAAGTATTAACAGATTTTCATCCAATCATTCAATTAGCTCAACACATTTTAGTCCTTTCGTCATTTCTACGCTGAAATCAGATTAAACAAGCAGATAAAGCCCGATCAATCCGGATAAATCCAGTCAGATCCTGTTCTTGTAGTCTCACAACACCGGACAGTGCCAGTAGAAAGTCAGGTAAAACCGTCTGTCGTTAGTCCCGGTTAAAATTGTTGTGGTGCTTAAACGATTGTTCTACATTTTGAGATTCGCAACATATTGAAAAGCAAATAAGTTCTTGAAATTAGTGAACCGTAAATCCTGATCTGCCATCAACGTCCACATCAACTGAACCTCAGCAAATTGCATTAACCGGTAGAAACTGTAGAAAAAAACACGTAAAACTTCATGATGTGAGTATATTTTAAAGGAAGTTCTTATTTCCAAAAAATCAAATGTATAGTTACATGTAATTCATAACTATCAGGTTTGCATAAGTATGTTATGATCATCATTCATCATCATCATTTCCTTACTTTCTGGATAGAGGGTGGCAACATTCCTCCATTCGCTTCTATCAGAGAGAGTCTTCATTAACCTGTATGTAACACTGCATTGATAAGTGATTCTGAACTGAAATAAACTCTCTTTAAAATAAACTTTTAAAATAAACTCCAGCAATTTATGGAGCCTAGGCGCTCACCAACCAAATTCCCTGTCTAACGTTGGTTTGGATCTTCGTGCTTAGTCGCTTTTTACGACACGTGCAGTCTACGGTTGCACTAGTCTTCAGCAACCCGGGCACAACACGGCTTCAATTCTACATAGAAACCAGTTTTCCTTAATATTCAAGAGCGGCGTTAAAATCCGCTAAGATCATCGAACAGAACTTCATCGAAGAAAACGATCATCAAATCGAAACGCTTAGATAATCGAAATTAGATTTAGATCATCGAAAGAACTCGATTGGAGCGCCAACAAAAGGCAACGATTACTAATAACCATGGAGGGGAATGGAGGAAAGAAAGGAAACATAGCAAACACATGCGGTATGTCATGTGCGTAACTATACGGAATAAAAAAATAAAGAACTAACCGGAAGGTTTGAGGATAAGAAAGTGGAGGATGTCTGATAGAGAAATGATTCCTACGAGGCTGTTGTCCTTATCTGTCACCGCCAGTCTGTGATACTGATAATACACATAACAACAATTACAGTACTACTATCGTCCATGACAATATCGAGCTCAAACATAAAAAAATACAAACACCTATAAACAAATACAAGCAGTTATTAAGTTTATAATAAAACAAAAGAGATAAGGAAAACATTTTATTTTTATTTTTCGCACTACCCGGGACGAATAGATGTTAAATTATCTTCGCTAGAACTTGTGTTTTGTTTGCACAATTTTTCCACAAAATACGAGTCCAGCTCGATGACAGTAAGATCTCTCAGATTTCGAACCCCGCACATAATGATCCGCAGTCAAATCTCTTAACGACATCATCACTGGCTCCAGCCAACGTGCTGACGAACAAAAAATTAACTAAGTCGAACAGAATAATACTTTAAAAAAATTGAATGCAGAAATACTTGAAACCTCTATACCACTTATTTAATATTTTAATATCTTAAAATCGCAAAGTAATTTGTAAAATTTTATTGAAGTACACAGTTTGCATAGTTGAATATCTGTTATTTTTTTTCTTTTTATGCGCAAATATGGCGTAGTTTTGAAATAAAATAACTAACTTGAAATTCTTTATAAAATGTGAAGATTTCTAAAAAAACTTTCTCGGACGATAAGGAAATCATATTCAGCTCTATGGATTCGTCATATTTGTGGGTATGTCTTTTATTCTTTGTATGCCTCAGCTTCTACAGTATATATGTATAGTATATATGTAAATACAAGTCAACTCACTTACTTATACTATATATGTATATAATTATGTAGAGTATATCTATTGATCTGTAGTGGTGTGTACTGTTGGAGACGCCCCTGACATCATTCCTGAATGAGGAAATGGACGTTAAACCTTTATTATTATTATTATTATTGAAATGTTTCACGAACCTCTGTCTGTACAATTTGCTGCATCACAGATTTCAACATGGCTGTCTTCAAACACTTTCCAACTCTATTATCTCCCTAGAATATACAATTGGGGTAAACAAGATAGTTTTGTCAGGGAATGACGCCCCTGCCCACTAAATGTTAGTCGAATCAGAGGAAGGCATAGGGGCCCACCTCGTCATAACAAAATTCCCCAAGATTAATGGTATATCATTAGGAATGTTAGAAATAAGTTACAGATCCACTCGTATGTGGACCTGAAGAGCAAAAAGGAAGATAGAGATGAGTGGAGGCGTTATATATATCATGGACCTGCCAGTAGGCAGTGCAATGAGAGAGAACTTCCTATAAGAACGAGTCGTCAACTAAATTTTGAGTTTTAACATCCATTTTGAAACTTAGTCTCTCAGTATGAATATTACACTATTACCTCAGAAGCTCAATTTACTAGAATTAATTAGCTTTACTAGGCTCTATTAACATTCTCTAGAGGTGCAAATATACACACTTATAAGTCATCGTACGATAACATAATTTGTCCCAGATGAATAATCCAATTTCGACAGCGCTGCGTCTATAATATGGATGGAATAAATAATTCATGTAACAAATAAAAACAACATAATAGTGCTAATGGGCATTCAAACTGAGCAACAAGGAACAAATGTAAAACTATAAATATGACAAGCACTAAAGAGATGAAAACAGGTATCCTGTGAGGTTAGCGTTAGGGTTCGGAGAAAGAAACAGAGAGAGAGAGAGAGAGAGAGAGAGACAGAGAGAGAAAAGGATGAATATAGAAGATAGTGCAGCATATATTCAAGACAACGAAACAATTACAACTAGTAGCTAGTGCCCTTTTCCTACGAGATACCCCTTCAGACTTTATCTTGACTTTAATCTTGACTTTAGCAGAGCATCCATCACTTATTGAACCTCGATCTTGCATTGACTATTCTTTCATAAATCATTAACTTTTCTTTCATTTCATCCATTGCCCCTGTTAATTTTTCTGCTGTTACGGATCCAAAACTCTCGGTTTCGAATACTAACCTCTTGCTTTCAAACCAGAGTGCTACCAACCCGATTGTGAACTACAAGTTGAAAAGGATATTAATTTTAACAAAATCATCATCATCATCATCATTCCTTGAATCCCTGTTTTACTAGGATACGGTTACGAATAGATCTCCGTTCTTTTCCGCCCTAAACCACACCATATTAATTGTAACAAAATAAAATGCATAAATACTTTAAAATAATTTTATTGAAATTAATGCTAATTTTTACTCAGATTTTACCTTCTTTCGCTTTTTCAGAACATCGTCAACTGTCATCTTGTGCAGGTTTTTGTAACTCTTGTCCGCTGCTAGGTGCTTCACAAAAATCAATCAATCAATTAATCAATTTTCATTCAGGTTCCTCATTAAAAAAATCAGTATTACAGAAAGCAATATCACAGAAAGCGATATCACAGAAAGCAATATCACAGAAAGCGATATCACAGAAAGCAATATCACAGAAAGCAATATCACAGAAAGCAATATCACAGAAAGCGATATCACAGAAAGCGATATCACAGAAAGCGATATCACAGAAAGCGATATCACAGAAAGCAATATCACAGAAAGCAATATCACAGAAAGCAATATCACAGAAAGTGATATCACAGAAAGCAATATCACAGAAAGCGATATTCGAGGGCCTCGAATATCGCAGCGTGGAATTACAAAGATTATCATACCACCTATACACGAACGCAAGAACAAATATCGAGCAAAAAGCAGGATTCAAAACAGAGCATATTTATATTATCCAAATTAAGAGAATCAGTATAGTACAGTACAGTACAGCAGTATATATATATATATATATATATATATATATATATATATATATATATATATATATATATATAAAGTATATATATATATATATATAAAGCTGGCAAAGCTAAGGTTCACGTCAGTTTCCTCACTCGAAAGCGATGTCAGTGACAGGCGAGCCCAGGATTTGAACCCAGGATTCTTTTAAATATTTATATATATATATATATATATATATATATATATACATACATGCATATATATATATATAATATTATATATATATACAAGTATATATATATGTATATATACATGTATATATATATATATATATATATATATATATATATATATATATATATATATACAGTATATATGCATATATTATACAGCAGGTAGAGTCAAACTAAAGCTGACTTTAACGTAAACTTCCAGTCTCAAAGGCACGTCAGCGACGGGTCAAGCACTGTATTGGTCTGCAGCACATTGCTAGTAGACAAATTATGCTACTGATTCAGTCCAGAAGAAAACTGATTATGCTACTGATTCAGTCCAGAAGAAAAATGATTATGCTACTGATTCAGTCCAGAAGAAAAATGATTATGCTACTGATTCAGTCCAGAAGAAAACTGATTATGCTACTGATTCAGTCCAGAAGAAAAATGATTATGCTACTGATTCAGTCCAGAAGAAAACTGATTATGCTACTGATTCAGTCCAGAAGAAAAATGATTATGCTACAGATTCAGTCCAGAAGAAAACTGATTATGCTACTGATTCAGTCCAGAAGAAAAATGATTATGCTACTGATTCAGTCCAGAAGAAAAATGATTATGCTAATGAGTCAGTCCAGAAGAAAAATGATTATGCTAATGAGTCAGTCCAGAAGAAAAATGATTATACTACTGACTCAACCAAGAGGAAAAGAGATAACATTAAGTTCATAACAGAAATTCAAATCAGTTTAAATAGAGTTTTACTTCAGAGATTTCATATTAAACTTTATATCTTAAGTTTTTGATTCCCGACTCTAGGTAAAATGGGATTAAAGGGAAGATGATTAGGACGATCTTAAGTTTTAAAATCATCACCATCTTCCCTTTAAAATTCCAGTTTAACTAGCGTCTGGATACGAATACACCTTCTCCACTCCTCTCTTTCCCGTACCATATCAGCAGTCAATCCCCATAATCTCTTCTATTCGCTTTCTAAAATTTCGTAGCAATTTCTGGAGCCTAGGCTCTCACCAAACGAATGCCCTTTCTGCCGTTGGTTTGAATCTTGGTGCTTTAGTCGCCTTCTAGGACACGTGCAGTCACTAGTTGGTCTAATCTTCAGACAACCCGGTCACAACACGTGGGTGTTTTGATTATATATTTTACATTGTAACACTTAACAATAATTTAACCAACTTAATTTTAATTATTTAGTCAGTAGATAAAAGACCTATAGTAGGAAAAGCAAAAGCTAAGCCTACTTGTACGTTGGTTTCCTGTCGTCGTATATAATACCATTCTTATCTATTTATCTTATATATTTTAGTACATCGAAGAAAACAATCAGTAAGAATACATTTATTTAAATCAATAAATATTGCAATGTTACAAAAACAGATAAAGAGTACATACTATAACGTCAAACTTGGCAAAGAGTTCGATAACTTTGTAGTTATTATCTACAATTGGCAGCGCAGATATCCTATTGTCCATGAACAAGCTGAAAGCTTCTATAAGAGGAGTACAACGCTGCGCCTGTGCACAAGACAGTTAGTAGTAATTATAATATTAATTAGTTAGTTAGTTAGCTTTTTTGCTAGTTTGTAAGCTAATAAGTTAGTTGGTTAAATAATTAGTTAGCTTGTTAGTTAATTAGTTAGTTAGTTAGCTATTAAGTTAGCTAGCTAGACAGTTACTTAGTTAGTTAGTTAGTTAGCTAGCTAGCTAGCTAGCTAGCTAGCTAGCTAGTTAGTTAGTTAGTTAGTTAGTTAGTTAGTTAGTTAGTTAGTTAGTTAGTTAGTTAGTTAGTTAGTTCGATAGTTAGTTTGTTAGTTAGTTAATTAGTAATTTAATTAACATATTTACCGAGTTAGTTAGTTCGTTCGTTCATTAGATAGTTAGTTAGCAAACTAATCAGTTAGTTACTTAGTTATTAGTTAGTTAGTTATTTTTAAAACCGCAGCATGTATGTACATACACGACAAATATTCAAATAGCAAATAAATTACAATACAAAATTTCATAAAACTTTCTCTGCACTTTGAATATGTATATATAAAAAACATAAACTTTAAGGTTTTAAGGTTTTCTGGGGCATCCAGAATGACACATTATTACTAGTAAAATTGTACATACAAAAATAAAATAAAAATATTTATGACTCATATTAATAATTAATAGCTGTTAACTGAAACGATTACATTTAATTAATAAAAAAAACACAATCTGACCAAGTAGATAAACTCTGACAATTATTAAATATATATAGATCTATCACGCATAAAATAGAATGAAATATTGTACACTGTACCAATTTTGTAAGCACTATAACATATTTCAAGCATGTATTTTAACATCCCGTATTACAAGATATCCTGACTTTGAATATACATAGTATTGCAATTGTTTCTATACATAAAAACAGAAAAATAGTAAATAGAATAGAATCATAAAAAGAACCGCTAAAGAAAATTCGGGATTTGAACCCACAGTCCCAGACTATTAAAGAAAGCATGCTACAAAGTTCAAACTCGGCATAAAATCAGAAAAAGAAAAATGGTGTAGATATCATATATGCGTAACGCATGTTAATTGCATCAAGATGATCTAAAAGCTGAAGCCTGTAACCAGCTCACGTCGGTTCCCCTTTTTGAAATCATACCAGTAACGAGTTTAACAATGAAATCGAACCGTACACCTAATAATCCGCAATTACATACCTAATCCGTCAATCTACCGGCTCAGCTTATTCTTTACATTTAAATAAGCTATGATGCTTTATAACATAGTATTGCAATTGTTCTATACATAACAACAGAAAAGTAGTAAAGAGTACAGAATCATAAAAAACCGCTAGAGACAATTCTGGGATTTGAACCCACAGTCTCCGGCTCAGCCTTTCATTACATTTAAATAAATAATGATGCTTTCTAACTAACCGATATGACGTTCCTATAGGTCCCCAGATTGAGTTCTTCCAAAGATCTTTTCATGAAATCTGGTTCAGGCAGCTCATGTACCTGAAGATCAACAAGAAATTTTACAGGGTACACCTTTAATTTATTTATCTATTTATTTATCTATTTATTTATCTATTTATTTATCACAAGCATTAAATAAAGTTAACGGTAGCTCGTTTAGAGTCCGGGTTGCTGAAGAAAAATCAATCGCGGACGGCACGTACAAAGGGGAAAACACTAATACTCAAACTAAAATCAGAAAACGTATTCGGTTGGTGAGCGCCTAGGTTACAGAAATTGCTGCAAAACTTCTAACCCAGAAACTAGCTAAATTCGGATTCAAGAGAAGCTGATAATGATTTATTTATCACATGCATTACATAAAAGTTAAAAATGTCCAATAAAAGATTAGAAACGCGCATGAATGGGAATAAAGGCCCACAGACGATACTCTTCATACGCATAATATAAATTCACAACTAATAAAACATATGCACTACTTTGTACATGCATAAAATTTGTTGACATTAATTGATATTAATTGGTCAATAAATTTAAGTTAAATTGTACAGTAATTAAAATTTTATAAACCATAGCAGATTTTGATCAGAAGGCCATGAGACGGACGTCAAAGATTTGATAATCACAAATATTAAAGATTTGATACTTGAATATGATACAAATATAAACCCCTCTAGTTGATCCGTTCCAAATGACAATTCTATATTATCATATCTTAATGTAACTTTTAGTTGAGGAGAATTAGGATACCATAACTTGAGTGATTTTCCGTTGCCTTTCTAAGCTCCTGCTTAATTCGTACTTAAAGTTAACACAATAAATTCTGATATTATTTATAAAAAACCTGTTTAATTATAATTATCAGTAATATAATGAAACTAATAAAACATGTACAAAATTATTAAGTCAATAAATTTAAATTCATACATTAAAACTACAATCAAGTAGTTTATAAAAAGCTAACGCTAACGTCAGTTTCCTGACACGAAAGCGATGCCAGTGACGGGCGAGCCCAGGATTTCAACCCCGCACATACTGATCTGCGGTCGAATATCTTACCAAAATCGCCACTGGCTCCAGCCAGAAATAGAAATAGTTGAAGATATATTGTAAAGATTGATAGGGTTACATAGGATTGATAGAGTTACATAGGATTGATAGAGTTACATAGGATTAATAGAATTACATAGGATTGATAGAGTTACATAGGATTAATAGAATTACATAGGATTGATAGGGTTACATAGGATTGATAGGGTTACATAGGATTGATAGGGTTACATAGGATTGATAGAGTTACATAGGATTGATAGAGTTACATAGGATTGATAGAGTTACATAGGATTGATAGAGTTACATAGGATTGATAGAGTTACATAGGATTGATACAATTACACAGGATTGATAGAGTTACATAGGATTAATAGAATTACATAGGATTGATAGAGTCACATAGGATTGATAGAGTTACATAGGATTGATAGAGTTACATAGGATTGATAGAGTTACATAGGATTGATAGAGTTACATAGGATTGATAGAGTTACATAGGATTGATAGAGTTACATAGGATTGATAGTTACATAGGATTGATAGGGTTACATAGGATTGATAGGGTTACATAGGATTGATAGAGTTACATAGGATTGATACAGAGAATTACATAGGATTGACAGGATTGATAGAGATTACATAGGGATTGTGATAGAGTTACATAGGATTGTTATAGAGTTACATAGGATTGATTACATAGGATTGATAGAGTTACATAGGATTGATAGAGTTACATAGGATTGATAGGATTGATAGAGATTACATAGGTTACACAGGATTGATAGGGTACATAGGATTGATAGGGTTACATAGGATTGATAGGGTAACATAGGATTGATAGGGTAACATAGGATTGATAGAGTTACATAGGATTGATAGAGTTACATAGGATTGATAGAGTTACATAGGATTGATAGAGTTACATAGGATTGATAGAGTTACATAGGATTGATAGGGTTACATAGGATTGATAGGGTTACATAGGATTGATAGGGTTACATAGGATTGATAGGGTTACATAGGATTGATAGGGTAACATAGGATTGATAGAGTTACATAGGATTGATAGAGTTACATTGGATTTATAGAGTTACATGGGATTGATAGAGTTACATAGGATTGATAGGGTAACATAGGATTGACAGAGTTACATAGGATTGATAGAGTTACATAGGATTGATAGAGTTACATAGGATTGATAGAGTTACATAGGATGATAGAATTACATAGGATTGATAGAGTTACATAGGATTGATAGAGTTACATAGGATTGATAGAGTTACATAGGATTGATAGAGTTACATAGGATTGATAGAGTTACATAGGATTGATAGGGTTACATAGGATTGATAGGGTTACATAGGATTGATAGGGTTACATAGGATTGATAGAGTTACATAGGATTGATAGGGTAACATAGGATTGATAGAGTTACATAGGATTGATAGAGTTACATAGGATTGATAGAGTTACATATTATTGATAGAGTTACATAGGATTGATAGAGTTACATAGGATTGATAGAGTTACATACGTAGAGGAAGAGAAATCTGAGAATTCTCTTGTGCGTGAGGATATAGAGAGGATTTCCAAAGCCCCCGTCTATGACGGGCAGTCGATGAACTCTGTGTATACAGAGCAGCTGAATGGCTTCAAACAGACTGGACTCCGGCTCAATGTGGATTAACGGCTGACTGTATTCATGCAGAACTTCTACACATGACAACATCGAGCACTATAGAGGAAACGGCTTCAAATAGGATAGACAGTGCCTACATAAATCAATGGTTGACTGCATTCATGTAGTCTACACATCATCAAAACATGACAATATCAAGCACTTAAATTACAAATATACAGACTGGGCAAAAAAAATAATCCACTAGCAAAATCTCCATACCTTCAACAAAATTCAAAATATTTGTACAAATATATATAATATCTAGGGATATTATATATATATATATATATATATATATATATATATATATATATATATATATATATATATACATCTTTAGATATAACTTAAATATTATAGAGCTCACTATGTATAGGCCTATATGCACGTATATGTATATAAATATAAAATTCTTCATTTCACCATTCAGGTAGCAAAATACAAATTACAATAGATAAAAAGGCAGTGCAAATAGCAATAAAATAATATTATTATATAGGAAACTGATTGAGATAAGTTAAATAACAGTAGTGATAAAAAATAGAACTAAAACATAAAACAATAACCTCGCCATGTTGAAATTCTATGCTCCTCTAGCTCAATCATTTCACACTGGAAGCAATGAAACATAATATATAGTACAGCATAATGCAATACAGTACGTTCCATAACAACACAATACAGCATAACAGAATGCAATGATATAACCAGAAAGTTTATCCTACAGAACGCGCTATATACGCCATGGTACATACGCTATGCTATATTGTGTTGTTACATAATACATCATAATACAATGCAACAAAATATATCCAGAATATTTATAATGCAGTACATTACAATGCAACAAAATGCAAAAATACCATAAAATGCAACGAAACACGCCGATTTATTTTTTAAATGTTGATTTAATGTCAAGGTCAGAAGCCTGAAGGGTTTCTCTTCAAGTGGTTAGATGTAATGTTGTAGCCTGAAAGGTGAATGTTCGAGATTTTATACTCTGATCAGCTCTATCGGGATTTGATCCATGACCTCAGGAACTGCCAATTATCACCAATAAAACTATAGGCTACTAACTAGACCACTAACCGTTATATCAATTAATCACCAATGAAAATACCTCGACCACCAGCCGTCATAGAGATTTATCACCAATGAAACTATATTTTACTAAATAGATAACAAGGCGCTATATCGAATAATCACCAATTGAATTATATTATACTTCAGTCTATGAATTATTCAATCTACAAATTTCTGGAAAAACTGAATTTCTCAAAAAATGCAAAATGTCATTAATCATAATTGGGTGTTCATGAAAATAAGTCCATTCAACCAATTGAAAATAAACTTTGTCTAAATTGTTTAAAAAATAAAATTATGAAGCACCTATACTCTTAGTCATGAATCATGAATCCCATATTAGCAAAGAAAAAAAAAAAAAAAAAAAAGAGGTAAAAAAATATACAAGATAAATATAAAAGTTAAAAACTTAGAGCTGAGGATTTAACATTTAAACCAACATATAGCTGGACATTTCACTGGCCTAAAATTTAAAACTTGCTTACAGTGAAATGATCACCCATGATCATACTTTCACGTTTACTTCACTACGTTTGATTCCTTAAGTAGAATAGTTAATTATAATTAACAAATCCACTTAAGGATATTAGTGGAATAGTTAGTTGGTAAATGGATAATTTATCCACATATCAGTATTGTCAACATATGTGACTTTCCTTTTTGATCAGCCAGACTTAGAATAGAATCAACATCTATTCACTTCACGATCAGTCGACAAATTCCACATGTTTCTTGATGATCTACTTAACAGGCTACCTCGATTTCAAAAAAGGCACATTTTTATAAAGTGGTTCAGAAGAGTATTCTTGATAGCCTATAGGCATCCTAACTAAATTAAAACAAAGCAAATTAAAGGTGTATTTCAATAACTTCAGAAGTTTACTTACACCATTTACATTGTAATACTGCTGCAAGATTTTGATGAAATCAGTTATAGTCAGTATTCCTAAAATAAACAATATAGCCTTTATTTCACCAATACATGGTAGATTCAAGCAAACAAAAACATTAAAAAAGTCAAATAAACGATCCAACCCTTACCATGATATATACAGTATAATGAGTTCATTGATGTCGGTAAGATATTCGACCGCGGATCAGTATGTACGGGGTTCAAATCCTTGGCTCGCCCGTCACTGACATCACTTTCGTACGAAGAAACTGACGTAAACATTTGCTTTACCAGCTTTAATAAAGGATACGGATTTGTCAGTTTGAACTGGAGTAGGACATATAGTGTTTATTGCACTCTCAATCACATTAAACTGTTTCTCAAATACTTATCTGAACATTAGCATTCAAAATATAGCACTTGAAGATGCAGAACCATACAGACAACATTGTCAGCATATAATTAATTAAGCATAACGAAATAGGAAATAGGAACCCTAAACGGAACTCATAGGAAACGGGAAACCTAAACGGAACATCTCAGCTTTAGGAAAAGAGCAAGGTAACTAGATAATATATGAAGGCCCATGACGTACCCTATTAATCTACACACTCTACAATCAAGTAAATTGATTGAAGCAGAGTTTACAATCCACCAGCAAAAAATCAAACATAAAACAATCAATACCTTAGAACGGAACACACGTCACTGAGTCACTTAAATAAAATTTTCTTAAATAACCATCACATGATATGAATTAAAGACTAATGCTTACATTAGAATCAGTTTTGTGTCTTGAAAGGTTGGGCGAGAACTGAACTTGAACTCAGCATCTACTGATTTACAACTGGACAACATATTGATATGCTTCCGGCTCAGAATTCATACCAAGTTTCACATTTGTTATAATCTTTCAATATATTAATTTATATTATTCTTATTGTATATGGATAGATGTGTGGATACTTAATGTGTCTGATCCATTTTTATTCTTTTGCCCATCAGTTTGGCTTTCGCATTCGATTTTTATCATAGACGACGGTAGTAGTATTTAATTGCTATTGTTGTTGTTGTTGTTAATCCAAACTAACCGACAAATCTCTGTAGATGAGAGTCCCACAATGGTGCAGCCCTAACTCCGTTGTATATGAGAGCAAAGAAGGCTTTCTTAACCTGACAGACCAATCAAATATCTGAGAGTACAATAAAAAACATGCAACAGGACCGATAAATAGATAAATAATTAATTTAATTATCATCATCTTCCTTTAAGTCCCAGTTTAACGAGGGTTGGGATATAAATAGACTTTCTTCAATTCTCTCTGTTAAACACCATATCATCAGTCACTCCCCTATTTTTCTGGTCCTTCTTAATTACCGCATCCCACATCAATTGTGAATTACCTCAATTAATTCAGTAATTATTAATTAAATAATTAATTTGATATATTTATTTAATATATTAAATAATAAAATATTTATTTTAATATATTTATTATATTAAATTGGCTAACGATATAGACATGCAGTATTATATGTATTAGATCTCATTGTGGGTGGTCGTTTCACTATAGTGTACATATTTATACATGCTACAAATAAGAACAGGCAATAACACAGACTAAATGAGCAAGCAAAAATTTTAATTTAAAAACAAGAATTTTAATGAACATAAGATCTTCAACTTGAAAATATTTTATTGAAAGAGAACAGTTTCTTAGTTAAATTGTATTATGACTTTATCCACTATAATACTTTAAAGAAGTTAATGGCTAAACATCATAAACAAAGAAATAAATATACATTCTGACTGTAACGTTATCCTTCAAATACCGTATGCACGACTCTATAATGTCATAAATTTTACAGAAACACTACATAAAAGTGTGTTCTTTTTGGATCCGTAACTTTAAAATACTCTTATCAACATCTCTTCTCTTCTCTTCTCTTCTCTGCTCTCTCTCTCTCCCCGCAATGTACTGTCGTATAATTATGACAGTTGTTATTTTATCACGGTCGTAATTAAGATTATGATGATGTTGATGAGGATGATGATGATGACTGTGATTATTACATTATTATGGTGATTAAATTAGCATACATTGAGTTGGGTGTCAAATACAACGAGTTTTGAGCTGGTAGGTATGAGGTCATAACAACGATATGCATGAAGAAATTTTGCATACACCAAATCTGGATCCTTATCATCTGCAAATAAAACACAAGCTTGCAGCTTAAACAGCATAAATACCAATTCTCAAGTTATAAGCTTTAGGACGATATACACTGTGCTTTTTATAACTGATACCCCACATTATTTTTACAATAAAGGCGTAAGGAGTTAATTGATGTTCTTGGTATTTACCATACTTGACCAGCAGCCAATTCTACCAAACATGGAGAAATTTCATTTGAATAGATTAATATCTTTAATTATGTGAAAGTAATAGCTTTGCGAATAGCAGTGGAGTCAGATAAGAAATTTCCAATTTCTAATTACCTCAATTCTAATTATCTTAAAATTATCTCAATTTCAAAAACAGAGATAATTTTACGCTGCATGTAACACGACCGTAATCCGGTATTGGAAATTTCTTATCTGACCCCACTTATAATCGTAAAACTATAACTTTCACGTTATTAAAAATATGCCAATGAAATTTCTCTGTGTTTCGTAGAATTGGCTGCTGATCGACTACTGTAAATTTAACGATCATTCATCAACTCCTTACGATTTTATTGTAAAAATCATGTAGGGTATCAGTAATAAAAAACACAGTGAATATTGCGATATAGATTATATTTGATTATATGATTTGAGGACATAATATTATCAATATATATATATCAAATAAATCAAATCATTCTTAATGAAATATAATTATTATATGATTACAATAAATCTCTCTCAGTGCACTGCCTACTGGCAGGTCCATGGTATATAACACCTCCACTCTTCTCTGTCTTCCGTTTTCCTCTTCATGTATATATATATAAGTGGAACTTTAAATTATCTAGCAATACTCATTCTTGTTGTTATATACCATTTTCTTGGGAGATTTTGCTTATAAAGAGATGGGCCCCCTATGCCTTCCTCAGCTTCGACTAACATTACTGGGCATGGGTGTCGTTCCCTGAGAAAACAATCCTGTTAACCCAATAAATAAATTAATAAATATAAACAGTGCTCATAAATATTTCACTAAAGCTAAAAGCTAAAACCAAGTTTAACTTCAGCTTCTCGATAGAATTTCAGAGACAGAGAGAGCACAAGATTTGAACCCTGCAACCACAGACTAGTTGTCGAGCAACAAGCCAACAAGCCACCCTTTATAAAGCACTAAAACTTTATATGACAGTCTAACCATGATTTCCTAAGATCTGAATGCACAAGGTGGGAATTAGAGTAAAGATACATACCTAGATAGTCCATTGCCAGTAATTCATCCTCGTAGTCTACCTGAAAGTAAAATGTTTTCTAAATTATTAATTTCAGACATTAGTAATATTTAATCCCCAGGATTAAATGGTAATTAATCCACCTAACTGAGGAAGGCAACGGGAAACCACCTCAGAAGCCATATTTTTCCCAAGCTATATGCTACATATGATATGGATAAGGCATAAACTTTGTGAATGGATTAACTTGTTGATCTAAGGAGTGCTCTTATGGAGCGAGAAAGCAGACTTTGAGTATGAATATGTACCTTGAACCTGCCACTTAGCCGTGCACTGAAGAGAGAGTAATATTTATTAATGACATTACATAATTTTTGCATAGAGAGGAGCTAGCAGTTAGACTATAACTACCAGATCTAACCATTTTGACTAATCAAAGTCTCATTTATGCGGCAGAGCACTTCAGTAGTTTGCATATAATTTATTTAAACCGTGCATTTGAGAGAGCTAGTCAAATGTTGAGAAAATTTATAAATTGCTAGCAAGCACGTCAAGTCCTAAAATTCTCAAAATTTTTGCTGTACAACATTGCTCAAGCTTTATTTACATCTTAGTAAGCTATAGCTTACTAAGATGCAAACTAATTGATGATAAACTAAGATGCTCCATTCTAAATGCACGAACAAACTTTTAAAATATTTAGGAAATTTGGCCCAGTGTCTGAAAAATACAGCTACAGGCTAAAGCACTCATATTGAGAGAATAATAAGTACCTTTAATAGCTGTACACGTTGACTGCGATCCTTCCATATAATAACTTTCTTTGTTTTCAATTCTTCAGTTCCTGACTCTAAGCAGATTGCATCAGCGATGCAGAATAAATTCAATTCTAAACTACACTTTGATTTATACTAAATTACAAGATATATATTTGCCACTTATTCAAAAGTAAGTGCACCATCTTGTAAATCATAATTTAAAAGTATCCAGTATATCTGATGCAAAATTAAAATGAAATTAGTACCAATTTTACAGGAATCAGAGATTCAGATATCTAATTGACATCGGGGAATATTGATAAACGCTACTAAACTGATGGAACTAAGTAAATAACTTAAAAATACAATAATACTGTCCATTAATATGATAGTGTATTAAAATGCAGGTCACAGGCTACGCATAATGATTTCATCATTGAAGGTTTAATAACGTCCATGAACTTGCTAGCAGTGCTATGTGACTCGGGTCAAAATACAAGTAAGAAACTTTAAGACGCAACAAAATGAAATTTTATCTCAAAATGCCTTACTGCTTAACTAAACAATTAACTAATTATTGATAGAATTTTTAGATATCTAAATATATTACCTGAATCAGTGCTGGACATTGACACCAAGGGTGCGTCAGTTGGTGAACCGGAAGAATAATCCATTTTACTCTTTTAGATGAGAACACTATTACAAGAATCTGCAAATTGATCAGTAAAATTTAATTTCCATTCCTGCAATTATAACGCAAATATAGATGAAATAAGAAATACAAGTATGTTAATATGCATTTCACACACCTCTATATAGAATTGCCTTATCTCATTCGCTGATGCAATTACTCCTAAACAGTTTGTTATGATCTCTTCTTACCATAAGTATAGCTACTAGCTTAGAAGCTTACTAAATGTTCATTGCAAATTTCACAAATTAAGCAAATTTTGATTCTAAAAATAACATAGAATACAGTATATTCAGTTTAGATCAAGCGTTATTTGGATATATCATAAAACACAAACAAAATGTAATAGCTATAAAAATTTAAATTTCTATGTTGATTAAAAATATTTTAATTACAATAATAATTTTCGTGCAGGCCTTGTGCATAAATATGTACCTTGAATTTGCCACTTGACGGGGTACTAGAGAGAGAAAGGTAATGATTAAAACTATTGACAATATTTATTATCCTTTATATGATGCCTTACATGAATATTATAGAATGTCTCAATAGCGCAATGAATAACGTCATGAACTTTTAAATGACAGATCCATTGGTGAATTGAACCCTCGCGGGTTCGAATCCCAGCCGCGCTGATCTGAGAGTCAAATCTCGGACATTCACTGGACTGGTTATTCGGAAAATGGACTAAATTGCTTAACGGATTAAACATGTGGTGTTAATAGTGATAGATATCAACATATTTGATCATTTCACTATAATGCGTGTTTGCTTTACTTCATAAGAAGTTACGAACCTTATTATATGAACCTTGACCTATAATGTTTATTTACATTTACATAAATTGAGCTTTACCTCCTTCTTGTTCAATCAGGGCTATCAGGTGCCGACAACAGGGGGGAGAGTCCGCAAGACCATAAGCTATTTATTTGAATCTCAGATCTCGCATAAGTTATCAAAGCTAGGTAGTATAATTAATTGACAAGCAATTAATTTAATAAAATTATTATCATAGCAAAGATACATTGCACAAAGATGCAAATCAGATTTGGTTTTGTACACGGAAGTGCCTAATATCCCTTGTTGTGCCATTTAAGAATTGAAATACTATAAATTACACGTGTCGTAAGATGAGACTAAAAGCATGCATGCAAGATTGAGAAAGGCAAAGGGAAATTAACTTGATCAGATCTCGAAGCGATTCATATTTTTCCAAGCTATACAGGCCGCATTAATGTATGTATAATTAATGCTTCGTCTTTTGTGATGGGATTAATTTGTTGATGGATGGAGTGCTCGTATGCCTATATGGATCGTGAAAGCAAACTGTGAGTGGAAATATGTACATATACGGGCCTATATCTTGACCCTTAAAAACATGTTAATAGGCAAACCACTTGAAGGAGAGTTCTACAGAGAGAGAGAAAGAGAGAGAGCGAGAGAGAGAGAGAGAGGAAAGAGAGAGAGAGAGAGAAAAGAAATTGAGAGAAAGATAGAGAAGAAGAAAGGAAGATTTAATTCAACTGAGCTTGAAAATGCCTTGCACACACAGTGATAATTTGCATTCTCTCTGATGTTATGTTCTAAGCTATGACAGATCAAAGACTAGTATACCTACGGATATATACCATTTCACGGTCTTCATGAGCACTTCATATCCATCAAAAGGTTGGGTGAGCCGATCAAAGTTTGAGTGAGCCCATGAAAGTTTGTAGGCCTACTTTTTCAATCTTTTAAATGACCTTTAAACTATAAGTATAGTAATGAATAAATATGGCTTTTGAGATAGTTTCTCCTTGCTTTCCGCAGCCAGCGTCTATATGGCCACCTCTTAAGTTACGTGCAGAAAACGGCTCATGTACTCTGCAATAACCAGGATACACCACGAGCACCAATTAGCATATTTCTATCTCTAGTGTTCTGCCAAGTGGCTGGTCCAAGGTAGGCCTATATATTCATACTCAGAGTCTGGTTTCATCCCCCATATAGAGCACTTAAAAAATCAACAATTTAGTTAATCCCTTCACAAAAGGGTATACCTTATCTTTACCCAGTGGTTAAAGTGGGAATTGAGAGCTAGGTGAACGGTCAGAATGTTTTGGGCTCACTGTAATGTATTTACAGTTCTCCTAGTATCCAATATGGGCCACTAGCGGGGAACACACCTCAGACAAATAAAAGCTGGGACATACTTCTCTTGTGTTCCCCCTCCTTACTTTAATCACTGTCCATACCTTTTTTAGCCTATAGCTAGGGAAAAGTATGGCTTTCGAGTTGGTTTCTCGTTGCCTTTCTCAGTTCTTAGTCACTTCTTACGACACGTGCACTAACTTTTGGTCTATTCTTCAGTGGCAAGAACACAACATGGGAATTAATTATGTATAGGCCTAAAAATTAGAAATACAAAATTTTGACTTATTGGATATTTATATGATTTCGTTCAATCAAGTGACTGATGTTGTTCAATTTATGGATTTATTAAATCTATAAAGTAAACCTTGGATCAATCAAATCAATATATCAAACAATGGATCAATCAAAGGGATGGAATCATTGTTGAGGAATTTCAGTTGCTGGTGACGAAAGGTTAAGCGTGTATCTCTCTTTCTAGATCCACCACGTTAGCTCTTCCATTGCATAGCAGGGATAGCATTGCATCCTTGGTTTCAAGAAAAAGTACTCTAAAAATTCAAGAAATAGACAATTAGAAATCATATAGTTAAAACACAACAACACAATAATGTAACGTATACTTTGTTCTTCACTTCAAACAAAATCCTATATAATATTTAAAATATATACATGTACATACAATAGCATACCCTTATGTGTACAATAGATGGCATGTTACCGTCACGCTCTTGATCAATTTTTGAAGTTTCCATAGCTACGGATACCTTTAGAGCTCAACTAACTCTATTATATTAATTACATATTGAACATTGTATTAGTATCACTTGCAAGAATCTGTTCTAATTTCATGTAATAGGCCTATCATTGGCAATTAATCCAAAACTGAAACTTGACAAATAAATCAATTGTTTCACTTCGTTAAGCGATCTATACTTATAATGATTATCAATCAATCAGTCAATTAATCAATTAATCAAGCAGTTAATAAGAATTTAACGTCCGGTTCCTCACAATGGTTCAAGATCATATTTGAAATCGTTAATTTTACACGTTCTTGTAAAATGTACTCTAGTGTTCGAATGGTCTGGAGTAGGTTCTACTACCTATTATTATTAGAGTACCTTAGATTGCTGCTATAGTATTTCACGTTGTTGTAACTATTTATGGATCTGCACATGTATTGGATGTTTTTCTCATAAAATGGGTATCATTTTGTAAAACCGCAAAGCAACTTTGAGCATGAAAACTATTTCTAGTGTAACGGTTTCCCTCTTCACTTCTAAAAGAATAAAATATGCGCGAAAATATATCTTATTAGTAACATACGAGTGCTCCCAGTTTCCAAATTTCTTAGATTCTCTTCAAAACGACATAATACTTGGCATAACCAGTGTTGAATACTTAAACGTTGCCTATGCCAAAATAAATTGCTGTACAAGTAAATCGATTCAAATCAATCAATTTTCTAACAACTTACACAATGCGGCAAAAGGACTCAAAAAGTTGTCCATTGCTGGAATATAAGTTACGGGTCATGCCCCTCAAAAAATGTCATGAGTTAAAAAGTCTGATAAATATCCATGCTAATCCAATATTAAAGGCAATCACGAATGCCAACAGCTGTCTGTTTTGAATCCATTCCTGAAATAATAAAAAGTATCAATAATTCATTTCATGATAATTTGCATAATTCATGAATAAAAATAGCAATAATAAATATAAGTATTTAGAAGTACTTAATTAATATAACACTCATTTATAAACACAATAAGTAAGTAATTGATAGTAATTTATATCATGTGCTATAAAATTGCATCACTAAATCCGAAAATCTACTCTTGTTTAGGCGGACCAGAGGCATAGGCCTAAGAGCAGATATATGCCAGAATCTTTGGACTTTGAATCCGAATCCCAGTAGAAAGATATCGAACAGAATCCTAGGGTTTCAGTGATATCCTGTCTAAAGATAAAATTGTTATTATAGAGGACTTTAATTAATTAAAAGCTACCTAAGTCCCGTCTTAAGGGTAGACATGGAGGTATAGTTAGGAAATGAAACCTTAAGGTCGATTATTTTTTTCGGCTTGTTCCAACTAAGTGTGAAAAACTACGTCCTCATGCGCTAGCTTCCCTCCGATAAGAAAATAAACTCATGTCGCAACGCAGTCTCGATCTAGTAACCTATTGTTCAAGAGACGAGCGTTCTAGTAACATAGTGTTGTGCCACAAGGAGTTCATGGATTGATAATTACTGTGATATACAAAAATGATGGAGTTATAAATGGTAAAAAATCTCGCTGCACATAAAGATAAAAGAAGAATCTATTTATCCTAGCATTGACTAACATAGCCTAGCATTGACTAGCATTGCCAGCATTATATAGCAAAGCTTAGCATTGACTAACATATCTAAGCTTTGACTTACATAACTTAGCATTGACTAACATAGCTTAGAATTGACTAACATAGCTTAGAATTGACTAACATAGCCTAGAATTGACTAACATAGCTTAGAATTGACTAACATATAGTTTAGCATTGACTAACATAGCCTAGCATTGACTAGCATTGCCAGCATTATATAGCAAAGCTTAGCATTGACTAACATATCTTAGCATTGACTAACATAGCTTACGTTGACTAGCTATCATAGCTTAGCATTGACTAACATAACTTAGCACTGACTACCATAGCTTAGCGTTGACTAAAATAGTATAGCATTGACTATTATATCTTAGCATTTACTAACATCGCTTAACATTGAACTAACATAGCTTAGCGTTGACTGGCATAGCTTAGCATTATCTATCTAAATTTTACTTTGGATGATCATGAAAGAAAACATTACTTTAAAATAGCCGAGACTGAAGATGATAACCAGTCCAGATCGACTTTCTCTTTCTCTTTCTCTTCTCATCTCTTCTTTTCTCTGTTGGCTTAGAGCCGTTAGATGTTCCCACGTTAACGGGCCCGATGCGGGCACATCCAGTTCACCTGTTCTCTTACTCGGCCTTGACCCTGGTCTTTCGCTTGTTCGCTTGCCAACTGCAGAACCTTGGCCTGCTCTGAGAGAGGTGTTCCTTGCGGCATTGTCGATTCTTGATGTTTTGGGTTGATCGGAGAGATCTAGAGAAGAAGAAACAAGCTACTTATAATTTTAATTTATAATTATAATTAAAAGTCTCATAATAGTAATTAGGCACTGGCTGGAGCCAGTGGCGACGTCGTTAAGATATTCGACCGCAGATCAGTATATGCAGGGTTCAAATCCTGGGCTTGCCCGTCGCTGACATCGCTTTCGAGTGAGAAAACAGACTTTTCTATCGTTTAGTATTGTTTATTTGTTCTTCATAGCACAGATTATGCAAACAATAGGAACGTGTATGTAGCTAGATTAACAGATCAACATTAACAGATATTAACATTAACTTTACCAGCTTCCTTTACTGATGAATCCGGATGACATTGGCACAACGACGGACTCGCCGTCTCCGGGTCCAGCAGTTCCTGGTGGACCGTCAAGTCTCCGCCTCTCATCACTTCAAACTTCTGAGGAAGTAGGAAGATAATGATGTCGATGATGATGATGATGATGATGATGACGAGCATAAAATACGTTATAGATGGACCAGATCAATCAGTCACTTTAATGTCTTTATTGCACTCTATTATATCATCCAACTAGACTGAACGAGCGGCTAGGTCGATTGGATATGATTGCGTGTCAGTTGCTGCAAGGGTGAAGTCCATGGCTATTGTTGCTATTATTACGACTATTATTATTGTTTTTATTTTTTCATTAGTAATATTATTGTGATTATCATTGTGATTATTATTATTATTATTATTAGACCTACTATTATTACTATTATTATTAGAAATTACTATTATTACTATTATTATTAGTAATATTATTCAATTTAATGTTATCAACACTAGCAGTTCAATAAATAAAACTAAATTAAATAAATAATAAGCATTCATTTCTGATTTATTGTTATTATTATTATTTTTACTTAATTGATTGATTGATTTATTTATTTTTAATTGTCAATAATAATAGTAATAATAATAATAATAATTATTATTATTATAATTGAACTCACCAGAATGGATTTTCATTTCCGCATAGTGTTCATGAGACTGATAGGTTGGTTTATGATGCAAATAGTCTTCAATTCGAATCCTATCCAGACGCCTGTCCGGCTCATCAAAGTGTCCTTTAGTCTTACTGCTGTTCTGATGGAATTCCGATGAGGTATACGCTGCATTAGAGGACTTCAAGTCGGAAGAAAATGATTGATTAGAGTTTTTTGTAAATAAAGAGCAGACACAGGGATTCTTTTCACACTTGCACTTAAAAGATTTGACCGCCGCATAATTTTCAGCAGCCACAGTGGTCCTATATGTTTTGTCTACCACAGCTCTACTATTGGAAAAATCTGACTCATTTTTCGGAATTGAACCGTTACCTACCAACGTCCTATATCTTAAATTATTGCTACTAGCTGGATTATTTGACCCATTTTGACTTCTTGACGACAAAGTATCGAGCGGAGAATTATTTGTGGGCGCAGTTGTAGAAAGCTCCCTGGCGTTAGAGGCAGCCTTCAAAGCATCACGTAAACGATTTGAGGAGGAAGCCCCATGCCCCTCAGAATTTCCCCGATCAGCCTTGGCAGATGAGTCCCCTGATATCAACCTTTTGACGTTTCGAGTCATATTATTCCCACCAGCCTCACCTCCCGTTGATGGGTCCCGCTTTGTCTGCTTGCTCTTTGACCGCACCGTCACGTTTGGGCGAAATTTCTTGTCACCCTTGCCAGCGCTGAACATACGGGCGATGAATGAGCGCTCGCGCTTGGGTACTGATCCCTTCTTGTCCATCTGATCAGCGGCTTCCTGTTGATCATCAGAGCCGTGCTCGCTAGATAAATCCTGGTCCAGATGCGTGCTCTCTGAGTACAGAAAAATGGGAAAATAGAGAAATTCTAAGAGTAGATACATAGAAAAATACAACAATCATCATCATCTTCCCTTGAATCCCGGTTTAAATAAGGTCGGGATACGAAAAATGGAAAATTTAGAAATTCTAAGAGTGAGTAGGCCTATGTAGAAAATGCAACAATCATCATCATCTCCCCTTGAATCCCGGTTTAACTAGGGTCGGGATATGAATTGATCTTCTCCAATCGTATCTGTCCTATCCCAGACCATATCATCAGTCAATCTCCTATGTTCCATATCCCACTTTATTAATCACCGCATCCCAGAAAAAACAACAGTAATAGTAATAAATTCCATGCTGTTTACAGAAATTGTTAACAGAAAGGAGTGTAAGTATAAACATTAAATGGCATTCAGTGACTTGCATATGTAAACCGAGAGGCCTTTTAAGTAATGAAATGTTGCACATTTCAAGTCGAAAATCAGGTAACTGCACGGACAACAAGTATTATCTCTCTAGTGGTCTATCAACTGAAAGGTTCAAGACTATATTCCTAATCACTGTTTGTGTTCAAAACCTTGTAAAAAACCATTTAAATTTCAAGTTGATTCTAACAAATGGGCAATGCCCTTACCAAAAATTTATATATACCTTAGCCTGAGATAAATATGATTTTTTGAGGTAATTTCAATGATTTATTGAAATAATCGCCTAGTCGCCTCTTATGACAGGTCAAGTATACGGTTTATCTATGCATAATGTAGTCAACTAGACCAAATAAGATACTTAGGCAGCATATTTAACTAAAATAAACTTAATGCATCAGTTAATGACACATAGCCGCGTGTCTGCTACATTTAAATTTTGAATAGGCCTACAGATTGCCTACATAGTCATATCAAGTGATGAAATATTTGATACAGATTGGTTATACACAGTTTGGTAAATGCGCTTTGACGCAGAACAACTGACGACTCAAATACCTATATATAATTTCTTATCAGATGCATAGGTAGCTATTAATAAAAACTGTGTTTATCATTGGATATTATACTATCGATAAAACATTCGCTTTTCTCTACCGACCTGCCACCTTTGATATGTACCAAACAGAATACGTAAATACTAAGCATTGCCAATAGAACACAGCTAGTGTTTGTATAACGGTCTTCTACTTCTTCAATCAACTCATTGTACTGATACATTAGCTTTATGGCTCAAAGAGTTTCTATTTACCTGAAGATTTATTAGAAACAAAATGAACGAAAATATTTGCATAAATAGGCTGCATATTATACGCAATGCTATTGAAATAATCCTTATGATTCTCATTCTTGATTGAACATAAAAATAATTCAAAACTTTGAGTTGTATAACTAATTTTTTGGTTCTCTTCTGCACATGCTACAAGAGAAGAAATTTCATGATCTCCGCTAAGAAGTTACTCTTCAAACCTGCAATAGAAGATGAAAGCATCAGCCATTGCAATTGATCAGTCGAACACTTCTTTCATTGAACACTAATTGTGAAAGCTGTGTAATGTAAATGCAACATTAGGTTTGACATGACTTAACTCATGAATAATGGATGCTAAATGAATAGCTCATGAACAATAAATAATTGGACTTTAGTCCAAAGTTTTAAAAATCACTAAACAGCACACGTTATGTGCCTAACGCAAAGCCGAAACTCAATGGACTTCTATAAAGGGCAAATTTTTTAGAGCTACTAACACCATTTTAGGAAGGGTGGGAACAAAAGCATCTGAAGATGTCATTCGTAAACTGATTGATAGTAATGGTGTATCAGCATTGCTATATGGCACTGCTGCTGCCACCTTGCGAGATTCAGACTTAAAGAGTATGAGCAGAGCGTATGACAGTATAATTTCGAAGATCTTTCACACTACTGACAAGGAAGTAATTATGTGGTGCCAATATTATTTTGGTTTTTGGCCTTTGAGTATTTTATATGAATGCCATAGATATAACTTTTTAAACAAATTAATATTGGATGCCAAACTTATTAAAGGAATCGAATTAGATCATCCAGATTATTTATAGACTAATTTGAAAGTTTACAAAGGAGTTGATTCTGTTTGCTAAAATACGATTAAATTTTGGATCTACGTTGACAAAATTCTGCTTATTGAATATTCTAATGAGTAATTGATTTGATTTGATTCTGTTTGACACTTGTATACTACTAGTTTTCATTGCTTAACTGTACGTGTATGCTAAGTGTGTTGTTTCTTTTCGTTTAGTTTTCTTTTTTTCTAAATCTTTGTTCGAAACTACCATGTATTGGTGAAATAAAGTCTACATAGTGGTCACTTCTTGGGTTTATTTTATTTATTTATTAGTTTAATTCAGATATATCTTTCGCAACACTGTATTGTGTCCGAATACTGAAGAATAGATCAACCAATAACTGATCAACCAAGAGACGTTACAGCAGAACATGAAGAAGGCAACTGGAAACAACATGGGAAGCCATATTTTTTTAAAAATCACCTAAGAAGCCATAAAGCTGTAGGACACCTACGGTTTGGGTAAGTCATAGCCTTTGGAAGGGATTAACTTGTTGATCTATGGAGTGCTCTAGGTGGACAGAAAAAGCAGACTCCGAGTATAAATAACCTTGGACCTGCCACCGGGCAACTCAATAGAACGAGAATAACCGTAATTTTCAGAAATTTCATAACAAAAACATTTCGGCAAAAAAGAACTATAATTTCGTCATATTCCCTTGTATCCTAGTTTAGCCTAAAGTCTAGATTAGAAATCCTGTTATTAATTTCTGGAGCTAAGGAGCTATCCGGATGCCCTTTCTTATGTTGGTTTAGATTAGAGATGGGAATCGAACCGAACCCGAACCGAACCTTAAAATCTATAATTTGATCGAACCGAACCGAATCCGAACCCAGACTCTGGCCGAACCCGAACCGAACCCGAACCCAGACTCTGGCCGAACCCGAACCCTAGATTCGTCCGAACTTAACCGAACTCTTGAAGTTCCTTTCTCCTTCGCCAGCCTCAGAAGAAAAGAACCCTTTTCTTTTCAGCTATTTTTCAAAGTCTTTATTAAGATATTAAGGAGAATGTTTGACATTATATAAAGATAATAAGAACCATAAACATATATATTAGTTTTTGTATTTACATGTCTTACAGTATCTCACAGCATATATTCAGGTAAGGCTGATTCCGACACAAATTTTAAAATTAATAACAGATAGCGATACAAAGGAATGGTAGCATAATAAAGGAATGGTAGCGGGAAGCGATATTGGTCTACAGAAGATAAAGGATAGTCTGAGTGATACGGTATTGAAATATGGAACTAAGATTAACATCAAAGAGACAAAAGTAGTGAGAGTATCCCAGAATAGAGGTGAAGTCAATATTCTGATAAATGTTACGAAATTGGAACAGGTAAGGCGATTCAAATATTTAGGTCAAACTACATGTATAACAGATGATGGAAAATGTGAGACTGAAATATATAGTAGGATTGCACAAGCAAAAGAAGTCTTCGATAACAGGAAATAACTTTTAACAAAGCGCCTAAAGAAAGACACTAAGATAAAGACAGCGAAAACCTATGTATGGACCACCCTATTATATGGAAGTGAAGCATGAACTTTGGACATAGTCTATAGGAAAGTAAATATCAGGAAACTAGAGGCATTGGAAATGAGGATATGGAAAGGAATTGAAAGGATTAGCTGAACTCAAATAATTAGTTTCAAATTTGAAACACTGAGGTAAACTATAAACTTTATCACTGGTTCAGTTGATAGCAGATGGTATATATTGTGATCATTTTTCTGTGGAAGAACGCGTGTTTAACAAATCGTCCATATTTGAGATATTTATGTTAATAAATTGCAATTTGTCTCTGAAATATTGGATCATATTTTAGCCAAGATATTTCCTCTTAATTATAAACGTTTCTAATATATTGGCCTAGTGACAAAATTTATTTTTAAATTGATGAAGCATTCTATTTACTGGGTAAAATCAAGGAGAATATTTCAGATACAGTAATAAAGCTAAATATCTATTTTATGAACATTTATTGGTCAACTTACAATATTTTAAGAAATATTGAAATGTACAGGAATAAATACCACTACTCTCCTTTTGTCATTGTCACATTTTTACTCAGATCAAAAATGTGGCAGTTATTATGAATTCATGTATTTTTAAGCACATTTACCATAAATCATTTTAAACATGTTTTTCATAACCATGATTATTATAAGCAATGTTAAATAATTGCAGCATTACTCGAAACCAAACCATTTCGAACTTGAATCGAATTCTTGTGAGGTGGAAAGCAAGCCGAACCCGAACCGAACCCGAACTTTCATTTTCAACAATCCGAACCGAATTGAACTCTCAAATTGTCAAATGCTAACCGAACCCGAACCGAACTTTCATTTTCAACGTAACGAACCGAACTCTAGAAATTCATAAAATTCCCATCTCTAGTTTAGATCTTAGTGTTTTATCACCTTTTACGACAAATGCAGAGCACGGTTTGCCTATTCTTCAGCAACCCGGACATAACTTGGGTAAAGAAGGAACTATCATTTAGGAAGAAAAATAACTTAGAAATAGGTTTAGGTAACTAGCCAGGTTACAAAGTGATAGTTTTTTCTTTACATGGGTAAAGAAGGAACTATCATTTAGGAAGAGAAGTAACAGAGAAATAGGTTTAGGTAACTAGCCAGGTTACAAAGTCTGCTCCACAGTTTGTCTTACCTATACACAGCGGGATGTTTTCAAAGATTTTTGCCGATTTCTCCGCCTGAAGGGCATCAGATCTTGCTTTCTCTGCGGCAGCGTCTGCGAGATTAGCCTTATTCCTTGCCACCATGACCCTATGCAGTAAATTTAGTTATAAATTATGAATTTTAAGATAAATTAATTTATAACAAGACTAACTAATTATAATTGCAATGTTATATAATTAACAGTTATAAATTTATAACTAAATATAAAATTGCGTTATAAATTTAGTTCGATAGTTTACTAGTAAATAAAATAAAGTAAATGCGTATTGTTTCTATTATTAATTATTGGTAAATATACTCATACATTGAAATTTAAAACTAAGTTTAACGTATGTTTTTGAATATCAAGTAATATCTAAACGTGTTGGTTGTAATTTGAAGCCAAAGTATACAAACAAAATAATATATAATAAAAATATTTCTAAAATAAAATGATAACAAAATAAAAGATCCTAGCATCCGCACTTTATCAAAGATGTCGGGAATGTAAATAAGGGTAAGAACGCAAGATGAGACAGAATTTATGTTAAATGATAATCTCGGAATGATGATAATGATGTTAAATGATGTTCAACTCTCAGCCAGAAGGTCTTCAAAATCAGAAAGAATTCACAAATATTACAGTTTGGCTCTTCAATGAGCACTCGATTTAGGAAACACTAGGTTTATCAAAAGCGTTCCATTCAGAAAATTTCATTAGATCGTCTCAGACCCCCCTCCCCCAACTCCTTGGCCATCTCAAAAATTTTTCTAATGATCTAACCTCTGTAGAGTGACCTCTGTCCTAAGCATGGCCTCCTTGGCTGCCTCTGCTGCTCTTCTCACTGCCTCATCAATGCGCTGCCTCTGTTTGGACGAGTGAGTGGGCAGCAGAAGGGCAGCCCGACTCATGCCCTTGGGCATCATCAGCTCGTTGTCCTTGTATCTACCTGATAGTAACAGTAAAGATACATTACATAAGTACTGGGCATTAGTAGAAAACAAGATATTTAGTCTAAGACTTTCTAGAATTTACAAAGAGAATTTAAAAATAGGCCTATACTTTCTAGGACTTACAAAAGTGAAACGTCTAGCCTTATCCTCATAGTAAAACTCTTTCGTAATTTTTTTATTATTAGCAGCAAAATAGGTATACAACTTGCAAAATGAACTTTTACTAAGATGCTTTCGCCTTGCTGAAGTATATATTCGATTACAAATACAAAATTTAAACACTGATGCACCAATATCCGACTTAAAACGTTGAATATAGGCATGCGTAGGATTATATACCGTCAAGCCCTTTTTAAAATATCTATGCGGCTAATTAACTCCAGATTGAGTAGGTAGTTTAAAAATGAATATAAATATTCGGATTAGTTGCTACAGGTTATAATTACTGCCTTTGTTAAAACCTACAAAAAAACAAGAATTGTTTTTTGGCTTGGTTAAACAGAAAGGCTGCTTTGCATTCACTGCAGTACCTGTGTTTGACGCCTCTTTGTTATACATGTAGGTACACATTCAGTCTAAAGTTAAGATTTTAGTTTACTCTCTAACGAAATTCTTGTTTTTCATTACAGATGCAATTTCTGATTCAATAGGAGATGAAAGAGATGAAGAAACTCAACACGATAAACAATTTCTGTAGCGGAAGCACATTGTCCAAGAATCAACACATTGGGCTGCCTGCGAAATGTTCAGACTGCGATTTTACAGTAATCATCAGCCCGCCCTCAACAGGCTGCGTTCTTGTAAGTGTGGGAGTAGCAGAGGAGTCAGTTAATTTAAATCTTCGTTACTTCGGCGTCAAAAATATTAGTCACGAAGCTAAATTCAGATCAAAAATCAAATTTAATTCAGATTTAGAATATACATTTAAGTTAGTGCTCGTCAGTGATACAGTGTTCTGCTCGAGACGGGCGAGAATGGAAACCGAGGTCAAATCTGATCAGCTTCAGCTTTACCGCCTGTTAACGTACCGCAAATGAGCTTCTGATGCCACTAGTTAGGATTTGAGCTCCTGGTTTATCGCTCACCAGAAAAACATGCTGTTATCTCCTCACCTAACTGTCAAATCACTTTTATTAGCCTACTGTTACTAAAATTAGCATTAATTACTCGCGAATTGAACCAGAATAGTTTGACAAAACATTCATGTTGTTAATTAATGACATTTGAATTGTTTAACATTCGGCACGAAAATGTTAACAAGTTTTTTTAAAAGTTCTTTTCCTCTTCCAAGAATTATGTCAGGAACTTGAAACGCAATGTGATGATATGCAATTACTCCACATATCAAATGCAAAAAACATTTCAGGCGATAAATTTTATTATATAGGTTTTAGTTAACTTTCAAAGCATGTTTGTTTCATTTCAAGATTATGTATTACAGGTATTATAATATTTACAGTAGTTATTATAAGTACTTTAGAGCAGTGATTAAAGTTGGAATTGACGCTAGGGGAACGATTAATATTTTTCAGGCCCCCTGTAGCGTATTTACAGGTCTCCCAGTATCTAATATGGGCCCCTAGCAGAGGAACGGACCTCAGAATTATCCAGAGCTATGGTAACGAAGTTCCACTTTAGAATTTTGGCAGCACTGCAGCTGATGCTAGAAATTTTTATTTTCAAAAAGATTTGCAAGACGGAGTTGTTGAAAAGCATGTGATCTTTAGAATAACATTATATTGTAATCCAACAATTACACAGTATAACAATAATTTAACTTTGCTATAGTATATAGCCTAACAGTGCACTAAAATATTTATCAGTAGAAAGGTAAATTTGGTCAATATAACTTAAGGCTGTAACGTGTACTTAAAACGTTACAAGTAGTCCAAATTCGCAAGAGTAATTCTACTACGTACATCTTCATCATCATCTTCCCTTAAATCTCAGTTTCATTAGGGTCGAAATCAGACATTTTTAAACAAATTGTAGAGCCTAGCTCACCAATTGAATGCCCTTTCAGACTTTGGTGTGGATCTTTGTCGCCTTTTACGACACGTGCAGTCCATCTTTAGCAACCCGGACACAACACTGGTAGTAGTAACAATACTACTACCTACAAATTAATCAATATATTGCAATGAAACTGATTAATCGATGCAGGCTCTTTCGGTGTCTATTGGATGGTCGAATCGATACCACGCTTGCCTGGGAAGCCGGAGGCTATAGGTTGGAATCTCAAAGGGGCTGTCTGTGACAATAATCCATGTAATACAGAAATAAACGTTAAAACTTACCTTCATAGCGTTATCAAATTCTCAAGAAAGTATATTTATAAATAAAATTATACATATATATATATATATATATATATATATATATATATATATATATATATATATATATATATATATATTATATATACTCATAATATGTATATGTATATATATATAGTATATATATATATATATGTGTGTGTGTGTGTGTGTGTGTGTGTGTGTGTGTGAGTGTGTGTATGGAAATATACATGTATATACACTTATATATATAATATATATATATAGTGCATCAAACATTTACATTTAAAAATTATATTATAGTAATATCCATAACCTTTTTATTCAATGTCTGTTTGCCTTCCCTTTTATGATTCGATAGCTTCTAAAGAGTGATTTTGTTCTCATAACTCTAAACTAATTAGAGGTCTTGACCTTAATTAAAAAGCTGAGTTGAATATTAATTAAATTTAAATAAAATAGAACACGAAATTATAGCACTTACAGACAGCTCAAAAGAAGCGAAAACCCAACATATTATATAATATTCTAAATTAATATGACTTAATAAGCAATCTCATTTAAATAGGCCTATACACATAAAAGGCTTAACTTTGTAATGAACTTTTGTACACATGATTTTATATATAGCCGAAGACAGTAAACTTTAAAACGAAATTTAAATTTAAATGTATCAATTTTTTTTAAATATTGCCTGTGTTTCAGATAAGTTTCGTGGTATTGTTAATAGGATGGATATTTTCTTAACTATTTACTGCTTTCAAGTGTTTTGTCTGTGACTTTATTGTTTATTATATTATGATACGGAATATATGTAACTCGACTTCATTAACCTGTATATGACATTGTAGTGATGATTCTGAAATAATATAAACTATCTCCTTCTCCCTTACTCTCTCTCTCTCTCTCTCTCTCTATCTCTCTCAAAATACGGCAATTTAAGACAGTGAAGCTTAACATATATTCTTCTCTATGAATTTAATTTCAACAAACGCAGCTTACCTTCTTCCTTGGTTCCATCTGGTAACGTAGTGACTCCAAACCCGTTCATCTTATTATTAAACCATTCACCAGCGTATTTTACCCCATCAGACCTCTCGCTGATACCATATCCACACCTCTTATCCTGTTTCCACTCGCCGGAATAGGTCTCCACAACGCTAGAGTCTTCCGGGAATCCTGTTTGACTAACGAAACTACTATCCGTGTTATCCGTTAGATGAGACTCGACGCTAGCGGTACTTTTAACAGAACCTAAAGTTGAATTGCCGTCATGCGGTGGAGCGGCTTTAGCTTTAGAGAAGCTTGAACTGCCTATTCTAGAAGGCGCTGAAGCAGTTTCAATCTTTTGGAGATCTATTCCCTGACTCGATGATCCCTGAATTTTGTTATCGTCTTCTTTGACGCTTCGAGGATTAAGCTGCTTTAATTTGAGAGTGTTGGTGATTTTCATACGAAGACTAGATCGCTGCCGATGGTCAGTTTGTCTCTTCAGATCAGGAGTGGTGCTAGTTGACGATGGAGGTGCCGATACAACTCTTGGAGGTCGCTGATCTTGCCTTCCTGACAACGTTGACGTCTTGATCGCAAATCCGCCTCGAACGCCGGGAAATCTTGGAGATAGATGATTACTCCTGTGCAGAAGGTCAGCTGAGGAAGACTCCGAGTCCTTACTGGATTCACGCATTTCCAACGAGTCCAAACCGCTGCTTCCTGCCTTCATACGACACAGCGCGGCGAGATTGTACGGAGCGCTTTGTCTGATTCCGTATCCGTGTCTCATTCCCTCGAGCCACTGACCTCTGTAGGTTCCTCCATCGGCGTACGTTTCCATCCCGCATCCATCCTGAACCCCTGTCGTCCAAGTTCCCTCGTAACGTGCCCCTGACACCGAACTAACCCTAACCCCATACCGCCCCTTGAATCCCTGAATCCACTCGCCCCGATAAATCCACCTGCCCTTCGTTTCGATCCCCAAACCACTTCTGCGCCCCCCGCTCCACTGCCCCTCGTACACGCTCCCTGTCGGCCATTTATGAACCCCGCTTACCTCGAAACCAAAGTTCCACTCTCCAGAAAATTGCCCCTGCCCCGCAGGCCCAGTGCAGATTCCAAAGCCGTGAGCTTTGCCTTCACTCCATCCCCCACAGTATTTCCCTCCGTCATCGAATTCGAAACTTCCCCCAACTTGTTTGGTGGTGCAATCCACCCCTGCGGCTGAGTTATGAAAATTATTTACATATCCTTCGTGTGCTGTGTTATATTCCTGTACATTGCCTTCTATCATAGCGAACCCACTAGCTTATACGATTGAGTTCTTCTGATTTGGCATCTTTAATCTGAAAATAGAAATTATTCAAACTTTAGACTTGTCAAGGTCGATTCGATATATATTAGTATGTATTTAGTATGTATTTGTATTTGTAATTGTATTTCTAGTAAAGTATTTAATGATACTGCTAGATAAGTAAAGTTAAGATTTAAAGTATTGAGTTTTATTAAAGTGAGATCCTAGGCGGTAACTAAGCTAGGGCAAGTGACCAATGAGGGCATGCCTAAACAGGAAGTGGAGGGAGATCCAAGATGGAAGCGTGACAACACGGACGTAAAACGTGCCAAGTTGAAAAGAGATTTAGGAGATTTTAAGAATCTCAAGAGTAGACGAATTGAGAGCAATTCGAAAGGTTCGGGTATTCGAACTATTTGTAGTCCATCGAACAGTCGATGAGAAGGAATTAATTTTGCAGAAGATCGAAGAGGGAAGAGAGTTCCATCGAAATATTCTAACCTAGGGATAATATTAGAAGGTATCCTAATAGGCGAATAGTCGAGAGGAAAGTTACGTAAAGAGTAGGAATTTATGCTAGAGAGCGTATTAAAAATTTGTACGTCAAAAGTAATTGTATGTAATATAAAGTACTTGCTTTTGCGATATTTAAAGTGAACTGTAATTAGATAGAAAGTATAATTTAAAGTTATTCGAATTTCGCGTACACGTGTTATTTGAAATCGTTTTAGTTTTCGTTCTACTATATATCCGTGTATTATTTTATTTCTTTTCGTATTAAATTAATATTTAATTTAATACAGTCGTTGAAGTTATCAATTGTTAAGTAAGATATCTAGATTCAGTCAAATCGAGGATAGGTAAAAATTCCAAAATAATTACTAGAGGCAGTTTATTAGGGATTTGAATCCTGGACTATTTGATGTCAGGTCCTCATTTTACCTCAGATTAAAAATTGTAGAATCAGGTTCCTGACAAGACTACTTAGAAATTACTAGTTTGTATTATACAATGCAGATTCAAGTGCCAACGATCGCCGTTTTGAGATTCGTATATAAATAGGAAATTAATCGGTCACATACTTACAAATATTAATTCCACAAATAACAATTATATTCTGACGCCAAGTGACCACCACAATGATACTGTTAGACTAATTATAAAAAGGGCGCCCCCATTTGAAGCTTTTAGTCATCAAAGTCATGTGTATCGTTAAATAACAGAGTAGGGCGGTTAAAGGTTAAATAAGTTAATTATTATCAGTAATTATTCTTACTAAGTTGAAATTAAGAGGCAAATAGCTTAAAAAAGCTGTAGAAGTTAAGAGATTATAGGGTATATTCATAGTAAATTATTTCATGAGCTGTATAATATGATATGGACCTAAGCATGACTATTGAAAAAAAATTGAGACAGCAGTAGTAGAAAGTCTTTGGGAAAATAATAAATAATATAGCGACGAAATACCGACGAGTTACCTATAAAAAATCAAATTACTTGATTTTCGTAATGAGTTTTATCATACTAATGTCTCTCATCAGGTCTCCACAGATTTAAATCTAGGTAGAAGGAATAAATTGGAATGTGGTTTGAATATTGAAGACGTATTTAATATTGAAACATTAAAATTATGTACTAAAATATAAGTATTATAAGCAATTAGTATATTAAATATCAAGAGACATAAATTCCAATCTTTTGAATTTTAATTATATGTTAATTTAAAAATCGTTTTAATTTTAATGTCTCTAAAAGTGTATGTGTCGTTTAAAAATATTTTAAATAGTTTAATTATTTAATTTACAAAACTACGAAATGATTTGATAAAGTAGTACTATATCACTTATGGCAACTTCAAATCTATGAATCCAATACTTCACTGTTCAACCAATATCATTGAAGAGTGAAGTATTCTCTTCAACCTCCAGATCATTTAAATGACTTCTATTGTGACATAATTTATATCAACCTGTGACATTCTAGTAGAGTGTTACGTTACCATTAGGCAATTTACCACGCTATTACTAGCTGTCATCAATTTAATAATCATGAATAATAATAAAGGTTTAACGTCTGTTTCTTCATACAAGGATGATGTCAGGAACGTCCCCCATCACATCTCACTACAAATCGATTCACCCCAAACGATCTGAAAAAAAAGTGCTGAAGAGAAAGAAAAAGATTTTAAACGGTGCCGGTCCGGTGACCAAAAAAACAATCAGACATGATGAAAAAAATCTATGGCGGGAAGAGATGTGTATTCAACCTTGACATTTTTCAACCTTGTTTTCAACCAATTTAGTATTTGATGCTTCTAGCCTTAAGTATTTTAAACAGCAGCCTCAGATTGCAAGTATGAAAATCAATCCGTACAAAATCAAAGCCCCCTAGACAAGTTTGAACTGAACACTTACACTGCAAAAGATAAAATTAAACCAACACATCGAATACGATGTCGTAAAAGATAATATCTATACTTTAATATTAATAAATATTAAAGTATAGAGATGCTTTTGCATGATACGTTATTAGACATGCAACTTTTGCATGATATACTCTATTAAACATTAAACTTTTAAACATTAAACACAAATGTCAGTGATAAGATCGTCGTTTATATTATTTATGAAGTTTATTAGATCACGTTTATCGTACGCGGTTTAGTTAAGTTTTTACTTACTGGAATGTCTCACACTCTATTCTCTCTTCAAGCTAGACTGGAAATTTAACCCATGGGATTCACTCACTGAATCTTATGATTAAAGTCATGAAATTCGCTGTCAGACAATGATATTAGTGTCATTAAAACGTCCATGATGTAACGGACGTTATATACACTGAGCTATTGGCAAGATTAATGCCAACAGCGTAAGAATTAAAAACTAGATAATAACACCGGATAA
The DNA here is from genome assembly GCA_905160935.1 of Enchytraeus crypticus. Classification (NCBI taxonomy): domain Eukaryota; kingdom Metazoa; phylum Annelida; class Clitellata; order Enchytraeida; family Enchytraeidae; genus Enchytraeus; species Enchytraeus crypticus. Next base: position 1,773,680 of record CAJHZI010000253.1, on the reverse strand, counting down.
AAACGTTCAGATACGAACCTCTTGAAGATCACAGAAGCCTGAAGTCTGAATAATCCATTAACGTTATAGTAAACACGCACAAATCTATCTACGCCTCAGTATATCGCGTAATACTACCGACCATTAAAACAGCCGCGAGAAAATGTCGAAATCATATCAGTACATGACGAACTTTTTTCAAAAGGAAAACATTCTAAACTAGTCCGACGCTTCTGCGCATGCGTTGGCAGGCGATGGAAGCGCGCGAAAGCTCCCGCGAGAGCGCTAGTGACGGAGGTGAGATGGATGGATAGACGGATTAGGTCTGGAAAGATGGAGAGGTAACAGGCCGTACGTTTGTCTGACAGGATGTAGCAGATAATGCGAATCGATTCCAGATAGCTGAGGTTTATGGCAGTTCTGCGAGAGATAGAGAGAGAGAGAGAGGGGGGGAGAAGGAGAGAGAGAAAGAGAGAGAGAGATAGGGAGAGAGAAAGAGAGAGAGAGAGAGATAGGGAGAGAGAAAGAGAGAGTGAGAGTGAGAGAGAGAGAGAGGGAGGGAGAGAGAGCGGGAAAGAGCGAGGGAGAGAACAATTTGTCTGTATCTTTCTCTATATATCTCTTTTCTCAAAATAGAGAAAAAGAGAAAGATAGAGACAAAGAGAATAAGAAAAAGAGCGTACTTGTACGTGTAAGTGCGTGCACCGTACACAGTGCAAGATAGAAACAGAAGAGTATGTAGCCTATGTGTGATCTCTCTCTCTCTCTCTCTCTCTCTCTCTCTATTTACTCTATTTCTCTCTCTCTCTCTATCTGTCTCTCTTACTCTGTCTCATGCTTAGTTGCTCTCTCTCTCTCTCTCTCTTTCTCTCTCTCTCTCTCTCTCTCTCTCTCTCTCTCACACACACACACACACACACACACACTGAACAAGAGAGTTGAAGATAAAGGCAGAGAGGGTGAGAGAATGAAATAAGGATAAAGAGGGAGAATGATATTGAAGAGAGTAACAGTTAGTGACAGTAATGTGAATATATATTTATATTTACTTCTCCGTGTGTTAAGAAGAAGATAATGAGAACAACAAAAGAATTAAGAGATAAAAATGGTAACAAAATGCAAGCAAAAAAGGAGAGAAAAATGAGAGGAATATTCAGAATAAGGAACAGACTGACATACCGAAAACCGACAGACACACCGGGAAACAGAAAGACAAGCAGAAAGGCAGCATGGCAGACAAACGTTTTAGAATCATTGAGTTAAAAGGAACCAGGAAATCTAATAAGCCACTGACATTCGGCTAGCTAGTTTGTTTTTCTAAATAATGCGTCGAGATAAGTAATAGATTAGGTGTCGCTTAGGAAGAACTTTAAAGCGCACCCAAGAAAACATTAAGCGAGCCTCTACAAAGTACACAAATTGTGTGAAGAAATTCGTCCAACCTTCCAACAACATTCGTTTAGAACTGAAGCCACACATTTTGCACGAAAACCAATCTTACTTAGTAGTATGTGTCAGCCATCTTGGAAGTTTATTTTAATTCCCCTCCAATTATGCCTTTCAATCGTCGTTTAATTTCCACGGAAAGTGTGCCTTTATAGTTGCTTGAATGGTTGAAGTTTTGATCAAATAAATAGGGTGCATTCAGTGTACATCAGAGAGGATCAGTGAGGATCTAGTAGGCCTATGTTTGTTATGTTCTAGCATACTGTATGTTAGCACACTTGTGATTGTAAATAACATTGTGTACTTTTAGTTTTATAAAATAACACATAGCATGTCTCATATCAGCTTAGCCTATATAAAAGTATTCTTTAAATAACTAACTAATTAAATAGTTAGAATTAGGCTTATCTCAAATGAGAACTTGTGATGATTCAGAAAATACTAAGCACATCACTAATTGCACATTTCTTGGGAATTTTTGGAGCCTAGGCGTTCACCAACCGAATGCCCGAATGTGGGTTTGGATCTTAGTTCTTAGTGCTTTGTCGCCTATGACAAGCATACAGTAACAAATCTGTAATTATATATATATATATATATATATATATATATATATATATATATATATATATATATATATATATATATATACAGTGTAAAAGAAAAATAGTACTGAAACGTGATCTACCAGATTCTAACAGGGCCGTTGTTAGACTGCTGAATTTTCTAAGACCAAAAAGTAATCCTAATTAATAATTAACAAGTTATTAATTAATTAATAAATCCTAATAAATAATTATAAGTTAAACATAATTAACTTTCAATCTTCATTATGAATATAAACATTATTGATGCCTCTGTCAATTAAACGGTAAATTAGTCTGATCGCACAAGCATGCAGTATTTGGTCGGTTGATCTTAGGCTTTGGGTGCTAAACACTGGCAGACCTTGCAGTTAATATGTTATTGCTAACAGTTTTCTTGTGGAAGAAGAGTTTCAGAGAAACAGCCGATTAGATAAGATGGTCGACCCAAAAATAAGGACCTTCAGTCTGCATTAAGTCTCTCTAACAAGTTTAAAGAAGCTGAATAAATACTATGCAACGTTTTATTGAAGTACCCCGCTGACTCTTTGTCGTTCTACATAATTATATATACAGTTTTTACAGTTAGATATTGTCCCTTTGTAACTGTAATATCTGCTGTGGCATAACCTTAAATTGTTAAATAATCCCTAATTTTAACTTAAATATTAACTTAATAATTATTCAATGTTCTTGTTTGCAACTTGATTACTCGAATAACCGCATTTATTGCATGATATTACATTGTAAGCTCTCTCTCTCTCTTAGTGCACTGTCTGCTGGCAGGTCCATGGTATATTATGCCTCCATGCTTCTCTGTCTTACGCTTTCCTCTTCATGTCCACATATGAGTGGATCTTTAAATCATCTTACATACTTTATCTCGGCCATATCATTATTTCCATCCACTCTGCCTTCTATGACCTATTTTATAAGACTTCCCCCTTAGAATGTGTCCTATTCAACTCTTCTTCCTATTTCTTAGTAAACTTATCAGCTGTCTATCTGTACCAACTCTCGCCAGAACTTGCTCATTTGTAACCTTTTGAATCGAGCTAATCCTTTCCATTCTTCTCCATATCAACATTCCAATACCTCTAGTTTCTTGATTTCTTCCTTCCTTAAGGTCCATGTTTCACATTCATATATCAATAACGCGGTCCAAACCAAGGTTTTCACTATCTTTATCTTTGTGTCTCTCATTTTTCTTTGTCACTTTTTGTTAACAGTTCTTTCCTAATATCAAAAGCCTATTTTGCTTGTGTAATTCTACTGCATATTTCCCATCATCGGTTATAGTATGATCCAACTATTTGAAACTCCTTACCTGTTCCAATTTTGTACCATTTATTGTTTTATTAATTGTTCTGAAGATTTGAATGGAACATTCCGGTTGCTGATATATTCATCTGTCATCACCTAGTGATCGACAATCTCTTCAGTTTTCTATGATCTTCCAATCTGGATATCTTTAGTAATAAACATACAGTTTAATAAAACATTCAGTTTTCTATGATCTTCCAATCTGGATATCTTTAGTAATAAACATACTCAGTAATAGGCCTACATATAGCAAGTAATAAACATTATGAGTATTAAAATCTTGAATATTAAATATCCTATAAATTGCAACACATAGTTGGTATTCAATTTGTTTGATACTAAAATGTTTTGCGGCTCTGATCAACTATCGAAATACGGAATATGTAAGCATCATGTTAATTTGTATTTACTGGCGTTTCACGAATACATCTACTTGAGTTTTATATTATTCAATTTGTTTCTGATTTTTATGCTGTGATAAATAATAGAATAAATTAAAATATATCCCGAGTAATAATATCACGCGTTACGAATTTGTTAGCCTGACGTCTGTCGCCAGAATCATGCAAACCTTCGCAATGATCTGTAGCATTCACCAATAACTTCAGTGTATGTTATTTCGCTGAGGCATTAGCTGGCGACATTTGAATTAACTTGAGTCCCTAAATCAGGACATACTGAAACAATCCTGATACATACTACCCATCGTGCTTCGTCACTGCTTTCGGGAGTCTCGTAAAGTCCTTACCTAATATAGTTTCTCAAACAATCATCATCATCCTTCTCCTTCGAATCCCAGTTTAATCAGGGTCGAGATTCAAATAGTCTGCCTCAAATCCTCTCTGTCTTCACCATATCACCAGCCAATACCCTATTTGAGACTTTTCCATTCGTTTAAATTTTTGTAGCAATTTCTCAAACAATAAATAATAAAAATAAAAATATTATTTGTCATAATTATAATAATTTTTAATATAATTTGTAATAATAATAACAATTATAAAAAGTCAATAATAAAAACTATATGACAAAAATAATACTAAAATAACTATAGTCAAAATAAATAATGTTGGGTGTTGAAAATGAAGAAGTCAGTCAATGTCACTAGTTGAAGAAAGTGGACGAATCGTTGAATCCTGAAAATCTTGACTTCATTAAATCTTCCAAGTAATGGAAGATCTCGTCGGCTTCAAGGGAAATAAACCCGGAATTTCATGGGGCTGAAACGGTAGGTAAAGTTAAAATTTAGGGATTAATGTGGAAATGGAGTAATCAGTAATTCCAAAAATTGAGAACAAATTTCATATTGTCATTTCGTAAGAAGAAGAGTAAGAGATTCAAAGAAGTTAAATAAGTTTAAAGCCGTTACTGCAAAAAACTTTCCAGTGCAATGGATTTCTTACACGAGACCACGTCCTGATGCAGTTCCGGGTAAACTAAAGACTTGCACCTCTCATGGATACAGAACAGACTGGATGCCGCGTTTCCTATTAGGGAATCATACAACAGCCATCAACCTCAGTTTAATCTTTCAAAAAATGATAACAGTGACAGCGTGCTCCGTATTGGTTTTGTTTTCCTGTCCATTCTATGCATCTCAGGAATTCCAAAAGTAAATGATTATACCACTTCATGGCTTCAGATATATTATAGCCTAATTAATTTTAAGAGAAATCATTTTCTCTGTCAAATTATGCCATAAGTAAAGTAATTTGTTTCTTTTTTAGGTTTTTTCAAGACGTTTATTTGTCTGATATACATTAAAACACAAATAACAGTATTCATTAGCATTAGCTTAATATTAAATTTTTACTATAGTAGCGAACACAAAGAGACCTAAATTCTTGAGTGGAAGGGATCTATTAAGAATTCTATGTCGTTCACTATTATACTGCCAAATGATAGATTCAAGATATGCATGTAGGTTTTTTCCCACATACAATATTCTTTAATGACTACTAATTGAACTTCAAATCTGTTTGAGATATTCAGCATTAAAATGATATACTAGCAAATTTATTCTACTACTAAAACCAATGCTATAATTAACACATTTGTTCTGTGAAAAGTATAGGCCTACATGTATGTATATAATTAATAAATTGATTATACTATAAAGTATTGACCTCTATCATGCCTTAGTGTAACTAGCTCCTAACTGATTGCTTCAGTCATGTATGGCATCAGTAATTCTGGCTCTATATAAAATCTTCTTCATTGCTGCATGCCACACGTACCGCTCCAGTAGTTAGCTAGAGATAAAACACAAGATTGTGTAAAACGAACAGGCTACATCTTTCTACGCCAATCTCAGTTCAAATGGTATCATTTGATGGTGAAGCTTCTAAAGTTGAAGAGATAAAGTGACGGAGGTGATCAGGTTACATGTTCAGCGCTGAGTGCGAATGGGACTTAAAAACTACATTGCTTAAACTTCAGTTCCTTTTTGTTCCTCACATTTTTTTCTTGTTTTTTCTTTAATTCCAGAATGGTTTATTTTATACAAACGAACGCAAACCACATTACAAATAACATAATAGTAGGCAGCTGAGTCAGATAGCATTGAAAGCTTTTTTTAATATCCACTAACTACACTTACACTTAGCCAACACAAATAGAATTAGCTAACATGACAAATCACATTTTGATAGCATTTTTTCAAAGAAACACATCTGGCACATAATGTCTATATCATCCATCAAAAATTAAGCTCATACGTCAGCAACTTTTAGAGCCAAGTTTTTACTACATACAAAGATCCACGAATGATGTCATTGGTAATGGACCATTATTTGTGTTTTATTGTAATTTGTTTTAAGAATTAAGGGGAGGGAATTCAAGTGGCCTCGGATTCAAGTGGCCTGAGTTCAAAGTTCATTTCAGTCAACAAATAATGTGTCAGAGCTTGGCAACTTGCTGCCAATTGGCGCAAGCTATACTATAGGTATGATTAACCATGGAAACGATTGATATTAAGTTAATAAACTGCAAGGAAACCGTAAAGCAACCTCGATGACGGGTCAGCGGCCATTGCCCTCCTGTACAAATTCTCAGAGGTTATTATTATCATAGCTGCTGAGATCAGCTTCAATATCTCAACTGCAATTTTCGTCTGATCTAGTCTCAATATTTCCGAAAATAAAACTAAAAAAGTTCTTTAACGATTTGTTTAAAAAAGCACCCACTACACTTGGACGAGAGTTACACAGTTATCGACCTTGTAGATATTTTGTAGTAGTTTTCTGTTGCACTGTTTATCTACATCGCTGGATGCCTTTGATAAAACATTACTTATGTCGACCCCAAGAGTGATAGCACACTGCTTGCCCTGCAAGAGTATCAGATGGTTTAGCCCTTTCCAACTGCATAAAGATTTACCTGGATTAGTCCGTAAAACGTCCGTAAGATCATATACGATTAAGGGATTAACATGTAAAAGCCTTCGTAAGACAAAAGATCGTATAAGATTAAGAAAACTGAAGTAATAAATGAAAAAAACATAGGATGAGCTACTTGAGCTATACATTAAAAGATTATCAAATTAGTTAATGTTACGCTATCTTTCTAATTTAAAGGAGCGCCTCGTGGCTCAGTGGTAGAGAGCGCGTTTTATAAACGAGATGTCGTGAGTTCAAGACTGTGTTGGGACGTTGGTTTTACTCTTCGAGAGGCGAGTAAAAACCGAGTCGTGTACACTTGGAGGTGTCAGGCCGCTGGATTGAGATATCCATATATACCTATATTGTATATAAATATATATATATATATATATATATAATACGTATATATATGTAATATACAGTATATATATATATATATATATATATATATATATATATATATATATATATATATATACATCTGTATGCATATCCCCAAGGAAATAATGGTATATCACGACAAAGAGGAAGGCGGAAGACAGAGAAGAGTGGAAGCGTTATATACCATGGACCTGCCAGTAGGCAGTGCACTAAGATATATATTCCCCGTGTTGTGTCCGGGTTGTTTGATGAATTGACCAACCGGTGACTGCACATGTCGTAGAAGGCGACTAAAGCACTAAAATCCATACCAACGTCAGAAAGGGCATTCGGTTGGTGAGCGCCTAGGCTCCAGAAATCGCAACAAAAATTAAAACGAATGGAAAAGTCTCAAATAGGGGATTGACTGATGCTATGATATAAGACAGAGAGGATTTGAGACAGTCTATTTGTATCCCGATACTAGTTAAACTGCGACTCAAGGGAAGATGATGATGATGATATATACAGGCTGCGCATTAAAAATATCCCTCTAGCACAATTACGATAGCTTAGCCAATTATTGATATTTAGCCTTGAAACTTTAAGGTTCTTTTGCGGAGGAATTTAGCCACAAGCTGACGAAATTTTGTAAAAATATTTTCAAAGGAACCGGAGTTATCCAAGTTTTGCGAAAAAAATTGATTTTTTTTCATTTAACACTCAACGTAAAACATCAATAGGAATCAATTCCTTTTTGAAAATGTGCTGGCCCTGAAAAAGACCGTTAGATGATGACGACTCTGATTTTTTGCTAAAATGTGTACTCGAAATGAACGCCCTGGGCTTTATTGCTTTATTTATTTAAGTCTTTTTTATATCTTTCTAAGTTAGATACATACGTCATTCACAGCTGTGCCTTTTTGAATGGTTCATTGCAGTGGTTTGGTCAAATAGGTTGTGTCAAAATCTGATACGTCTAAGAGTCTGAATTTGTATCTTCATTCGCCTTTTGTTAGAGTTATTCAAAATCACTAACGATTTGCAAGTTATCTTTTTATTTCTCTCCGTCTAGTGCTCTAGTGTTTGATCCACTATACATATTCCTGAAGATAATATTTCTAGTCTTCATCATCATCATCATCATCTTCCCTTTAATCCCAGTTTAATTAGGGTCGGGATACGAATATACTTTCTCTAGTCCTCTCACGAGGCTAGACTCTAACCAACCGAATGCACTTTCTGATTTTGGAATCTGTTTCTAGATTTATCGAAAATATATTCCATCTACCTTAGACTACACATAAATCTGCTCCATCTTAAAGACTGAACTATGCCAAACCGTAAACTGACTTTGATGTATTGCGTGGTTTCCCAGTGGCTTCGCTAGTTTCGGCCACAACAACACGCGCAGTATAGTCCTTAATCTATTCTGCAGTCACCGAGTATTTAAACGCTCCTAGATGAATCTTTTTAGTACTTCCGTTCACTTTGTTTGTCAATTTTTTATTAATTGCATTCAATATTTTTATCATTTTAAAGTAATTTTTTCAAAAAGATCATGATATCGCCAATTAAGCGTAGAGAATGTAAACAGAGGTACGGCCAGAGCACGACAAACCCCAGTCATATTACTTTACAGTTCATCCAGAAATTAGGTAGGCCTCAAGCAGCGGAGCTCAAGCGGTATCTAATGTACACACACTTCATAGCGCGCTCTATTGGAGATCAAATTTGTTTTTAGTATCCGGAATAACAAAAACAGATTTTCGGCAGATTGTAGCCATGCAAGTTCAACGCTATCGCTGTGGAATTAGAGGGAGGCATGTTGTTCTAACACAAGCGGAAAATGCACTGTTTAACCTACGCAAGAAAATTCGTACGAAAGAGACTCATAAGCAGGCATACAAACATATATACATAAAATGGGCCTGTAAACAAATACAATATAACACACAGGTGTATAAACAAGCAAACCTGCAGCACATAGGTGAATAATCAAGCAGACATAAAGCACAGAGAGGTATAAACAAGCACACATACAACGTATGGGAGTATAAACAGACATATAGCACAAAGGTGTGAAAACAGACATAAAGAAAATAGGTGTATAAATAAACAGACATAGAGCATATATAGGTATATAGGCGTAACAATAAACTGACATAAAGCACACAGGCATGTACACAAAAGACATACAGTAGAGCACACAGGCAAAAAAATAAAGCAGGCATACATAACATTGTGTGACACAAGCATCAGGCCGATAGTCTCGTAAAATATAAAATCACTTCAGCAATGCCAAAACATACGTACATCAAGACTTGCAACATGAACAAGAATAGAAAGCGGACATAAATCACACACACAAACACATTAAAGCACACACACACACATTAGGCAGACAAACTCATAAATCAGACACACACATAAAGCACAAGAAATACATACGAGGAAAACATACACAGATAAAAAATGGCGCATGACATTTTTCTAACAATATACAAACAAGGTTCATACAAACAACAAATACTAAAATTTGTTTTGCAAAAACCGATCTACACGTTCCTGAATTGGGAGAGCCTGTGGCTTGTTATTCATCAGCGGATCAGTATGTGCACGGATCAAATCCAGTGCTCTCCACATTCCTGCACGAAACTGACGTTAAACTCAGCTTTAGGCTTTTAATAAGTGAAATTACATTTAATCAGTTTCAATTTTCGAGGAGGATGATTTGTTGCCTTTCTTATTGAGCCATTTTTAGCCTTTACGAGCTAGACCTTTTAGAATGTCTTACTCTCTCTCTCTCTCTCTCTCTCTCTCTCTCCTAGTGCACTGTCTACTGGCAGGTCCATGGTATAATGCCCTACAAGCATAGTGATAATGGCATGAAGTTTTAAATGACAGATATTGAGGTGAGTTGAACCCTCGTGGGTTCGAATCACAGCCTCGCTGATCTGAAACTAATATCTCGGACATTCACTGAACTGGTTATACGGAAATGGTCTAAATTTCTTAACGGTTTAAACATGTGGTATTAAAAGTGATAGATATCAACATAGTTGATCATTTTACTATAATGCGTGTTTATGTTTTATTCTTCTTCAAAATCCCATATCATTCCCACTCTAAATTTGTTGAGGGGTTTAGACGACCATACCGGTTGTAACCTTTATCTACATGATTTTATTGCTACTGTGGCATTGGAATAGTGTCTAACAAATGAACTCAAATCACTCGAAGCACTCCACGGCTAGGCTATCTTTTTTTTAAACGAAACAAGCGACTATTTGCTAGAGGATATTTATTATAATTAAATTTCCCTTTGATGGACATCGCAACACAAACGTTATATCCAATGTTACTGTACATATCATCCGTTCAGCAGTTTTTTCAACAAAATTTACTAAGCCTATCGAGAATCGAGGGTCAGCCAAGGAGACAATAAAATGAATAAGTTAAAAGATGATAATAAACAATGCGACAAACATTTCTAATATAACTAATATAAATTAACTCGTAACTCATATTCAACAACTCAGTATTGGAAGCATCCAACTATTACTAGAAGAGCAAAACTGGCTGCATATTTTTTTAAACTCAAATATTAAAAAATTATTTACACTCTAAACAAAATTTTCACACATTTCGGAATAGGCCCTATAGGCCCATATATATATATATATATATATATATATATATATATATATATATATACAGGGCATATGTATATAGGGCCTCTATATATTATACACACACGCATATATATATATATATATATATATATATATATATATATAGGCCCTGCATTATCTGTGCATTGCTTAGCACAGACAATGATAATAATATAACATGATAATATGACAGACTGCTGCTGTAATTAATAAGCAATAATTGCAGTATATAATTCTTGCTTAGTACAACAATATTTATACATTAACAACTGTTGTATTGTTAAGCAGTCTCGAAAGTATAGACGCAAAGGTCGCCCATTAAGAAGATTCACAAGATGCATACAGAAGGAATGAACTGGATCAAATAATACATAAATTGATAAGTGAGTTAGAAAGCGCAGCTAAACGATATGATTCCAATACATAAATCTTAATATAAAAATAATGCTAACAATTAGAGGCAAGCATTAGGTAACCTAACGTCAAAATAGGTCCTAAAATCCTAACATTTAAGTCAATAAAGCTAAAGTAACTGAACATTACAGGTAATATATATATGTAATTGATAATGTAATTTGACATGCATTAATGGCATAAATGTTGATGCAAGAAGCTTAAATAGTATAGTAGTAAAATTTAACTCAAATTAAAAAATCAAGTTAGACACCTTTTGTTGATCATATCACGCAAGTTTTTAGAATTGATCTAAAGACTTACTGTACTGCATTTACTACGAGAATCGTAAGAGGCGATTTTGCAGAAGATGAGGAAGGAAGTAGAAAGTCAAACCAACATCTATACCTCGCTAAAGGTAAGACAGTAAGACAATAAGACATGTTACTACTAGAAGACGACATATATGAAGGATTGAGAGCTCTTCATTGCGCGAGGTAGAAGACTGCATGCAGGAATTCGCACTGTGGCGCTGCCAATCGATAGAACAGTAAAGACAAAGAGAAATGTGGACACACATTCACAAATAATGCAAGATTTCTTTTTCACTTTTACAGTTAAAAGCATGTCAAAAATCCATAACAGGCCAAACGTTTTGTCAAAAACAATATATTTTCTGCTACTACTTAAGATAATTGAAGGCTTAGTTGCGATGATACAACAAAAAATGCTTAAATCAACGAAAATTACAACAAAACTTTTGCTGCAGTGACAATCTGAGAAACACTAAAACGTTTAATTAGAGTATGTTGAACTAATATTCGTCGTTCTTTGCTATTCAGTATAACGGCCTTAACTAACTATAAAAGTCTAAAACAAGTTTAACCTCAGTTTCCTGCGCGAAAGCATGTCAGTGCCGGGAAAACACAAGATTTGAACTCTGAACCTACTGATCAACTGTCGCACAAAATGCTAATAAGTCACCGGCTCAGTCCATATTAATAACATCAATGTTGCCTGTAAAATTTAATACTAGCGCAATCAAAGTTTTAATGCTCCATGAAATCAATTACAAATACAGTAAATTGTGAAAGTTTGATATTTTGCAATATTTTCATTTTCTTGATATTTGTTTTGTGTAAGTTATAAGCATTATTACACAATACACTGAGACAACAAGAAAACACACATCTGATCTGTTCAGAGCAGAAATCAAGTTAAGACTAATATCAGTTATGCATAACGTAATATCCTTCTTTACATAACACAGATACAAGACAATTGTTTTGTTGCTATTAAGCACTACAAGTTAATGCCAGCGAGGTAGGGGGCTGTGGAAAAGTTTGCAAAGTATAGCCGAAAGTAAAATCCTAGAATATGAATTACAATTTTGTTATTAATTTTTGCTCCTAAATTCACATACTAAAGGGGTATAATGTTAATTAAAATTAAATCTAAAAACTAAATTACGTTATACTTGAAAGAGAGCGCGATTAAAATTCGCATGACTTATAAAAAAAGTAAACATGCATTATAGTGTAATGATCAACTATGTTGATATCTATCACTTTTATAACACCAGATGTTTAATCCGTTAGGCAATTTAATCCTTTTCCGTATTACCAGTCCAGAGAATGTCCGAGATCTTACTCTCAGATCAGCGCGGCTGGGATTCGAACCCACTAGGGTTCAATTCACCTTAGGATCTGTCATTAAAAAGTTCATGACATTATCCATTGCGTTATTGAGACATTCTTTATGAAGAAAGCAGACTAAATACTAATAGCTTAAATCTACAGTCAATATGGCTCTAACAAACTTGACAAAGATTAAAACGTTTCATTTCCGAAAATTTGACTGTAACTAACACTTAATTCATACAAAGTAGTACATAAGCAGATTAAAAAAGCAACACCGTTTAGAAGCAGCTGAGAATTTCATTAAAAGGTTTCAATATAAGCAGCATGACTCTAAGGTGTAGAAGAGTATCCACGGCATGAATTCCTATACATATTAAATTAAGTATTTCCTGAAGAATGACTGATGATGCTGAGTAGCTGTTAATGCTTTACAAACGACATTAAAAGAAGGATATTAGCTCATTTAACAACAGCATTTTCTGCAATAGAAATGACTAAAATCATTGCTTATTTATAATCAAGTATAATTATTGTCTATGATAATGTAAAGTTGACGTGAAAATAAGCCTCATCTGACTTAAGAAGTCACTTAAAAAGCAAGATGAAATTACTTTTTTAAACATTAACAAATGATATTTAAAACAAAAGGGATACACAAGAAAATAAAATGCTAAAACGAGAAAACCCATCCACCACCAAGCTATGAGCATACTGAAAGTAAATAGAAACTGGATTACAAAGCACCGATATAACAGAGAAAACAAGATAAGTGGTAAATTACTATATATCAATATATTAGCACTCTCGAATTAACAAGGTGAAAATATTTTAACAATTTAAGTTTAAAGTAATACTTCAAACCATAAGGATTTTATCAAAAACAGATTGGAATTAGAACCAGCAGCCTACTGTTCTCCAGCTTATAGAACACTAGAGATACTAACTCAGCCATAAAATCTGTAAAATAATTATATTAAAATACTTGTTTCAGCTTCATATCTACTTCAGGAATTTCACGTTTCTTTCACCACATAGTCATGAGCAGCAGATTTTTAAGAGCTCTTTAAAATGTTTAAATTAACACTGAGAAAGTAAAAAAACGTCACAAAACAGGAATTCAACGTACTTTTCTCCAATTACATGCAATTTAGAGACTTCTAAAGTGAAACCACAAGCTAAGGAGTTCTATCAATTTCACAAATAGTGATGCACAGCAAACCGAAGGAGACATCAGATGTTGGTTAAAAGAGCTTTGGTGATCTAATTACTCCTCTACGCAAACTATATCTGTCTCTAACTTCAAAGAACAAAAGATGATTTAATTTACTAGCCCTACAAGAAGCTCGCAATGTGAGAGTGGATAGAGTCTCCCAATGGGATGAGAAGTATTAAATTGCTACTATTACTTAAACATTAACTAACAACCTAATGACGTGTTGCATCACTGATCTACGGTCCATAGCAACAAAAGAAGATTGTTAAAAAAAACATAAAATAACAAACAAGTGAAAAGTCGTATCGTGGGTCTACTGCCCTCAACAACAAAAGAAGATTGCTAAAACAACATTAAATTGAATTTTTAAAAAAATTAAATTTAAAAATTAAATTTAAAAATTAAATTTAAAAATTAAATTTAAAAATTAAATTAAATTAAATTAATTTTCAACAAAATTAAATTTAGCCCAACCTTGAGAATAAAAGCCCAATCTTGAGAATAAAGCCCAATCTTGAGAATAGAAGCTCAATCATGAGTTGCATAGTGGGTCTGCCGGCATTAGCAATAAAAGAAGATTGTTAAAACAAGAACAAAATTAAATAACAACCTAATGATGTGTTGCAACAAGGGTCTACATGTGTTTAGGGCAAAAAACAATCCTTGCATTAAATAACAACCTAATGATGCATAGCATCATGGATCTACAGATTTTTAGGTCCAAAGACAATCCTCACATTAAATAACAACCTAATGATGCATTGCATCATGGGTCCACAAGAGTTCAGGGTCAAAAACAATTCTCACATTAAATAACAACCTAACGATGCGTTGCATCATGGATCTACAAATGTTTAGAGCCAAAGATAATCCTCACATTAAATGACAAAATTTACTGCATCTATAAAACATTGATTGCTATAACAACAATTACATGAGGAAAAATCGAATGCATATGTTCAGAGGTTTTTTTTAACAATGAGCACAATATTCACAACACTAACGGATAAAGGCAAAAATATAACCAGCAAAACATATGAAAATCTTCTAGACTACAGTCAGTCAACCACACTAAATATTAAATAGAACACTGAACACCAACACTATCTACAACACAGAGGCGAGCGAAACAAATGAAATAGAAATTTTTGAATAGAAATTTTTGTATTTCAGACTTAAATAGACTCTGCTATAGCTGCTAATTATGGTATTACCGAACAGAGCTATGGCTCTTTTATGGTAGCCGCTTTCGTATTGTTATTTGTTTATCTAACTACATGCACGTTCCTATTGTTTGTATTATCTGTGCTGTGATGAACAAATAAACGATACTAAACGGAACGGAAATGCTTTCTGATCTACTCTAAGCGCTGCCAATATAGAGGAGGAGAAAAAAGAAAGGAAACACTGGAAACATTTTTGTATATCAGTTGTGAAATTACACTAAAATGTCTTATATGGGTCGATAAGTGAAGTGCTGCTCCCCTCATAATTAAATAAAAAAATATTTTCATAAATTTCACACGAAGTTTAAGTTTTTCTTCAGCATTTGATCTATAATGAAACAGCTGCGTTATATTGAGCCTTTAAAAAGTTATAACAAAAATTGAATACGATTTCATCACGCAAAGAATATGTTTAAACATTTCTATATGAGAGGAGATATAAGTTCTAGATGCATCCACTTCCATTATTAAAAAAATCTAAGCTCAAACACGAGCGCATGAATGTTTTCAATAGATCAGTTCTAGATTGACATGAACGAGGTTTAAGGGGCGAGAACAGAAAAAAGGCTCACTAACATTGAACTCTTTAAAAAAAATTATAGGCCTATAAAAATTTAACAAATTAAATTTTTTTTTAAATTAATAAAATGGTCGAAAGGCTTTATTCTTAAATGATATATTGAGTCAATGTATCACTTAGGAGCAGAGCCTTTCGACCGTCTAACTAATTTTCGACCACCTAATTAATTTTTCTTTAACTTACTTTTACAAGAATACTAGAAACAGGAAGACAGAGAAATCAGTTTACTGCATTAAAGCTAGGAAGCAAATTTAACGGCCATTTTCATAGGTAATAATATATGGTATATAAAAGTAGAACTCAACGTACAGACGATATAGTAACCCATTAACCGGCCAAACAGCGGGAATTGATGCAGTGTCAAAGGATATATACGCTACCGAGTTTTAAAGATTTCATGACTTTGTGATCAATATCTCGAATCTGTGCTTCAGTTGCTAGAGCCTACAAGCGAAGAGCTATTAAGACAATACGAAAAAGTTTAATTAAGATTATATAATCTAAACTTACAATTTGATCGTACTTTTGATTACTCAAGTTGAATTTTAAGAGCAAATAAATTACCTTACCATTTAGGAGTTTTCAAATGGATTCTAATACATGTAATATTAAGTTAATAGCACAGCAGTAGATCAAAGTTAAACAGCGCAAATTTAAACGATTGAAATTGCCATCTACAAACAACACATCGGCAAAATACAAAAACTATTCTCCGACTACGAAGAGCACAATGGAAAAAGACTATGTGAAAATAATTATATATCAATTCTTGCAGCAAAATCCAGGTGTGATGAATAGCGCCAGAAACGCTAGTAACTTGAAACTAGCATCTCAACTACACTTTATTTTGAACTCATAAATTTAGAAGTAGCAACGGAACATTAATTTTTAACATTCGTAAAATGTATTAGAAATCATTAATATCTAAAATTTTACTTCACCCATCTGCAGCTTGCTTTGGAAATGATTGAAATAATAAGTCATGCAAACCTCTCAAGACCATTTTGAATTAGACTCTCTTTACTAAAAAGGCGGCGGGTCTCTGTGAATATCCCGGATCAGGTCTCAGGTCTGCATGCTCCGGAATCGTACCCGGGATTTCACAGACAATGAAGCGAGTCTGCTTTAGTATAGACCAGCATTCTCAATGCGAGGTCTGTGGAAGCATAGCTTATCAGAGTTCAGACTTAATCAGATACCAGACTGATAATCTGATTGAATAACAATATAGTGAAATGAACATCACAGATGATATTACTTCCAACATTTAAATCATCCGGCCCATATCTCGAAACAATATTCTTGACATTAGACCCTGTTAAGGGGACTTTAGTCCTTTGTTGGGGACGTCCCTGATATCATCCCTGGATAAGGGAACGGACGTTAAACCTTTATTATTATTAAGCACATCCAGGATTCGAACCCGAGTGGGTTGAATGCACCTCATGATCAGTCAATTAATTGACGTTACATGCTATATACTGAGCTATTTTGACATATAAATAGATGCGTCGACGCCTATAGACCACCACCCTGCACGAATCTATCCACAACACCCTGTACAGCGTCCTTCATTTCATTTGGTTCCTCGACATCTTGAACCAACTGAATGTCTTCAGAGATGATCGTCTCTTCCTTGCCGTCGATCAGAACCTTCTGTTTGCGAATCTCTTTCTTCAACACCACCCTGTAGAACAGAACAATAAATATAGCGCCACCCTGTAGAATAGAACAATAAATATTGCACCACCCTGTAGAACAGAACAATCAATATAGCATCACCCTGTAGAACAGAACAATAAATATAACACCACACTGTAGAACAGATCAATAAATATAGCACCACCCTGTAGAACAGAACAATAAATATAGCATCACCCTGTAGAACAGAACAATAAATATAACACCACCCTGTAGAACTGAACAATAAAAATAACACCACCATGTAGAACAGAACAATAAATATAACACCACCCTGTAGAACAGAACAATAAATATAACACCACCCTGTAGAACAGAACAATAAAAATAGCACCACCCTGTAGAACAGAACAATAAAAATAACACCACCCTGTGGAACAGAACACAACTAAAACATCAATCAGTAGAACAGAAAATAAATATATCACAAACCTCTAGAGCAGAATAAAAAATTCACTCTGCAGAGAATAATAAAAGTATTACCTTGCTGTAGAAAAAAACAATAGAAATAGTACCACCCTACAGAAAAACATAAAAATAGCACAAGCCCTGTATAACAGAACACCAAACATAGCACCATCTTGTGGAGCAGAACAAATAGCATCATCCAGTAGAATAGAATATACTCTGTAGAGCAGAACAATATGGCACCACCCTAAAAGTAAAGTAAGTGAAGTAGGCATGTTTAAATATTTTCGATGTTATAATAATCATTACATAATATTGATAAAAGTCTGACCAAAGTCTACAGTCTCTGTATTAATTACACAGAGCCTGGTTTCAGTGCACAACACATCCACAAGTAGACACTAATGCAAGCGACTTAATCATATGTACATATGAGATTTTACTATATCCGTGTTTCAAAATAGCATTTAAGTAATCTCGTATTATTTTTAAATCGATGCAGCAATATGCTCAAGCAAAAACGGGCCATGAAGAAATCTGACCTAGAAAGTTCCTAAGACAGTTGTACTATGACCATGTATGACAGCTGGGTGTTCAGCTAGACAGGGTGCTTTGCGTCCTCTTTGATGGCCTGTGTTTGATCTGTTTGTCCGTAAATGCTGCTTATTATATATCATCTGATTACGATGTATTCTTGTCACTTATTCACTGATGTTGTGATCGAAATTAAAGATATGTTCTTCTTCTTTTTATTCTTCTACTAAGATCATAGCAGAAACTACAAGAGCGCTAACAGAGAGTCTGAGCATTGATTTGTAATCTAAATCTTTAAAATACCCGGAGATTTAGTGGTCATTGACTGATGTTGAATCTTATCACAGATAAATACATAACGTAGTTTCGTATAACAGAAATGAAAGACGATTTCAGCTTCAAAAATAACCCATGCTAAAGTTCGTAGAAATCATTATAGGCAAATATTGAGTGAGTCTTTTATTACAAGTCAAGAAGGCATACTTACCATAAATGTTATATTTAATTCATATATAAATGCAAGATACACAGTGCTAGCGATATCATAATTTAAGTAAAGTAAGAAGGCATCTCTACACGCAGACATTCCGTATCGTTCACAGGAGCACAACAACAACGATGCTGTACAGATTCTAGTCTACAGACATACGTAAAACTCATGCATCCGTGAAGCATAGATTACAATACACAGACTTTCCAGAATTTAAAAAGCTAACTGAATATACATTTTGAAGAAATTACTTCCGGCTATATGAACAGCGTCAATTACCTCTTAGAAGAACCAGTGCGAAGCGATCAAACATCCCATTAACAAAAAACAACAATACTAATACTAATACTAATAATAATAATAATAATAATAATAAAGATAGTAATAATAAACATAATAAAGGTTTTACGTCCATTTTCTCATACACGGATGATGTCAGGGACGTCCTTCCAACACATATGTCACCACAAATAGACTCACCCAAACGACCTGAAAAAATGTGCTGAAGAGAAATAAAAGAGAACCTAAACGGTGCCGGTCCGGTGATAAAATATCAGTCAGGCAAGATAATGTAAATCTACGGGGGGGGGGGGGTGCGGGGTGAAAGAGATGTGTTTTCAGTCTACAACAGAAAGTGGAAGTAGAACAGTATTAGTACAGTACGATTGTTGTTTAATAAGAAACAACAGTCGAACATAACAGCGCATATAAAGCAAAGTAAAATTATGCATGTAACTCTAGGAACTATTTTTGTAAAGTAGCCCGATGAAACAGTAGGTTAAAAACCCTTCTAAAATCTTTAAATTCCTTAAAAGAGTAGTACCGGAAGGCCGAAGATAAAAATACTGAAAGTCTTTTCAGGGGAACTTCTAAAAAATTTCAGATAATCGAAGCTTCATATCAATAAAAAATGTTAAACGTTTTTTTACCCTTTTCTCCCACTAAATCCAAGTGACAGCATTCATTGCTGCTGTCATACCAACGCAAAGACATTGTAGATTCTTATGCCCACAGGGCAGAGTCAGTGACGGAATCGAATTCATTATTGAGGGATCCCCCTCCCTCAAGGAAAGGGGCACCGGTTCAAAAGTTCACATCCCAATGTTACGTCACGTCATGTGATCATCCTGGGGCTGGTTCCAGTCAAAGATTTCTCAATGATGTTCCTCCATAAAACTCTATTCTTTGCCATTTCCTCGATGTTCATTCTTTATCTTCTGTTCTTCCATAAATGTTAACTCCAACAGCCTTCAAGTCTTCTGCGAGGCAGTTCTTCCATTTTCTTTTTGATCTTCCCTCTGTTCTCTTGCCGTCTGCTTTTATAGTTAAATATCTTTCGAGGATTTCTGTTATCCTCCATGCGCATAACATGATCATCCCATATTCATATAACATCCCAATGGATTAATGATTTAAACCAGTATTTAACATAATAATAGGAATAAACTACCGACTACTAATATTTAATAACAGTAATATAATAAAAATAGAATAAAAACTACATTCATGCAATTAATCACCTATAAAAACTACCCAATGGAAGAAAATTCAAAGCATCAACGACGACACTAAACTGAACCTACTAGAAATGTCGACGAGCAATCCTGTTAGTAGAATGTGAAAAATACAACGATGTAACGTTATACGGCCTATAAATGTAGCGTGATGACATCATCTATGATAACATTGCTATCTATGATAACATTATCATCTATGATAATATTTAGCGCTTCTAACAAAAATCACGGAACTTTATGCAGAATTATCTTGAAAACATCCGAAATATAAAAAACTAACATTAATTATTCGAATTTTTAACATTTACAAGAAAAAAATAAGCTCTTGCATTTTTCTTGCAAAAAAAAGTAGGACATCTTTCTAATTTTTGTAAGATATTTTTATTTTTTATACGGCAACGAGCTAAAACATAGCTCTGAAATATACTAAAATGTTGATTCAATGTTCATATATTTCAATAAATGAAAATTCAACCAAAGCAACAGAGTGTACAAAGTACAGCATACCAATTAGTTATAACACTGCTTGTGGTTATGTCTGCTGTAGATTAAAATCACTAACTTGATTTCTAACATATGGAAACTACGTCATACTGAAACTACGTCATATTGAAACTATGCCATACTGAAACTGCGTCATACTGAAACTACGTCATACTTAAACTACGTCATATTGAAACTACGTCATACTAAAATTACATCATACTGAAATTACATCACACAGAAATTATATCATACTGAAATTACATCATACTGAAACTACATCACACTGAAATTACATCAAAATGAAATTACATCATACAGAACTTACATCACACTGAAAATACATCATACTGAAATTGCATCACACTACTGAAATATATCATAATGAAATGACATCACACACAAACTATATTATACTGAAAGTCTGAACTACATAATACTGAAACTAGATATTACTGAAACTACATCACTGAAACTACGTCATACTAAATTCACAGACACTGAAACAACATACTGAAATTATATCATACTGAAACTACGTCATACTAGAGTTACATCACATTGAAAGTACATCACACTGAAATCACATCATACTGGCGAGTTCTACGAGTTTTTACAAATTCTTCTCAATAAATGTATCAGAATACTCGATTATCTAAAAGTCCAGTAATAGGCCATGTCAGAATCATAGACTTCGTTACATAGGCAATAGGACTAGGCGTGCTACGCCTAGTCCTATTGCCTGCCTACATCTACACAGGCATGTCACTAACGCAACTGAATCATGTAATAGCGCTGTATCTCGACCGCGGATCAGTATGCGTGGGGTTCAAGTCCTGGGCTCGCCCGTTACTGACATCGCTTTCGAGTGAGGAAACTGACGTTAACCTTAGCTTTTCCAGCTTTACCTGCAAAATTTTCGCAGGAAGCAAAAAGGCCTTTGATTTTTCATCTCAGCTCTAATATGATATTTCCATGATACACAAGATAATCATCAAAGTGTTTAAAGGGTTAATATAAATTCTAAGAAATCGTCCAGATTTGAGCACTAAGACACTCAATTCAAAACATCGTAGTCTAAATTACAACTTAGTTACCTGGCAAATCCTTCTTCTTCGTCAGAACTGTCATCTAGAAATAGAGAACAGCAAATTAGGCTATATTAAATATTTTAGTAAAACATGTAATAGCCCTGTATCTCGACCGCGGATCAGTATGCGTGGGGTTCAAGTCCTGGGCCCGCCCGTTACTGACATCGTTTTCGAGTGAGGAAACTGTAATTAATTTTACATATTAATTCAGAAAACGCTGACCTGAGAATTTATTTTATTTTTAAGTAGCCTATATACATAGTATAATACTGAATACATGTCCGTATCAAAGACATTGTAGTACCTTTATCTTATAATAAAATACGCACAAAGAAATGTATGACCAAAAAAAAGGAAAAGGTGTATTTCTTAATTCAAAGATGTATTTCATAATTTATTAAAGGTGCATTTCTTAGGTTTATTTCTTATTTCTTAATTTCATGTGTACATAATTGTACTCATTTTCACATAAACATAACATTCCATTTTATAGTCAAAGAGTTTTCAAATCAAAAATCTTCTATTAAACATGATTTTATATAGACTACTTTAAATCATACAAATCTAGGACCAATAAACAGCCTACAGTACACGGCGTCATTCAATACAATAATTCGTTTTCATTTTCTAAAAATTAGCAGCAAACTTTATTTCCTCTCCTCAAGAGCATCTAGAATGTCCAGCGATGTATGATTAGATCGTTGTGTAGAGCGTAAAGTAACGTCATTTTAATGACCGATTCCGACGTAAATTAAAGAGCGTGGCTGTGGATTCAACTCTCGGCCGAATTTAATACAGTAGAAACCTCGGACACACAACAGGACTGGTATATTATGAATAAAAAACTAAACTAACAAACGACTTAAACGTGCAGTTACATCAGTAAAAGATATCACCAAGGACTATCGATTTACGAATATGTAAGCGTTATATCAAACTGCTTATGTTATATAGAAATAAAGTTAAATTAATTAATACAAGTTAGCAGGCCGATATTTGTGAGACGGAGATGAATGGAGAAGGTCTATTTTTATCCCGATCTTATTTTATATGAAATTCACAGGAAGATGATGATGATATGATGATGAATTAATATAAGTTCATTATTAAATATATATTGCCACAGGTTCAAAGCGAGAGAGCGAGAGAGAGCGAGAGAGAGAGAGAGAGACAGAGAGACAGAGAACTGTGATTATTTCAATACACTCAAATATAAAGTGACATACACAAACAAGGCCGTCAAAGAGGACACAAGTAGCCCATCTAGTTGACCATCCCTCAATCATACAAATTTCTTTTTCATTCTGACAGTATTATATTCTAAATCGTACGAAATTAGCAAAACTCTCAGTACACTCACCAATATATTCCTCTTCCAATTCTTGTTGCGGTTCATCCTGACCATAGTACGCCTCGTCATTGTCCTCACTATCATACACAACATCATCATCTGGAACATCATCTTCCTCTAGCACAACTCTATCGGTAGCAATCATCTGCTGTGTGGTAGTTACCACCCGTCTTCTAACCACACTGCCATCTTCCAGCGTTTCCTCGAACTCCTGAACATTGGAACGGGGTTCCCCAACTGGTTTCATTTCCCCCACGCCGGGTATGTCACCACCTAGCTGAGTGACGTTATCGCCTAGCGGGTAGTTAGAGGCTCTGAGCAGTTCCTGAGCTTCGTCCTCGTTCTCCGGAAGTTCACCTTCAGGACCTTCCATGACGATTCGTTTAACTATCGTCTGGTTTTGTTTCGTAGTGGTAACAGTGCGCTGTACTACTGTACCGTCAGGTAGAACCTCCTCGAATGTTTGAACGTCTGTCTGCACGTCAGGTTCACCTCTGAGAGTGTCTGTGTACATCAGCAGCCTGACTCCGTCACCTTCTCGTCGAAAATAATGAGATCAAGTAGAGTTATAATTATAGCAATATCATCATCATCATCATCATCGTCGTAGTCGGCATCATCATCATCATCAGCATCATCAATGATGATGATTTCTATCATCATCATCATCGACATCGTCGTCGTAGTTTATCGCCGTCGTCGTCGACATCGTCATCCTCATCATGATCATCATCATGATCATCATGATCATCATCATCATCATCATCATCGTCGTCGTCGTCATCATCATCATCACCATAATAATAATAATAATCATCATCATCATAACAAAATAATTATAAAATAATAATCATCATCATCGTCAAAATTCGTCAACATCATCGTCATCATCATCGTCCCTTCAATCCCAGTTTAACCCAGTTTAACATGGGTCGGGATACGAATAGACCATCTAAACTCTTCTCTATCCCATAGTCCCATACTATATCATCAGTCCATCTCCTATTTTTCCATTCGTTTTAGAAAATATTGTAGCAATTTCTGAAGCTTAGGCGCTCATCAACCGAATGCCCTTTCTGACGTTGGTTTGGATCTTAGTGCTTTAGTTGCCTTCTACGACATGTGCAGTCGCCGGCTAGTCAATTCTTCAAACAACCCGGACACAATAAGGGGGTACATAGTATTATAATACAGATATATTATTTATAGAATTTAAATATTATATTTTATACTCAAAAAAAGGTATTTATATCTAGAATATACATAATCATACAGTACAAGAGAAACCATAGTGGTCTCGCGTAGTATGGTCTAGTATAACTTAGTAAGATAAATATTTAGTAGAATTTAGTTAATACAACACATGCTATCATTGTAGAGTATATGCCTCCAGCGTAACATACGACACAGTAAAGTATAGTACAATCAAGCATGGATGCATGCAATCCAGTACAATTCAGTAAGAAGCAATTAATGGCTGTAAGGACAATCCATTGTAATGCACTCTTAAGTGTACTGCAGTAACGAAACATTCTAATCACTAACAAATATAATGACATATATTCTGACGCGAAGCTGCAAAAGAAACTGTCTAAAAAGTAAAACTATATAATTTGTCACATTTAGCCAGACAACGAAGTATGATACCTTAAACACAAAGTGATAAAAAATGTGGTGATCTTGTAATTCGCATTGTATATTGTACCTAGAGTTACCAAATGGGAAATCTACACAGAGAAAGCGAAGTGTTTGCAACAAAGCTTTTTCTACTGCTACGCACATTGAGTAACGTGAAAGAGTGAAAACAAATTGAAATAATTAGATATACAGACTATCTCTTAAGCGTTCTGCAAAAAGATAATAAACTAATAAATAAAAGAAAATAAAGCCATCAACTACCACCATCAAGTCCAATAACACCTGGAAACCTGGAAATGATTAAGAGTATTACATACACATCAGGCTTTAGGACCGAAGTACCCAAAGACAACTTTAAAGAAAGTAATAAATCATAGAAACAAAATTATATCAGCAAGAAGAAATTGAAAATTACCGTTCTAAATAAATAAAGGTAGACATGTAGACTGCGTCAATACTGCAATGGTTAAATTTACATAATAATTATAAGACTGCCAAAGTAAATAACACAACTATTATAATTGTAGTCCTTTCGGATATTAAAAAAATATTTGTAAAGCTAAAGCCGAGTTTAACGTCAGTTTCCTGCTCGATAGCATACCAGTGACGGGCTTTGAACCCTGCACCTACTGATCTGCCATCGAACAACATACCAGCAAGTCACCTGCTCAGTCAGAGTATAATTATAACACAGTTAAATTATAAAAAGCACTCTCTGATATTCACCTTGCGAATCGAATCTCGCAGACGTCATTTCATCTCTCTCAACATTCACATCGATGGAAGAATTCTGTTGAGGAGGAACCACAATGGTTCTGATGATCTTTCTCTTCACCGGCACACCATTCGCAAGTCTTTCCTCGCGCTCACACTCAACCACCTTCATCTCAAGGTCATCACGTCTGTCGAAATCTCCGACGACCTCGGGAGATAACTCCAGTATCGTTTCTTCCACCTCGACCCTCACGAGTTCATCGAAGACCCCCTCGCCAGTCCCGCTGACCGGTCGAATAAAACTTCTCGTCAGAATCTGTCGCTGTAGCGTTGTTCCATCCTCCAGAACTTCTTCATCTTCGTGCAGTTCCACACGGAGTTCCAGCTGTTCTTCCCTGGATTCGCTGGATAAAATCCCAGCATCTGAATGGACTGCGACACCACCGGTACAGAGTGGTTCATGGTCGTCGTCCTGGAAAGCCTGCCACGTGGAAAGATCTTCCTCTAAATCATCTCGTTCATCAACTGCGCAAGTCATTTCCTTCTGCTGTAGCCACGACTCGAACGATGTTTCCTGAAATTCAGGTGGTTTCTCAGTTACTTCTTCCAGTGCATCTAGTGCTTCGAATCGTTGTTCGTAGAAGTCTTCTTCAACTTTCTGACCCGTAGCAGTATCGATGTTTGTTTCAAGTAATTCTCTTCTAAGATCTTCAGCTGTCATATATTCCCATTTCAGGACACTATAAGTATCGCCGTGGTCAATAACACGTTCTGTGGATTCAAAGTGCTCATAAGAAAGTGGCTTGGAAATTTCTATTTCCTCTTCCGATCTAGGTTCCTTGGCTAGAAATACCTCCGCCGTGGAAATTGGTTCTGAATGATGACAGTCCGATTTTGCTAATTCATTATCCAACTCGGGTTCAATCTGTCTCGACATAATACTGTCACGTTCTTCAGTTTCTGGTAATGGCATGTGGTCTGCTGCAGCTACTTCCCCCAGCAGGGATGAGCCATCTTCTAGCATATTCTCGTATCTCACTCGAGATGTATCAGTCGAATAAGTAGATTCCGTCACTCTCTCCTTGAACTGAGTAAACTGGAATTCAGCTGAGGTGCTGGAAGCGGTTGATACGGTGGAACTAATCTCTGACACGGTTGACTGACTGTCTTGATGCCTCTGCTCTTGATGCTGATGCTGTTGTTGTTGCTGCAGCTGGAGTTGTTGTTGTTCTCCAGTAAAGAATTCTTTAAAGGTATAATCTTCAACTTTCGACTTGACGCAAGTAGCTTCAGGTTGCTCAGGTGAGTCTTTAAGAAGCTGTTCAGCTGACGAAGCATCGATACTCAAGTTAGAGACATCAGTAGAGATGGATACAATGGGTGAGGACTCTTCAGAAGCAGTCATATCTTTTCCATACAATACATAGTCATCCACAGATAACCTATCCAATGCCAACACCCCTGACTCTCTATCATCTACAGACACTATTTCCAGCTCTAACCCTTTCACCTCGGGTTCGCCGTCTTCAGATGCTCCTCTTAGTCCATATTCTTCTGATTGTCTATTGCTAACGTCAAATTCGCTATTCTCCACAGATATCTTTTCGATGCTGCTCTGTAAAATATTCTCTACGTAAGCTACAACTCTGGAATCATTACTTTGAATTTTCTCAGCTAAATCTGCAGCCTCTGCTGTATCAGCTACAGCAGTGCGACTTTGTATGTCTTCTTCACTACTTTCTGAAGAAATCTCAACAACATTCTGCTCTTGGCCACCAGTGCCTAATCTGATATCTGCACCAATGGAATACTGCTCGGCAGAGAAAACTTCAATCCCAGTGAATTCCTCAGACGGATACTCTTTGTTCTTGCCCAATTCCCTGCTAATCGTCTCCGACAACAAAACTGTCGAAGAAACTTCTCCTTCATTGACCTCTACTGATGAAAATACATCAGCCAACTGGTTATCATCTTTAAACCCTTCATCTAATGCTTCGGTGTTCACCAAAACTTCAGAAGCCTCTCTAGATTGTCCACTTCGTTCATCGCCATTTGGTTCCTTTATTGAATCAATTGACGTGGTTGCTTCATTCGAACGATCCGGTGGAAGACTAGTGGTTATAACAGAGTCGCCTTCAAACGTTTCCATTTCAAATTCGTTATTATCCGATTCAAAAATCTGCTGTATGCTTGCAAGAACGACGCCATCAACATATGACTTTACCTTCTCGTCAACTTCACTAGAAGATATAGAAAATGGTTCCACGACAGATGTCGTTATTATTCCTACAGACATCTCAGTTTCTTCTCTCTGCCTTTGTTCTTGATCAGAGGAACTGGAACCTATCAAGTCTTCTTCATCAGACAAGCTAATTACTTCCTTTGACTCGGCGCCAACCATTTCTTCTTCAGACACCCGATATGCCTCTTCAATTTCTGGTGCATCTGAGAAATACATTTAGTAATTTACTGTCTCGTTATTTTATTTTATTTAAGTCGATTTTAAGTCCAAAAAATAGCCAAATATTAAACAAGACCCTCTCGTTTCGTTTCAGCAATTATCACATTTATGTACCATTATTTTAATTTATGCCACTATTTCTAAATATTGCACAACCAGTGTATTCAATAAACCACTCGATTTAACTATTCACGTTCTTCTTCATCGAGTAATTTAGTAATTTTTGAGTAACTTAGTAATATAGTAATTTTTTGTAATTTTTCTATCCAAATGTTACTTTTTACAGTAAGTCCTCTAAATTTTAATATATATCTACAACAAACAAGAATCAATTGATGTTCAAGAGTTCTTTCTAAATTTAGAATACGGTGCACATGCTATATCAAGACCCAAACTAGCCTTTTCATCTGACGATGGTTATGTGAAGAGTGTATGGAAACGTCTAAAATTAAATGAAAAGTTGCAGGATCATGGCCTAATATCAGTATAAATTGAATTTTAATTTTTTTTACCAATTTTACCATGTTTTACCAGGTAAAATATTATGTGGAATTTTTCCTGTAAATTACCAATAAAAAATTAGTAAAATGTAATTTACTATTTCTAATAAAATTGATATTATCTGGTAATTGTATTAAAAACCGCATCAAAGAAACAAAAAAACTCAGGCGCGAATAGTCAATCAAGTAACTTACATCTTATATACTACAAATTACTAAGAACTCTGCTGAGTATGCATGTATATTAATACTTAAATTCATTTAAGCATATCTCATTAATTATAATTAATAGGGAATTAGAAAATTATTAGCCCTATATAAATTAAAATGTTACAGGAATAATAGATTCATTCAAAATGCTGCAGCTGCCAGTTGTTTTTACGTTAAGATATTAAGAACTAATTTTCTGTTTTAAAATTTGGATAATTCTCTTTTAGGCATCGTTTTCCTGTTTCAGAATTTAGATAATTATGCGATTCAGTAGTTCTAAGTAGCTAAGTTAGAAAAGATTTATATACCGTTTACTTGCATACATCGTCAAAATTAGCTGATAATTCTGATTTACGGTTTCGCTATTTCAATAGTTCTTTCAAGACAAATTTTACTTTTAGAATTTGGCAAATTCAATTTTCTTTAAAAATCTCAGAAGATTCAAACAAAGCACGACATGAAGCTCGGAACTAAGGTAGTAATTAGGCTCTTTAGTTTCATACCTCATGAAACTAAATCAAAGAAAACACAATATTACTTTACTTAACAAGAGAGAAAAGTAGTAGCTTGTCGCCATATAAATCGTTTATTTATATTTTTTGATTTCGATTATATTATTAATTATTTAATTTTATTTAACAGAGGGAAAACACTTGAACACAGATAACGATATACACAAGAAAAGCAATATTAAGTGATAGATACAAATCTAAATGAAAAATAGGCTTGATTAAATTTTCTTGGTTCATTTGCACTATATAATAGTATGGTACGAATAAGTCGAATAATTAATCATAAAAATACTTGGTATAAAAGATGCTAAAATTACCAGGGACAGTGGCAATACTTTCAATTAAAGTTTGACAAACTCCTTTAATCAAAATTTAGAAATCAATGAAAAGACTAAGAAGCACGAAGGGCTAAATTTCACAAAACAAATAATTACAATTAATCGAGATTAACTTAATTAAAACTTAAACTAAAGAGCATCGTAGTAACTCGGTTAGCGGAATAAATTGTCTAAACAAGAGAGTTAAGCCACAACAGACTTATAATAAGGGTTAGAGAACACAGTGCCAAACTGAATCGATTAATCGAATGAATTGGGAATAAGAACAGCAAAACAACAACAATCCACTAAAATTTAATTAAAGGGTTGTCAGATAAATAAAACGACACAAAGCAACTGATCAACAGTTTTGACAACACTTAATGAAATATCAAGAGCCCATCAAATTGTTATGTATAAAATAGCAGGAATATCTATGGTACGAGCTTGATGCCGAGCATCTGTGGAAACTGATTTTATAGAATTATAATATCAGTTCTAATTGATATCAACCAGAGGTGAATAATTCAAGATTAAATAAAACAAGCAGGAAAAGAAAAATTAATATATACATGTAGATTGTCTTTGACTCACTGAAATGTGTTACAATAGAAGTCAATGCCACCAAAATAATTAATGAGTTTATCTTTGGAAACAATTTATGACTTTAACATAAATTGTACCCTCTCTCTCTCTCTCTCATAGAGTAAGTCCTAGGCACATATTATTGTCCCAGTAGACATACACGTTCAATAAAAAAGTACTAAATAGATCAACAAGATCAATCTGAGGAGCCTTGTAATAAGGCAAAGTATAACATGACAAAAATACGGTTTCTGAGGTAACTTCTCGTTGTCATCCTTAGCCCTGCAGGTTGCACTTTACGACAGGCGAGGGGCAGCTTGTAGGGGTTAGCTTTGTATAGGTTCTGACAAGACATTAGAAATAGTTTACTTTCACATGCAAGCAGCACTGGTATAAAGAGAATATATAGACAAGTCGACAAAATAAAGTCACGAATCAAACCAACCTCTGACTGCACTACTGACTTAACAGAAGAGTCGATGAGTATGAATATAACCAATATTTATGCACATACATGTAAACCATTGTCAAAGATAACAGCATTTTGTCAAGTAAATCATGAATTTAAATTAAGGAATGATCTTCTCTGCATCAGAGGAATTATTATGAAAAATGTAATAAGGAAATTAATCACTGGAACTAAACAGTTGAATTCAAAGGAAAAGAGGAGTTTATGCTAGAAACGAAGCACCGGATCAACGCTCAATGTTGTTATGAATGAAGACCAAGCAATCACAACTTGTTCAAACTTAACTACGAAATAGATATTGTATGAAAAACGTAAAGCTAAAACTCTAACTAGACAAAAAATAGCACACTAGACATTGATATTTAGCCAGTGTTAACAATCAATGAACCAAAAGCTAAGGCAGCAGAAAAATTCAAAACAGGCTATAAATCTTAAAATCACACCAAAGCAGGCAAATAAACTTAAATAAAAATATGTTGGTTACACACTCAGCAAATAATCGACTTAAAAAAACTCCAAATGATACAGACAATTTATCACTAGTACAGAATCTAGTAGAAAATTACTATTGCAGGACCAATCAGGAAAAATTTAGATATTTCACTTTTGAAAAAGCAATTTCACGCAAACATGCATTTTTAAACCATTAGCAAAACGAAAACGTTAAAACTTTAAGTATTAAACTAAAGATCACCCGTTAATAAAATTAGAAAAGTGAAAAACTATGAGCTACGGAGAACTGTCAAATTAATAATACATGTACAATACAGAATTTTAGTTATTTTTACACATAATTATTTATAGCATGCAAATATAAAGAAAGCAATAGAGGAAGCAGCATTGGATCTTTAATTATACAGCATGAGGAGTCCTAGATAACAGAAGTTGCTTTAATTATAATAATATAAAATCGTAAAACGAATTATATACCATCATCAATAAATTTAAAATAACCACAACTAAATTTTCTCTTGCATTATGTCAGGCGCAGAAATAGGTAACGGAATCACTTAATTGATCAAAGGAGTGATCATTAGAGAGTGCAATAGTAGAACGTAAGCGAGAATATTTGGCTTGGATCAACGATTTGAAAGTGAACAGTATATAGTAATGATAATTATGTTGTACATTATTTTATTGAAATACTAAATTTAAATTAACAGTATGGATTTATTTTTAAAGTATTTATTCAATAGAATTTTCCGCTGCAAAAAAGTTTAACAATTTTCTATAATGGAAAACAATTACAATAAAAAGAAAATCACATATTTTTTTCCGTTTTAATTAATTTTCAGTTAGTCACAATTTACAAGCAGGTCTACAACAAATCTACATGCATATTATCAAAATTATCTACAAATTGATATCAAAACTGATTTTATTGTATTTTAAAGTTTGATGCACAGTGAATTACTTTCTTTCAACCTACATATGCGCAATATTACGTTTAAATAAACAAATTGTCTCCAATACTACTTATATAAGTATTATAATACTTGAAGTTATTTATAAAAGTTCTTATAAAAGTTCTCATAGAGAACACAACAACGCAACAACAGTAAAGGAATTACCTGGTGGTGGTCGTTGCATTTCATTGTTTTCTTTCAACAGATGATCATCATATCGCTGGCGCTGCGTCTCATTTTCTAGATCCTCAAGCCTCTGTTGCTTTTCTAGTTGCCTTTGTTGCTCGTGTTGTAGTTGTTGCAACTTTAGCCTTTGTTCAATTTCATATTGTTGCTCTTCTTGTTGTCGTTTTTGCAGCTCTTCCTTCTGTCTCTGTTGCTTTAGTTCTTCAAGTTTTTCTTCTTCCAGTCTTTGTTGCTCGTCGTTGCTCCGCTGTTGCTCAAGTAGCTCTCGCTCGTGTCTTTGTTGCTCCTCTTGTTGTAATCGTTGCTGCTCTTGTTCATACTGACGTTTCTGTTGCTCTTGCAACCTCCGCTGTTGCTCCTCTTGTTCCTTCAGTAGCTCTTGCTGTCGTTCATGCAGCAGTTGTTGCTGCTGTTTCAGTTGTTGCTCTTCTTGCCTCTGTTGCTCTTCTTTCCTTCGCTGCTCTTCTTGCTTTATTTGTTCTTCATGCATTCGCTGCTCTTCTTGCCTTCGTTGCTCTTCCTGCCTTTGCTGCTCTTCCTGCCTTTGATGCTCTTCTTGCCTTCGCTGCTCTTCCTGCCTTCGCTGCTCTTCTTGCCTTCGCTGCTCTTCCTGCCTTCGCTGCTCTTCCTGCCTTCGCTGCTCTTCCTGCCTTCGCAGCTCTTCATGCCTTCGCTGCTCTTCTTGTTTCTGCACTTCCATTTCTTGCTGCCTTTGCTTCTCCTCTATTTCACGCAGTCGTTGCTGCTCTTCTAGCCTTCTTTGCCTCTCTTGTTGCTGCTCAATATTCTGCTGTTGTTGCACAAGCTGCATCTCAAGCTGCTGCTCAATCTGCTGCTCTATCTGCTGCTCTAGCTGCTTCTGTTGTTCTTGTGCAGCCTGTGACGACGACAGCGCTTCTGAAGTAAACAGTAAGTATAATATGTTACATGAAATATCTACAATAATAACATATCACAAAGCAAGAAAGCATAGAGCTAGGTCTGTTTCCGTATCATAAGATACTGTTATAGAAAAATGACTGAGACTCGAATTTATGATCTCCTACTTCTCTCTCTCTCTCTCTCTCTCTCTCTCTCTTTCTCGCTAGTGTTTTGTCAAGCGGCAGATCCATGCTACATATTCATTCTCTTGAGACTGCTTTCACGCTCCACATATTGCACCCCATTGATCACCAAATTAATCCCTCCATAAAAGGCTATACCTAACACATATCCTATGTAGCCTGTGGCTTAGGAAAAAATTTGGCTTCTGATGCGGTTTCCCGTTGCCGCCCTCAGTTTATGCTTTGTTGTCTCTTAGTTCACGTGCAGTTAACGGCTGTCTATTCTTCAGTGATCTCCTACTTTTATCAAAGCAAGTATACTATACACTAATTATGTAATAAAGAATTAGCTTGTCACCAAAACCATCTGAAACGATCTGAAAAACAATACGTGCTGAAGAGAAATAAAAGATCCTAAACAGTGCCGGTCCGGTGATAAAAAAAACAGTCAGCAAAGATGAAATAAAATCTATGGTGGGAAGAGATGTGTTTTCAACCTACAACGAAAGTGGAAGCAGTAGAACATGAGCGAAGATCAGGAGGCAGAGAGTTCCAAACAGTAGGAGCGGAGAAAGAAAATAAATGAACGTCTATCAAACAATACGAATATATATATATATATATATATATATATATATATATATATATATATATACTGTATATATTCGTATTGTTATTTTACAATGCATATTTTTACAATTAATAATTTTATAGACCTACGCTTCATTGTTTTATATTCAATTAAAAGCCAATATCTCGTATACTGGCAAAAATAGCTCTTTGGCTAACTGCTCCTTAGCTAACTTCTCTTTAGCTAACGGCACTTTAGCTAACTTCTCATTAGCCAATTCCTCTTTAGCTAATTTCTTGTGGATAATTGTTCTAAAGCTAATTGCTCTTTAGCTTTAGTACCAGCTGCCGATTGGCGCTATCAATAGCAAAGATATGATTAACCATGGAAAAGATTAATAATAACCTGCAAGGAACCTGTAAAGCGGTCTCGAAGACTGCCATGACACCTCTATAGATATTGTCGGAGGTTATTATTATTGTTATTATTAGTAGTAGTAGTAGTATTTATCAATACCAACCAGCTTTAGTTTCCACTCGTTCACCCACACTGGTGTCACTAATAATGTCCATCCAGGGTTGAAACATTTCTGAAAAACAAATAGAGATGCATTATAAATAAATGCAAACGATGTAATATAAAGATATAATGTATACTAAGATAAAACAAAGAAATAGCGTAAACTAAAATAAAATAATAAATTAAATTGGCTAGTATGTTTGTTTGTGCTGATGTGTACTACCACATAGATAGATGAATAAAAATTATATATATATATATATATATATATATATATATATATATATATATATATATATATATATATATATATATATATACGAATATTAGACCGATGTAGCAAGTGGGCACAGAATGTCTGCTGAGAACTGCGCGACAACGTCCATTCCCATTCGGGTATTTTCCGCAGAGGAACAACACTTACCAAATGATAGGCCTACTTAGCCAAACAAATAAGAGGACTGCTATACACAGCATATTTTAAAAGGGTAATAACAAGCTGGTAAGTGAGCTAAATATTAATTTTATTTCACAGCCTAGAAATGTTTAGAAATTTAGGAATTAGAATCCCAGACATGCACATAAATCAGTGAATATGCACGTAAAATAGATTAAACAAACGAATGAGATTTATTAAATTACTAGCAGTATATTAGTCGATTACTAGTAAATTACTAGAAAAATTACTAGTAAATTACTCTAGTAAATTTCTAGCAGTATTTTAGGATTTTCTGATATTTTGTGCTGAATTAGAACGCCCAATTCCAGAAAGAAAGATGGGCAAGTAATATCAAGTTGACTGGATTGATAAACAAAAGCTTACAGTGAATAAAATCATATCAAAGACGTAGGTGATCAGAGTTTTCTAAATACTTCTAATCAAAAAAGAACTATAAATAATCTGAACGGATTTATGCTACTTAATGATTTATTAAACGAACCTTTTTTAATTTTTTCCAGAGCCATCTGTCGGTCTATTTCATCACTAGCTTCTCTATTGGTATAAATACAGCGCTGAGTAATATCGTGCCGACCAATCGTAGACAATGCCTTTTCTAGACATTTAGCAGTTGCTAAAGCCTTGTTTTTCTCAACCCATCTATGCAGCATCACAAGAGCCTGCCGCGGAAAACAGTGAAAAAAGCATTGCAAGTTTAATCATACATTCATGCATGCATTCATATATCTCTATATAATTTGTTTAATGTTCATTTAACTTCCAAATATTTCAATATTTTAATTATAAAAAGTACTTTGTAGCATTTATTTTATAATTTTAATGTCAGTTTCTTCTAATCCTTTTGACAATAGAATGCGATTAAAACACAAAAAGAAACACAAAGAAAAAATACAAAAACAAAGAACGATTCGCTCAACAAGTCTCTTAGCGGTAACTTAATGTAACTGGTGGCCAAGTTTTGTAAAAAAAAGCTGGTAAAGCTAATGTTAACGTCAGTTTCCTTATTGTGTGAGGAAACTGACAAGTGTGCTTGCGAGTGTGTTACGCGTGTGTTTGTGAGTGTGTTTGCGTGTTTGTAGCACACTTGCCCGATAAGTAAGAGACGACAGGTTCTAAACCCCGTTAGATCAAAATATCTTGAAGCAAACCTGTTCGGTGACGTATCCATAGTCTCGCTGTATGTCGAGTATTTCCTGTCTCGTGATGTTGAGCTGACGAGCCAGCAGAATCCAGTCGTCGTCCAAATGCTCGGCTATCTCTGTCAACCTCAGCTCTGCCGATGATGTCCTGTCGTTGTCACTCACTACACAATCAATCAATCAACCAGTCAATAGATAAATCAATCAATCAGTCAATAGATCAATCAGTCAATAGATCAATCAGTCAATAGATAAATCAGTCAATCAACGAACAATCAATAGATCAATCTGTAGATGAATCGGGAAATCAATCAACAATCGATAGATCAATCAGTCAATCAACACAAAATCAATCAGTCAAGAGATCAGTCAATCAATAAATCAATCAATCAATAGATCAAACAGTTAATCAATCACTAAATCTATCAATCAGTCAATCAACCAGTCAATCAAATAGTAAATCAAACCATCACTCATTCAGTCAATCAGCAGTGTCCTATCGTTCTGCTGTCTCAGTAATATCATATGTGAATAAATTCTATTTTTATATTTATAAAATTAATATAAATTGAAGTCCATATATAATACAACAATACAGTAAACTAATAAAACAATAAAATATAAAACAATACAATATGATGACAGATATTGCTAAAAAGTACAACTTATTTATGTGGCTTTCATCGGCTGTAGATATTACAATACAGTAAAGTATGATGACAGACATTACTAAAATTACAACTGTACTTTATTTATGTGACATATGTGACTGAGACTTTCATCGGCTGCAGATAACAATAATAACAATGACGATAATAATAGTAATAATAATAATAATAATCGTCATCATCATCCGCCCTTGAATCCCAGTTTAACCAGGATCAGGATACAAATAGACTGTCTCAATTCCTCTCTGTCCTACACCACACCACCAGCCAATCCCCTACTTAAGACTTTGATTCGTTTAAATTTTTGTAGCAATTTCTGGAGCCTAGACGCTCAAGCCTAGGCGCTAAGCGAATTTGTTGTTAGACAACGAAACTATTTTAAATAATCGCTTACCCTCAGACCCCTGCAGAGCCTCTAACTTAACGTGTAGCTCAGCAGCCTGACGAGCGATAGCTCCGCTTTCTCCTGAACCTCTCCCGTTCACGCCTGGCAGGGCGATATTTAGCGTACATATCGGCGCTTGCCCCGGCACCTCCCGGGGTTCACTCATGAAGATCATCTGTCCCTCGGCCGATTGTCTCAGATCTCGTGTCCTCACGTTAAGGGACTGACGGTTCTCCTTAAAGGCTCTGAAGCTGATGAACGGCTGCGTGTCCTTGTCGGACTTGGGCACCGGCATCAGGTTGCCTACCATCTCGATATACTGCGGATATTCGTCAAGTACCTGCGCGCAGAATAGGTGATTAAATATAAAATAGTTTTATAAATATATACAATATAGTACAATATATAAAATATATTGTATATAATATAATGTATATATTTATATTTACACTGTTGATTTTTTATATTATGAACAGTTACTAATAGTTTTAAAAATATTTAAACAGAGAACAGTTGCCAATAAAATGAATTAGTAAGCTAATTACTAGAATAACTGTAATAAATGTAAAATGATTACTGAATTGTGTATAACAAAACATCTTAATGCCATAAAATACAATAATAAATATATTATCGGCAGAGAAATCATATTTATCAGGGATAACATATCTGCCAAGCGACAATTCTCTGCCGATAATAAGAACAGGCTAACGATACATTTTGTTTATCAATCAACAGTCACGTTTTGACTTTATCATTTTTATTTATTTTATTTTATTATTATTTTAATCATGTTCAGAGTTTTGAGAATTGAACCTTTCATCTCACAGATACAGTAAAGACGAATACTATCTCAGCCACGCATATACCTGTCCACGTATACCTGTTAGTACTGGTTGATATTAATAAAGAACCAGGGCTATGTAACTACAAAATGTTGAATTTCTGAGCATTTACATAATTATTTAAAAAAATAATAAAGGTTTATCGTCTGTTTCCCCATACAATGTCAGGGACATTGTATGAGGAAACGGATGGATGATGTCAGGGACGTCATTTCGACTCAACAGTCCAAGAATAGCCTAAGTAGTATACCTATATTAATAAAAACCCAATTGCTAAAACATACCCAAGACACAACTTGTTGGAGTTGAATTGCCAGCACATGAGTCAGCTAAAAACTCATCTCTTTCGTTCTTAGATCCACATTCTGACCCTCTTGCATCGGATCATGGACTTACACTGCCTTCATCTCGGTTTCTCTTTGGTCTCTGTAAACCAGTCATCATCGCGTGTCGTCTGTAGAAGCAGAGTCTGCTTGAGACGTCCCTGACATTGCCTTAAAATTGTGAACCGGACCTTAAATATTCTTATAGATTGATTGATTACAAACCTGTGGTGAGATACTCGACCGCGGATCAGTAGGTGCGGGGTTCAAGTCCTGGGCTCGCCCGACATCGCTTTCGAGTGAGGAAACTAACGTAAACCTTAGCATTTACCAGCTTTTTACCTCGATATCTCTGCTCCGGGCTATCTCGACGAATTTCTCCTGACTCTCGAGTGTTTTGTCCATCTTATCGTCTGTCATACAGAACACTCTCAGCTGCCCCTCTGATGCCTCACCACGACGTCGAGCAAACACAACAAAGGTCGCTATGAACGGCACGGCCATCGCCTCCGTGAAGATCTCCGTGCCCAGGCGAACTGAGTGCGTCGAGTCGTTGCAGTGAATCAACCAAAACCTGATAAACCGTAAAATATTCCTCAAATATAAATGAAAATAATTTTTTTTTCGTTTATTACAATGATATTTGACACAATTCATATCGAACAATACGTACTGGCTGGAGCCAGTGGCGAAGTGGCCAGTGGCGAAGTCGGTAAGATATTCGACCGCGGATCAGTATGTGCGGGTTCAAATCCTGGGCTCGCCCGTCACTGACATCGCTTTCGAATGAGGAAACTGACGTTAATCTTAGCTTTTACCAGCTTTTACAACACAGAAATGTTATAGAGTTAGAAGAGCACGTACAGGTACATAGATAAACACAGGAAAATATATATAGGTACACTAGTAAACATACAGGCACAAAGAAAATCACAGAAATGTTCTATCAGTTATTATTCTTTCTCTCTCCGCAGTTCTGTTGACTACAAAGTAGATAAATCAATCCACGATTTCAAAGTCGAAAAAACAAGGACTAGAAGGTGTCTTGCCTTGTACATTTATACATTTATTTTAAAAAACAGAAAAAGTATCATCAAAAAAAGCGATAAATATTATAAATGACATGCATGGCGACGAGAGGAAGTATGGAAAGAGATGTGAAAACATGAAAAGAGATGTGTGAAAACATGCACAGAGATATGTGGAAACTTGCCAAGAGATTATGTTAAAACTTGCCAAGAGATTATGTGAAAACTTGCCAAGAGTTATATGAAAACATGCACAGAGTTATTTGGAAGCATGCCAAGAGATATGTGGAAACTGCATATAAATGTAAATACCAATGTGTGAAAATATGCAGAAAAATCAGAAATATGCGAAAAATATGGATACACATGTGTGGAAATATACACAGATGAAGACGTGAAAATATACGGATAGAGTTAAAACATTAGTACAGATAGCCCAGTCGCTTAGAGTTTATGATATCTTATTTAATTCTATTAACTGAATATTT
This sequence comes from Enchytraeus crypticus, assembly GCA_905160935.1. Taxonomy (NCBI): domain Eukaryota; kingdom Metazoa; phylum Annelida; class Clitellata; order Enchytraeida; family Enchytraeidae; genus Enchytraeus; species Enchytraeus crypticus. The sequence continues at coordinate 1,733,840 of CAJHZI010000253.1, read as the reverse complement.
ACTTATTTAACTAGACAAAATAGAATACAAATACTCTTTAACTGAGTAATTAAATAATTAATTTATTGCTAGGTCTATTGATAAATTAGATGACGGACTATTTACATTTTAATTTTGCTAATTAAATAGCGCTACCTACCTGGCAGATACGTTGGTAGTAAACGTGATACAGTCACGTGATAGAGTTAGAGGTGTGCTGCCAGTAATGTCTTCCCATTCTGTGCTAGCATTAGGGCCTAATCCATCAATCAATCAATCAATCGATTAATCAATCAACCAATCAATAAATCAATATTGTAGTAATCATTCAGTAAATCACTAATTACTAAATCAATAAATCAATTTTTAAAAATATACTGATATAATATATTCTTGCGATTTTTTGTAATCATATGGGTTTTTCGCTTGTTTGTTATTTCATACGATGTTAGAATTTCCTTTTCTTTTTACTTAGAGTTAAAATAGATAACTTACAGAAGAAAAATAATAAATAATAAAACACAGGAAATGGAAATATAAGAAATGAAAGGTCTCCGTCTGGACGACGAAGCAGTGAGAGTCGCGGCCGGTCTCCGTCTGGGCACTACCTTATGTGAGCCACACAACTGCATTTGTGGTGTCTCAGTCAATGCGTTAGGCATTTACGGCCTGTCGTGCAAGGGTAGTGCCGGCAGAATCACCATACATCAGTTCCTGAACGATTTTATCTGGCGCGCCCTGGGTCGAGCGAATATCCCAGCCATTAAAGAGCCCTTGGGATTGATTCGCACTGATGGGAAGCGTCCGGACGGTGTCTCACAAATTCCATGGGCAGAGGGCAAGTGTGTTAGCTGGGACGTCACCGTTACGGACACTTTCTCAGTAAGCAATCTCGGCCTATCTTGCGCTGCTGCTGGTGCTGCTGCAGAGGCTGCGGCTAATAGGAAAACTCTGAAGTATGCCGAAATCTCTAGCAGCTATATCTTCATGCCTATTGCCTTTGAGACCCTGGGCCCCGTCAACTCTGTCGCATCAGACTTTATTGACGTAATAGGCAGGAGGACCAGCGCCATTACTGGTGATAAGCGCGAAAAAGCTTTTCTTTGGCAGCGACTGTCTATTGCTCTCCAGAGATTCAATGCAGTCTGTTTCAGTGGCACTTTGGCTCATGCGGCTTCCCAGAGTGTAGAGGAATTATTTAAATCGCTTCTTTTTTAAACTTTTAATTAAATAAAGCCTCTTTTATCTTATTTTTTAGCCCAGGGCCCTTTACAGCCCAGGGCATTAAATAAAATAAAATAAAAAAATAAAATATAAATTAAATCTTAAATCATATTCTAAGTGAGGCAAAGAAAACCAATAATAGACTGTGTGTGCCTTAGACCATTCATTTTACAGAACACTACTCAGATCATAGATAACTCTAGCTAGTGGGATAAGCATGAGTCAATCGGCAATCAACGAGTGTCCCTCATTATGACTCTACAGAAACAGACGTCAACAGATTTAAACTTTCTTTACAAATAAAACTAGCAGCGTCTAGTGTTAACATTCCCGGGGTTAAAGGATTTTTTATCTCTTTTCTGTTGCCCACGTAATATGTTAAAATCCCGTTGGAAATGAGGCGTCGTAAAGACTGTCAACCCTTTCCTCCTACAACAAAATATTCGAGACTTTTAGCCCAGAGCTGCCACTCACCAGTTATGCTGCAGAGTAGACGTAACGTAGGAACGTCGCCCTGGGGTCCAGCTTTGAGCTGAGGGCCGGGTAGAGGCAGGGTGACCGTGATGGGCTTGTGGAACTTACGACGCCTCGGTTCTATCGTCACTATGGGCCCCACTCTCACAGCGTCACCACAGATCTTCCTCACCAGGTCGTCTGATACGTGATGAGCCTTAAAGTAATAGCAACAGATATTGTTAATAATAACGACCAGACACGTGATGTGCCTTAAAGTAATAGCAATAGATATTGTTAATAATAACGACCAGACACGTGATGAGCCTTAAAGTAATAGCAATAGATATTGTTAATAATAACGACCAGACACGTGATGAGCCTTAAAGTAATAGCAATAGATATTGTTAATAATAACGCGTAAATTTTTGATACAGAATTCAACATGCTTAAGATTTAATTATAAAAATTTAAAATATAGTCTAATATAATAAATATCACAGAAACAATTATTTATGTTTTTAGAACAAATAATTGCTAAATATAAATAATCAGCTTAAAATATAGATAATCAGAACCGATACATAAATATATTTGATTATGTAATTATAAATAATCAGATCCAACTCTAAACCATCCCAATAATTTAATTCTAAATAATAGCAGTACACGAGCATATAATAGATGGGACAAATACAGTAATATTTGTAAAAAATAAGAAAGTTATCCGATCGCTAACAGATATGCAATTATGCATGACGGCAAAGTCGTCTCTCTCTATCTCTCTCTCTCTCTCTCTCTCTCTCTCTCTCTCTCTCTCTCTCTCTCTCTCTATTAACAAGTAGCTAGCTGTATATGGGCCAACCTGAAAGCCGACTTTAATTTCTTTCGTCACGGAGCCGGGTGGGAAAAGAACCTGAACCCTTGGCTCAGTGGCACTGTTCAACTTCCCTCCCTCAGGACCTATAAGACCGATATCCTGACGTATCCGAGTGACGATTGCAAAGTATTTAGGAAAATCTCCCGTCACAATACGAGTTATTCTTCTATGGTACAGATCTTCAGCACTTTCCAAATCTTTTAACAGACAAAAGAAGCCACATAATGAGAGCAGCTGTTTTTAATTAAAAAGTGGATAGTACGCTTCAACAGTAACTGACTGACTAACAGAATAAATGGTTGGCTGGCTGATAGACTGAGCAACTGACTAACTGAATAAATGACAAATTGGCTGCCTGACAGACTGAGTAACTATCTGACTAACTGAATAAATGACTGATTGGCTGCCTGATAGATTGAGCAACTGACTTGCTGAATAAATGACTGGCTAGCTGCCTGACAGACTGAGTAACTGACTGACTAAATAAATGAGAAACTGACTGCAGAGACTGACTGAGTGACAGTTGATTGATTGATGGATGGACCTAGAACGTACCCTCAAAGCTTCCACCCAGTTGTTTCTGCACATTATCTTCAGTAGTTAGGTCAGTGTGTTCTCTCCATGACTGCCCATCCTCACTTCTCAGAACAGTTATCTCTCGCTCTATGCCGCGCAGTGACGCAAAGTGAGGCACCTCCAGTATGACTGGGCTGTAAGTGCAATACAATACAACTAAATACAAAATAGGACAACAGCATGCAATCAAATACGTCATATAATAATACATGCAATCAAGTGACAAAATACAATAAAATACAACAAAATACAACATAGGACTATGGCATGCAATCAAATAATATAGCAGATAGGAATAAAAAACGCCCTATAATAATACACGCAAACAAGTGACACAATACAATAAAATACAACAAAATACAACATAGGACAATAGCATGCAATCAAATAATACAACATATAATAATACACGCAATTAAGTGACACAATACAATAAAATACAACAAAATACAACATAGGACATTAGCATGCAATCAAATAATACGTCATACAATAATAAACGGCATCAAGTGACACAATACAATAAAATACAACAAAATACAACATAGGACATTAGCATGCAATCAAATAATACGTCATACAATAATACACGGCATCAAGTGACACAATACAATAAAATACAACAAAATACAACATAGGACATTAGCATGCAATCAAATAATATAACAGTCAGGAATAAAATACGCCATATAATAATGCACGCAAACAAATGACACAATGCAATTTTACTAATGTGATTTTATGTCATTTACTTGTCAGTATTGTCATCTCTCTCTCTCTTACTTTCTCTCACCGTCTCTATTGGTCTCTCTCTCTCTCTCTCTCTCTATCTTTCTGTCTATCTATCACTCTATCTCACACTCTCTCTCTCTCTCTCTTTCTCTCTCTCTCTTTAGAGTTCAAATTGTCTGTACATTACATTAATGTTGTGTCAAGTGATCATTCTAGAACTGGCTCCAACCGTTCCTGCCAAAGATTTCTCCATGACCTTTCTCACACGACTACTACATTACATTACAGTAATACAACGTATTACTGTAATAAAGTAGTCAAAAAAGAACACGAACGCGAGGAATTTAGCGAAGGAAGGAAATAAAAAAAAAAGTATGAAAGTTATTAATATAAAAAATATGAAAATTGTGATTATAATTGTTTCTAAATTGTTTCTAAAAACGGTTATCATACTCTCAGTTCAATTCTATCCATTCCAATAATAAAATTGTCTTTGGCAAAAAAGAACACGAACCCGAGGAATTTTGCGCCGGAAGGACCCATGGCTAGTACTCTGCTCGCTAGGGCCTCCCCCTCGATCAGTGGGGGCGGGAACTGGAGCTTCTCCTGACGAATCAGCTTGCAGGTCACTCTCGTGGGGGCGGAGACTCGACCCGGCAGGACGATAATCCTGATGCCAGAGTGTCTGCAGCCCCTCATGGCTCCTCCCCTTGCGTCCACCATGAACGACACCAGGAAGCTACGCAGACAATCGTAAAATATAAACATAACGCTAATTTTAACTTATTTAGTAATAGCGCTAGACTAATTACATTTCTATAATTCTTGTTGAATTGACGCAATTCTGGTGTTAATAGATATGTTACAATCAATACTAGGAGTTAAACGTCAAAAATCCTCCTTTAAAAAGACAGTTTACGATCATTTATTATTAAGGATATAAGAAAAATAATACTACTTTAAAAGACACGATTTCAATAGATTAGTAATTATTGGTTGTTATACTATACGTGGTTAATTAGCCCACAGGTCATCACAGAAATATAAAATTAGTCTTTCAAGTTTACCAATTTGAATAAGACGATTTCAGAGACCTCTTCACTTTTTTTTCAAATTTAAGCAAACCTAGAGATAAACTAAATTTTTCTATCTAGCTCAATGGAGCATTTATTTACTATTAGTAGGCGTAAAGTCTTGTAAAGAATCATATACCTTGAACCTGCTATATGACAGCAAGACAAGAATGACTCATTTAAATAATATACAAACAAAACAAACGTCAGCAATTTAACTCCGTACCGGAGTTAAATAGCTCACTGAGCAGCACACTTGCCTGAAAAGCAGAATGCTCTTAGTTCAAATCCCAGCTAGACCGCCTTTGACAGCATCTCCTACGATTCCGAAACAGACGTTAAACTTAGCTTTTTAGCAGTACGCACCCGGAGTAGACGGGCTGTCGGCTGAGCGTGACGTTGTCTGGGTCAAAGCTGCTCGTGTAGGAGACGCCGCTAAACGTCGAGCCCAGCACGTGTGAGTCTGTTTCTGACTTGTGCCCCGGCACACTGAGATTGTCCATAGCTGTGGCGGAGACACTGTCGTAGCGGTATTCCGCGGATCTCGTGTAGTCAGGTGTCGTCGCCACCGACGAGTCGAACCGGTAATCCGCGGATCCGCGCATTAGATCAGGCGTGGCTGAGAGCTCGTGGCGTCTGTGAAGAATTAAAGTAAATAACAATCAGTACATTAATCTTGTTTCCCCGTGTTGTCTCCGGATTATTTGAAGAATTGACCAACCGGTGGCTGTACGTGTCGTAGAAGTGACGTCTGTAAAGAATTAAAGCAAAGAACAATCGGTATACCAATTAGATGAACCAGCGCTATTACAGGCGACCAAGGCGAAAAAGCCTTTCTGTGGCACCGTCTGTCCATTGCACTCCAGCGCTTTAATGTTGTCTGCGTTAGTGGTACATTGGCGAATGCGGCCTCCCAGAGCGTAGAGGAATTATTTTAAATATTTCTTTTCATCTTTCTTTTAATTAAATAACGTCTTTCTTTTATCTCATTTTTAGCCCAGGGCCCTATACAGCCCAGGGCCCTATACAGCCCAGGGCAATAAAAAATAAATTACAAAAAAATTAGTATACTATTAATCTTGTCTATGTCTATTTTTATAAAAGGAATCTAACAAGCAATTAATATAGCTATAATTCTCTCTTCAATTTTTCAATAATTAAGTAATATTTACAAGTAAAACATAATAAAATATTATTAAATAATAATAATAGTAATTATAAAATAACACATTAAATATAATATAATCAACAGAGTCACTTCTCGACGACTATCAGTGGCCGAGATGTCATTTGATCCTCGCATATATTGATCCTGGTCCACAGTTGAAGAGCAAACTTAATCATGCAACTGAATTGGCATATTTACTTCATTGAATATATAAAGTCAAAAAAATTACCAAATAAGTACTGCATAACGTTCGTCAACGGATAAAATACCGGATACTAAAACATCATAGGAGTGAGAAATTATGAATAAATTAACCGATCAATCGTTCAATCAATCAAGCAATCATACAAACAACAAATCTATCAGTCAATCATTCAATCAATCAATCGATCAATAAATCAATCAATCAACCAAGAACATATTCAAGCAATCGAGCGATCAACAAATTAATCAGGATTTAACGGCCGATATCTGGTCATGCAGCGATGTCAACAGAAGTGACGTACTGTGACGTAGAAGTGCCTTATTGTGACGTACAAGTGACGTATAAGTGACGTAATGTGACGTAGAAGTGACGCATTGCAGACCTGTAGTCTGCTGATCCACGCCGATGATCTGGAGTAGATGAGAGAACGTAACGTCGCTCAGGAGATCTCAAAATCTCTCCAGTATCCGTGACGCCTCCATTTCTCGCTCTGCTGCTCGCTCTGCTGTCTATGTGCCTCACTGCATTCACCTGAACAACAGAATCATTATCATCATCATCATCATCTTCATCTTAGTCTTCATCATCTTCATCTTCATCATCATCGTCATCATCATCGTCATCAATATCTTCCCATGAATCCCAGTTTAACTAGGGTCGAGGCTGAAACATATTTAACAATTTCTGGAACCTAGGCGCTCACCACCTCTGACGCTAGTTTGGATCTTAGTGCTTTGTCACCTTTTACGACACTTGCAGTCCACGGTTGGTCTATTCTTTAAATACCAGTCTCACTAAAATTACCCAAAAAGTGAAAATAATAATATAATTACTATTACGTCACTGCAATTATCTAGCCACAAACAAGAAATAAATTAATATTAGGTAGCCGCCCTTCAATAAACAGCAACAAGAAAAAAGTAATATTATTCAACGCATTTACTTTAAAAATAAGAAAATTTTGTGTCTGAAGGCATTGATCTAAACAACAAGAAAAAATTACTATTACATTACTGCATTTATATAAATCATATTATTAACATAATTATATTAACATTATGGATTATTCAAAGAATTAACTTACTATCAACAAGAAATAAATTAATATCATGTCTGTGCATTAACCTACACAAGAACTGAAATTACTAACATGCCTTTCATTGTTATACCCAAGTATGATTAAAACTCTAATTAGCTTTATGTTAAGCCACTGCATTTAGCAATATTTCATAAAAAATATACTAAATATTATGTTACGATATTTTCAGAAATAATAAAAAGAAATAACTATCTAGAAATATATCTAAATATCAATAAAGCTTAATTTATAACATACATCTATCAACAACAACAACAACAATAAGATTATAGTGCTACTGTGGTCCATGACAACATCGAGCACTATGGAACCAAAAGTCTATTGAACCAAAAGTATCTATGCTTCAATCCAATCATTAGCGAGAACAATACACACGCGTACAGGGATGACAAAGAAAATGATGGAAAAAATTACAAAGATAAATATTTCTTCTTTATTCACAAAGTGAATGTTAGTGCTTTTCAAAGAAATCTTTGTGCAAACATAAGACAAAATTAAAGCAAAGACAACTATTTAGTACTGTTTCAAATGATTACAACAACTCATGCGCATAGCAAATATTACGTAAATAAAACTTGTTACAGACTCAACATCTCTCGGCGTGCAGACAGTTATCAAATTTCTTTAAACACTACCTTCATGTGCATGCATAGCAATCGCCTTTGTTCAGAATGTGCAAAAAATATATTAGCTAGGGGATAGAAATATTTGTCTCCTGTAGAGCAATGGAACAGAAAGACCAAACCAAAAGACTGCATACGCAGTGAAACAAAATTCCATAATGCTTACCAGTAATCTCTGTTTGAATCTAGCTCAATCGCTCTCTCTTTCTTTTCTTTCCATTTCTCTCTCTCTCTCTCTCTCTCTCTCTCTCGCTAACTCTAACCAATAATCGCCTTACATCTAACTGTTCAATTAACGTCCATTAGCTCTCTCAAAGCCAATCTAAACAAACAAACGTAATGTGTATGGCCAGCAATAAACTATAGGTTTTCTGTGCGTGTATTAAGAGGCGACTAATCAAAAACTGAGAACCCCACCGCATAAAACGTAAGAGGTGATTATTTTGATAATCTTTGATTATCGCTCGCAACTGAAACTTACTTCCGTAACATCGGAAACTCTCAGACTTTGATCTGCTAACATCCCAGAATCATCCCAGTCCAGTTCTCCCATATCACTCGCTCTGTGGACCTCTGCGCTAACAGAGGCCTCATCATCTGTCACAGTCCTTCGTCCATACAGGCCGAGGTGATCACGGTCATCCACAAAAGGGTACATCTCTACAGCTGCAGTCGATCTAATCTGTGGATATTTCAATATCTCAAAACCATTGAACCGTAAAATAAAATCTTAAAACTATTAACTATTTAGATGGAATGTTTCTTCAAACTTTGCTCACAAGCTACCATGGAAATACTTCGTTTCTATGTAACGCTAATTTAGAATTTAATATCTATTTTGAGAGACTGTCGCCGTTTAAACAAAGATATAACTCATATATGAATGTATGCGCCAATGTTTAGCAAATAATTATAAGTGAATGAGCGCTTCTGCACTTACTTCTGTTTAATATTATTAAGTTTAAAAAAATGTAAATAGCAATTCCCGTGAAGACCAAATCGCAACAATTCATTCTAATGTAATATTAATGGTTGGCACAATTTTTTGTTCTTCTCTCATTATTTTATCCATCTATTCGATTTGTATTAGATTCCTGCTGGCTAATTTATAAATAAAAGACAAATAAATGCATGCATATTATTTACCAAAATGCAAATTATTTCAGTCAAAATATATAAATATTATTAGAAAAATCAAAAATAGCCTAAAAATTCATAATATACTAAAATGAAAACTATTTCAATCAAAATAAATAAGTATATTTTTAGAAAAAGCAAAAAATGGATTAATTCATCATCTCTAATTACTTAATTAATCTCTAATTACTCTAATTAATTAATTCATACAAGAACGAACACTGAAGACTATAAACCCTGATATACATTAGATAATTAATTAAGCGAATGTAAAGGAGGACATGTTAATTAGTACTGGCGCACAATGACCACTTTACAGATTTATCTCTCTTTCTCTCTCTCTCTCTCTCTCTCTCTCGCAGTGCACTGCCTACTGGCAGGGCCATGGTATACAACGCCTCCCCTCTTCTCTATCTTCCGTTTTCTCTTCATATCCACATATGAGTGGATCTTTAAATCATATAACATGATATTTCGTAATTCTTAGGGAATTCTAGTTATGACGAGGTGGGCCCCCTAGGCCTTCCTCAGTTTCGACTAACATATACCGGGCAGGGGCGTAATTTCCTGAGAAAACAATCCTTCTTATTCATCATCATAGATGTTTATGTACGGTTTACTGAAACCCTACCTAACGAGCTGTATTTAAGTATTACAGAGACCACAGCTTGTTATGTACGGTTTACTGAAGTATTACAGAGACCACAGCTTGTTAAGTACGGTTTACTGAAGTATTACAGAGACCACAGCTTGTTATGTACGGTTTACTGAAGTATTACAGAGACCACAGCTTGTTAAGTACGGTTTACTGAAGTATTACAGAGACCACACCTTGTTATGTACGGTTTACTGAAGTATTACAGAGACCACAGCTTGTTAAGTACGGTTTACTGAAGTATTACAGAGACCACAGCTTGTTAAGTACGGTTTACTGAAGTATTACAGAGACCACAGCTTGTTATGTACGGTTTACTGAAGTATTACAGAGACCACAGCTTGTTAAGTACGGTTTACTGAAGTATTACAGAGACCACAGCTTGTTATGTACGGTTTACTGAAGTATTACAGAGACCACAGCTTGTTAAGTACGGTTTACTGAAGTATTACAGAGACCACAGCTTGTTAAGTACGGTTTACTGAAGTATTACAGAGACCACAGCTTGTTAAGTACGGTTTACTGAAGTATTACAGAGACCACAGCTTGTTATGTACGGTTTACTGAAGTATTACAGAGACCACAGCTTGTTAAGTACGGTTTACTGAAGTATTACAGAGACCACAGCTTGTTAAGTACGGTTTACTGAAGTATTACAGAGACCACAGCTTGTTAAGGCATCTGGAAGTCAAAATTGATATTGTAATACTGATACTGAATCCGAGCACTAAATTATCGCAACCGTCAAAACAAACAATAAAACTAACACGTACACACACTAAACTACTTCATAAGACGTTTGAGAAAAGAAAAAATACAAGTCACCAACAGCAAAAAAGTTTCAAAAAATTAAAAAGTTTAAGAAAAACCATGATAAATATTGCATGCAGTTAGATGAGACAAAAAGAAGTAACGCAAAGTAGCAGCATTACACAAAAGAAAATGAACCTTATTAGCTTTACTATCAGGCACCGGACTGACGCAGCCCTCTAGTCCCTGTATGTCAGATCCTGTCGTTAGATACTGATAATGCTCATCGGCCATGTGACTCTCATCGGCTGTAGATAATACAACAACAACAACAATTAGAGTGTTACAGTCATCAATGACAACATCGAGTCATATACAGTAAACTAAGAAAACAATACAATACGATGACAGATATTGCTAAAAAGTACAACTTATTTATGTGGCTTTCATCGGCTGTAGATATTACAATACAGTAAATCAATACAACAATACAGTAAACTACGACGACAGACATTACTAAAATTACAACTGTACTTTATTTATGTGACATATGTGACTGAGACTTTCATCGGCTGCAGATAACAATAATAACAATGACGATAATAATAGTAATAATAATAATAATAATCGTCATCATCATCCGCCCTTGAATCCCAGTTTAACCAGGGTCGGGATACAAATAGACTGTCTCAAATCCTCTCTATCCTACACCACACCACCAACCTATCCCCTATTCGAGACTTTCATTCGTTTAAATTTTTGTAATAATAATAATAATAATTAATAACTCTCTGCCCATACCATAGCATCGTTCAATCCCCCATTTTTTAATTCTCTTTTAAACTGCCAGATTACTCAAACATACAAACATCATCATCATCATCTTCTCTTAAATCCCAGTTTAACCAGGGTCGGGATACCAATAGACTTTCATCCATTCGTTTAAGTTTTGTGGCAATTACTGGAGCCTAGGCGCTCACCAACCGAATGCCCTTTCTGACGTAGGTATGGATCTCAGTGCGTTAGTCGCCTTCTACGACACGTGCAGTCACCGGTTGGTCAAATTCTTCAAACGGCCCGGACCCAACACGGGGAAACACACAAACAACATCAAATAAACGGATATATAAATATAGAAAGCAGCAATCAAGTAAATAGGTATACAAACAAGCAAATAAACAAGTAACCAAACAATCACTTAAAAAGCAGACAAACAAAAATCTCACGTTCATCGTCGTAGTCCTCGTCAGACATGGTGACCTCCTGCATGACCTCAGGTGACATTGTCTGGTATTTTTCATCAGTATTGGTAACACTGCTGGTAGAGTGAGTAACCTGCCTCAATATCTCAGTGACAGAGATAAAGCCGAGTCGCTCAGCGATAGATAGCGGCGTGTGGCCGGCCTGCGCAACAGTTACCATCTTATTAGATTTTATTTAGCATTTTATTAGGCTCCAAAGTGAATGAAATATTACACTGGTCTACAAAAAATACTTTGTAGCGCACAAACAATGGAATAGGGTGTCCTTTGTAGAGTTTTATTTGCTGATTCCAAATCTATTTTCCGTTTTATAATAATTATTGCACATGAGTTAAAAGTTTTAGTAAAATTTACACGACTTAATGGTACAGTTTTAAAATATCTTTGATAGCGACAGTTTAAAATACATAGTTACGTAATAATTAATGGCAATTTATTGTAATAATTGATCATCATCATTATCATCACTTGACTCCCAGTTTAGCTAGGGTCTGGTTTAAGAAACTTTTGTAGCAATTTCTAGAGCCTAGGAGTTCACCAACCGAATGCCCTTTCTGAGGTAGGTTTTGGATCTTAGTGTTTTGTCGTCTTTTACGACAAGTGCCGTCTACAGTTTGTCTAATATTCAGCAGCCCGGACACGCCACGAGCAATTATAATAATAATAATAATAATAATAAAAATAATATATAATTATTATTAATAATACTATATATTAAATATAGTTATAATAAAACATAGTTCCACAAAAGTTGATAAATAATTGCACAGTTTCCCAGCAAGTAACTGGCAATTAATTAGAATTAGAACTTAAGCAGGAACTTAGAATTTAGTCTTTTAATGAATATTAATCTTTCAATATATATTCGTGTTTTTACTCTCGTAATAAAAGTTGTAAAATAATTTAATGCTCACGTAATATGGTTGACAATCAGTCATTTTGCACAAAATCAGGAATACAGAACTTCTGAATATAGAGCTTTAGCCATGTATACTTTGGACTGATTTTCTGGATTTTGGAATTTGCACCGTTTTGGACCATTCATTTTGCTCGCCGGCTTGATTTTGACTCAATCGTGCTCGATGTTGTCATTGATGACTGTAGCACTCTAATTCTTGTTGTTGTTGCTTATATGCATTGTATATATGCATTGGGGTTTAATCTTGTGCAGAAACATTTTGGTTTAAATTCCTATCTATTTGAATTTGGCTTAAATACCTATACTCTTAGCCCAATATGACATCAAGTCATAATTCCTTTCAACTATATTTCTCTGATCTCACAACAGTTTTTAATTATTTTTATTTTTTTTTGTCGTTTGATTTAGGCATAACAACCAATATAGCAACATAAACGGTGCCATTTCATAAACCGTTAGAATAAGAAATAATCAACTAAGGATTTAGTCTAGGCCTACAAATCTACTACATATATATTCATAAATATTACATAAATACGATATTCATAAATTTTATATGAATACCATATTCATATCATAATCATCTTCTTCTTCAACGGAATCCTAGTTTAAACAGGGTCGGGATACTAATAGACCTACTCCAATCCTCTCTATCCCATACCAATCACAATATGGGCATATTGTGATTGATTTGGGATACCATTCCATTCGTTTGAATTATTGTACCAGTTTCTGAAGCCTAGTCGCTCACCAACTGAATGCCCCTTTAGACGCTGGTTTGAATCTTAATTTTATGTCGCCCTTTACGACATGTACAGAAAACACGGCTGGTCTAGTCTTCAAGCAACCCGGACATAGCATGGGGATAAATAATATATTCATAAATACAATATTCCTAAATACCCTTCTAATTAATATATTCAGTTAGGCAAAAATTAAATTTAGCTCGACGGTCAAGAAGTATTACAATTTGCAACGAATCTGATGTCAGACTACTGAACTGCCTATATTACTATACTACACTGTACTGTACTGTACTGTACTATACTATACTAGACTATACTTTACTATACTATACTATACTATACTATATTATACCATACCATACCATACCATACCATTATTATTATTATTATTAACAACGAAAACTTATATAGCAGTGTCATGGCCGAACTCGGTCTGCGAGACTACTTTACAGGAAGAGTTCAATTGTAATCATGCGCTAAATAACAATTACATTTAAATTAATATCTAAACTAGTAAAAATTTCTACATATGAGCGGAACTTTACACCATACCATACCATATCATACCATACCATATCATTTCCATAAAATTACCATACCATACCATACCATACCATACCATACAATACCATATCATACAATACCATACCATACCATACCATACCATACCATACCATACCATACCATACTATACTATACTATAGTATTTAAATCAAATGTTTATCAATCCTAACGATATCTTTAGAGGTGAGACATAAGACAAGCACTTAACTAGAACATGATAAACATATATACCGCAGTGAGTGCATTGGGGTCAGCAGAATATCGTAGAAGTAGGTTAATAACCAGGACATGACCCTGCTGAGCGGCCTGATGAAGGGGTGTGTAGCCAGCCTACATGAAAATCAATCAATCAAACGATCAATCAATCGATCAATGAGAATTTTTTTAAACAGAGATTAATTTGAGAAAAACTGTAAGAAAATGATATGGTAGCTGTAAAAATGTACAGCAAGGCTGGAGCCAGTGGCGATGTCGGTAAGATACTCGACCGAGCATCAGTATGTGCGGGATTCAAATCCTGGCCTCGCCCGTCACTGACATCGCTTTCGAGTGAGGAAACTGACGTTAACACTAGCGTTACTAGCACTGTTAATTATAATTAACAATAATTATAATTATAATTATTTGAACACAATGTACTAAAAATAAGAATTATTTGTACATGATTTGTGATATCGTTTCCTGTAAGTAACTCTAACCTTAGTGGTAGCTGAGATAGTTGCCCCGTGCTCCAGCAGAAACCTAATCATGTTTATTCTGCCAAAATGACAGGCAGTGTGAAGCGGTGTGTACCCTGCCTAGCAAATTACAAAGTATCACATCAATTAGCTATCAAATTAATCGATTTATTTATAAAATCAATAAATTCAATCAGGCACTGATTACTTAGCTGACAAACAAACCAGTAAATACAAGCATTTAGTATAACATAAACCGGAACCGGACGTTAAATTTGTCAGAGTAAGGGATACGTGTCTCCCAACTGACATACGAGATCATTTTCTGCAGTAAAATATCTCGGACCAGGTTCAAAATCATTCAGAGCAAAGAGAATTATTTCAAGAATCTGAAATCAAGTTTAGTGTTTATGTCTATCCAATTAATAACAACGCATTAGCTTTACATTTGAAAGTGAATTCAAATGTTTATATTTTAATTAAAACAAAATAGTGCAACAAGTGTAATGCAATAAACAAACAAGTAAACGGTGAACAATAATGAGAATAATAATAATAATAATAATAGTGGCAGCAAGCCAGTCTACCGGTGAGCATGGGTGGTCTTGGAATTCGTCTTGTTTCCTATATCGCGCCTTCAGCCTTCTTGGCATCAGCGATGGGAACGAGGCAGTTGCAAGACGCCATCCTTCATAAGTGCTCCCTTTCTGCCGATAGTTCCATTGACGTTGCGTTGTCAGTTTGGTCCAAAAGCCTCACCTCCAGTGCTCCACCTTCTACCTCAGTCAGTAGCCAGAAATCATGGGACCGTCCTATAGTGGATCGGATTTATAACAGTCTGTTAGAATCCCAGTCCAATGCAGTAGACAGAGCACGACTCATAGCTGTATCAACCAAAAGAAGCAGCGACTGGCTTCACGCTCTCCCTGTTGCTTCTTGTGGGCTATTTTTAGACAATGAGGCGATTCGAGTAGCTGTTAGTTTCCGTTTAGGGGCGAAAACTTGCGAGCCTCACATGTGCCCCTGCGGTCATGAAGTCGACGTTTTAGGTCTCCACGGCCTCTCCTGCAAACGAAGCTCAGGTAGAATGTCTCGCCATCACAATTTAAATGACATAATATGGCGAGCACTTTCGAGAGCAGGCATCCCTTCCTCTAAGGAACCAAGTGGGTTGTCCAGATCAGACGGCAAGCGTCCGGACGGCATGACTTTAGTGCCCTGGTGCAACGGTAAATGTGCCGTTTGGGACGTCACGGTCATTGACACTATGGCAAACTCCTACCTGAATACGACTTCAGTCACAGCCGGTGGTGCTGCTGTTCATGCCGCCTCTAGGAAGTTGGATAAATACCGTGATCTGTCCTTAGGATATGAAGTTGTTCCGGTGGCCATTGAAACCATGGGCCCGATGAATCCCGAAGGAGTTGACTTTATTAATGGCATAGGCAGACTTATTGCAGAGCAAACCGGCGATAAGCGAGAGACATCTTTTCTTTGGCAAAGGCTTTCCATGACTTTGCAAAGATTTAATGCAGTCTGCTTCAACAATTCTTTTAAGCCGATTGATGACCTCGAGTAGCCGGGCGGCGATTCAGCACGTATTGCTCGAATCGTTTTTATCAAACCCCAGGTTCTTTACACCGGGGTATTAAAAAAATAATAATAATAATAATAATAAAACAAGTAATTAATTTCGTTAATTGTTAACTAGAACTACTCTAAGCATTCTAACATTCTTGTCAGAGTAAATTTTCACATAGAGCACTGTCTTGTCAAAAGCACTGGAAAATCTAAATATATCCCCAAACTAATCCGTCAAGTTTTACATTATATTCCCATAGACCTATTTTAAACCATACTACTACACTTCTTCTAATTATTCAACTCTTTGGAAGTACTTGAACAAAGAAATGCGACGCACAGTTCTTGCTATAACTAATTACTACATTGAGAACACCAATAGCCTCAGAACCGTCGTGACCGGCAGATCTATCACAACTCAAGTGTTTCCTAACACTCTTCCTTTAAGAGATACTACTACTAACACAAATAGGCCTACATCATTTATAAACTTCTAAATATTATTTTAAGGAGTGCCTTTCACAATTCAGGTCTATGCCTTACAAGCCAGCTATTTATTATTCACTAAATAGATTTAACATTATATTAAAATTCCATTTCTCATGTTAACTTAATTTTAAAAAAAGGTTTAACTTTGGATGTTGCTTAAACATAAGCTGGATGTTGCTTAAACATAAGTCCCGGAACTTATTGTATCTCCATTCACCTGAATTGTACCCAGGCGCATGGAATCATAGAGACAGTGAATAAAAGCCAGACGGCCAGACGACCACTGCTAGTAATATCAAGCAGTCATGTAAAGAGATATTAAGCGAAGCAATAGAGAGAACTACATAAGATTAGACCACAGTAAGTGAATGTATTGAGAATAAGATTATTCGAGCATGTCAGCAATCAGCAATCAGCAATCGACCGAAGTTGCAGTAGCGTACCAAAGTACAATATACATGTAACAATAAGTCACAATACATTTGATAAATAATACATGCTAATGATGTATCGATATCCAAATTCCAATCCCTGACAAAATTCTTATTGGTTGATGATTGATTAGCATCCAGGAACTATTGTAGCAAATGTTGAACCTTAACTCGAATTTTTCTACATCCAAAATTTCAGAATATCTGAAAAAACAGCTAAAGCAGATCCTGATAAAAGGAAGTCATTAAAATAAAGTCATACTATAAGTGCACGGATTATACCAAGTGAAAGTATTATTAAAGTACTTTTGTGGATATAAGCTACATATCTGTGTGGGTTAAATAGGTGATCGACGGAGCGCTAATTTAGACAGCGCAATAGTATAGGAAGAATTATTTAGCTCGAACCCGTTAATGACGAACCCGTTAATGAACAACCCGTTAATGACGAACCCGTTAATTACGAACCCGTTAATGAACAACCCGTTAATGACGAACCCGTTACTGACGAAGCTATGGAAATAAGAGAGTTTGGTCCACATTTAGTGTTGTTTACGTTTTAAATGTCGTCTAAGTTTTATTACGAACTATTAAGAACAACATTCAGTGTAAAAGAGAGAGTGAAATAATAAAATTACATAATTATAAATAATATAATTAATTAATAAAATTACATAATGATAAAATAGTGATAAAATAAGAGTGTAAAAATAAGAGAGAGAGAATGAGAGAGAGAAAGAGAAATAGAGAGAGAGAAAGAGAAAGAGAGAGAGAAAGAGAGAGAGAAAGACTTTATCGACACTGGTCATATTAGTAAACTAATATAGATAGTTCTATAAACAAAATTCAGCAGATTCGACTGTCGATTGTTTGCATAGTTGCTGTTAACCCCAAAAATCGCAATTTCAATTCTAAACAATATTTATTTTACTTCAAACCACACCTGATACCCACAATATTCACACACAGATACACAATGAACATAAAATACAAACGATAAATAGCCATGTAATGATTACATTAAAAATCACCATTGCAGCTTTCAGCAAGTAAAGCCAATGAACAAGACGAATATCATACCTTAGTCTTGGGATCGATCTCGCCGCCATGTTTAACCAGGACTTCCGCCACCGGCACGTGATCTTCTTGCGCTGATAAGTGCAGAGGGGTCAGCCCATTCTTGGCCCTACAGTTAACACTAGCGTGGTTTTCTAACAGCAGCGTTACCATGTCAGCATTTCCTTCCTGACTCGCTAAGTGCAGCGGTGTGAACCCGTTCTGTGGTTAAACAACAGGAAGTTCTATCACATTAGTATTTCTTAGCCTCTAATAACAGAGAAGAGTAGAGGCATTATATACGATGCCAGTAGGCAGTAAACTAAGATAGAGATATTACAGTAATAATCGTATATTATATTAAAATAATAATCATACATTATATTATAATAATAATTAGATATTATATTATAGTAATAATCGTATATTACATTATAATAATAATCACATATTATAAGATGATGGTCTCTAATTAGACATATGACAAGAAAACGTTTAGTCTTCTAAGTAAACATAAAACAAATTATGCATTTTAGTCTTCGATCTCATTAGACATGACAGATAGTACATATTTACAAGACTTCTTTCTTATGTTTTTGTTTTTGTTTTGCACTTTAGCAAATTTGTGCTTATAGAAATATAACGAGTGAAACTCTAATCCGACAGAGTCAGAAAGATGCGAACAGCATTGAATACAACTTAGTAACTAATGGAATAAGACTGAACACTGTCAAAACCAGCTCTCAAATAAAGGCAGCCATACACTCTCTCAATCCATGGGACTCCTTAATGCTCCAAAACTTATACATTTTTCAAAATATTAAGATCCACCCTAACCAAGCTCGCTGGTAGTGGTTACATTGATCGTCATATTTACTAGGGAGATAATCAAGTGTTTAAACCTCAACAGTTGCGTAAACTACTGATTAGACTCAATTTGATATTCTGCAAGCTTGAATCGCTGTGTAAAGTAATGCATAGCTGCGCGCCTGTTTTCGGGCGTTTACACTGTTGATTAGTAACACCACAGAATCTCGATTAATATTTTGGTAAGTATGTAGCTGATTACACTGTAGAACAATACCTTAGACTCAGCATCAGGTTTAGCCTTAGAATGAAGAAGAGCCGTTGCAATATCTAAGCCATCTTTCTTGGCAGCGATGTGAAGGGGTGTATAGCCATTCTAGTTAATATATCAATCAATTACTAAATTAATCTACTTATCAATCAAAATATTAATTAATAAGTAAACTAATCAACCAAACAATCAGTCAATAGATCAGTCGATTAAAATTGATTGATTGATGAAATAACATAATCGAAAAAAAAATTTCTGAAAATAACAAGCCAACGTATCAGATGAAAACAATGAAAACAAATCTGCATCATCGGTGTAATATAAAATATATACCACATAAATAAATAAATATCTTCAAAAAAGTAAATAAATATCTAAGATTATTTCAAAACAACTCGATAACTTACGAATATACGATACGGAACAGTTGAATATAATACCAATGCATACATGAAAATAATAGCAAGGTGTATTAGTAAAGCAAATCAAATACAAGTAATGTAGTTTAAACACAGATTAAATTAGCTATAGTTTAGTAGCATCACTTCGTATCGTGCGAGTTATAAATTTTTTATCATTTAAGGAGCTCTGTTTAGTTTGTAGCGCTTAGCTTCTTTTTAGCAACGTATAGCAAAATGCAATAATGATTACAGGTACACTGGAAAAGTCAACTGCAGAACTAAAATTTAGTGTAAAGATGATATCGTTTATTTGCATCCACTACTTTTATTAGTCCCGACTTATCCCTTTATTTAGAAAACAAGTTTAAACGGCAGATTAGTTCAAGTTTTAGTTTTAAGCAGATCTACTAAAGTTTAAAACGTAAAATCCGTCAAATATCCGTCTCCTTCTAATAAAAATTCTACTAATCAGCGACAGCTCGTGTTATCACTCTGATAAAATAAAATCAAGTAAACGAAGTTAACACTAAGCTTCAACAATTCTTTAAATCAGATATCTTTCATCCCTCGAAAGCGACTGAGACTAAAGGCAGCTAGCCTGTGCTTGGCATTCACAACTCAATTTTGTTTATTTACTTAATCTGTGAATTAATACACTGCAGAGGTTTCAACTTTAAACCCCGTTTATAAGTACGGATATGTGGAAGAGATAATATATCTAAATAAATTATTATATTTGATTACATTTTAATTGATTTGAGACAGTCTGTTCGTATTCCGACCCTAGTTAAACTGGCATTCAAGGGAAGATGATGATGAAGATGATTTAATTACATTTAAATTAATTTATTATCTTAATACTTAAGGAAAAAACCTTGGCTACACAATGAGGACTGGCATAGTTATCCAGCAGAGTTTGAGCCACGGCTGTGTGCCCATAGTGCGAGGCCACGTGTAGGGGGGTAAGCCCGTTTCTACCCTCAATGTCCACCCTGGCGCCTCTCTTCAGCAGAACACTCGCCACGCCAGGGCGCCCGTACTTAGCAGCTATGTGCAGAGGAGATAGGCCTTTCTGTGGTTAGATAGAACAAACAACTTATAACAGTTTGTAAAGCCTTTCTGTAGTTACACAGAACAATCAACTTATAACAGTTTGTAAAGCCTTTCTGTGATTAGATAAAACAAACAACTTATAACAGTTTGTAAAGCCTTTCTGTGATTAGATAGAACAAACAACTTATAACAGTTTGTAAAGCCTTTCTGTGATTAGATAGAACAAACAACTTATAACAGTTTGTAAAGCCTTTCTGTGGTTAGATAGAACAAACAACTTATACAGTTTGTAAAGCCTTTCTGTGATTAGATAGAACAAACAACTTATAACAGTTTGTAAAGCCTTTCTGTAGTTACACAGAACAAACAACTTATAACAGTTTGTAAAGCCTTTCTGTAGTTACACAGAACAATCAACTTATAACAGTTTGTAAAGCCTTTCTGTGATTAGATAGAACAAACAACTTATACAGTTTGTAAAGCCTTTCTGTGATTAGATAGAACAAACAACTTATAACAGTTTGTAAAGCCTTTCTGTAGTTACACAGAACAATCAACTTATAACAGTTTGTAAAGCCTTTCTGTAGTTACACAGAACAATCAACTTATAACAGTTTGTAAAGCCTTTCTGTGATTAGATAGAACAAACAACTTATAACAGTTTGTAAAGCCTTTCTGTAGTTACACAGAACAAACAACTTATAACAGTTTGTAAAGCCTTTCTGTAGTTACACAGAACAATCAACTTATAACAGTTTGTAAAGCCTTTCTGTGATTAGATAAAACAAACAACTTATAACAGTTTGTAAAGCCTTTCTGTGATTAGATAGAACAAACAACTTATAACAGTTTGTAAAGCCTTTCTGTAGTTACACAGAACAACAACTTATAACAGTTTGTAAAGCCTTTCTGTAGTTACACAGAACAATCAACTTATAACAGTTTGTAAAGCCTTTCTGTAGTTACACAGAACAATCAACTTATAACAGTTTGTAAAGCCTTTCTGTGATTAGATAGAACAAACAACTTATAACAGTTTGTAAAGCCTTTCTGTAGTTACACAGAACAATCAACTTATAACAGTTTGTAAAGCCTTTCTGTAGTTACACAGAACAATCAACTTATAACAGTTTGTAAAGCCTTTCTGTGGTTAGACAGAACATATAACTTATAACAGTTTGTATTCACGATAATATTGAGGTAAAGTAACAATCAAATCAAACAAGTACGGTAGTTTAGTAACATAATCAAGCGTTGATCTACCAGTTCAGTATTAGTCCGATATGCTGAGCTACGATCGGTAAGTAGACTGCCAATCAGTAAGTAGAGTTGACGTCCCTGACATTGCCTTATGGCGAGGAATCGGAAGTTAAATTCTTATTGATTGATTGATTGATTAGAGGGTTGAAACCCAGGATCCTCAATACACGCTATGTAAAAGAGAATCAGAAGCTAAACTCTGATTTAACATTTAAGAATACGGCAGTAACAATAATAATAACAATAATAAAGGTTTAACGTCCGTTTCCTCATCCCAGGATAATGTCAGGGACGTCCCCACAGCATACATCACTACAAATCAATTCACCCAGACCATCTGCAAAAGAAATGTGCTGCAAGAACATTAAATATTTTAACATTTAAGAATACGCCAGTAAGAACCTACAGTAAGAACCTACAGTAAGAACCTTCAGTAAGAACCTACAGTAAGAACCTACAGTAAGAACCTACAATAAGAACCTACATTAAGAACCTACAGTAAGAACCTACACTAAGAACCTACAGTAAGAACCTACAGTAAGAACCTACAATAAGAACCAACAATAAGAACCAACAGTAAGAACCTACAGTAAGAACCTACAGTAAGAACCTACAGTAAGAACCTACAGTAAGAACCTACAGTAAGAACCTACAGTAAGAACCTACAGTAAGAACCTACAATAATAACCTACAGTAAGAACCTGCAGTAAGAATCTACAGTAAGAACCTACAATAAGAACCTACAGTAAGAACCTACCAGCGTGATAGCGTTAGGATCCGCGTAGTTGTCCAGAAGTATTTGCGAGATCTCGACGTGACCAAGTTTAGCCGCCATGTGTAGAGGCGTGTAGAGCTCCTTAGTGACAGCATCGGCACTCGCCTTGTGCTTCAGCAGCAGCACAACGCTTTCTGTGCTGCCATTGCGCGACGCCATGTGCAGTGCCGATAGCCCTTCCTATCAGTCAATCAGTAATCATTGAAATCATCAACCAATAAATCGCCACAAAATTATGTAGTCCATCAATCGATCGAGCAATCAAATTATTAATTAGTTAACCAATCAATCAAACAAGCAAGTAATCAGTCAATTCATCAATAAATCAATCACTACAACATAACAAAGCACAAAGAGTTTTTTCAATCAATAAATCAATATCATCGCCATCGTCATCACCATCATCATCATCATCATCATCATCATCATTATCACCATCATAGAAGAACAGAAAATATAAGCAGAAGGACGGCAACCTTTGACTGTGCACTGACGGAGGGATGCAAACGCCTTTTTCATCATCTTACTGAATCAATTAATAAATAAGAATTTAACGTTTGGTTCCTCGCTATAAGGCAATGTCAGAGACGTCTCTTGCAGACTTTATACAAGCATACGCAACCTTCGACAGTGCACTGACGAAGGTATGCGAACTCCTTTTTCATCATCTTATTGGATCAATTAATCAATAAGGATTTAACGTCCGGTTCCTCGCTATAAGGCAATGTCAGGGACGTCTCTTGCGGACTTTATACAAATAGACGCAACCTTTGACTGTGAAAATAGAAAATAGAAGCAGAAGAAGCAGAAGAAGACAATTAGGTTTATCCGAGACGTGGTTATTGCTAGTTGAAAGCTAAGAATGGCAACCTTTGACTGAGCACTGACGGAGGCGTGGTTTCTGAGAAGCAGCCTCATGGTGCTCACGTTGGAGTTCCTGGTGGCGAGGTGAAGGGCTGTCTCACCCCTCAGAGTGGCGCTGTTAGGATCACACCCTGCGCTCAGCAGAACCGCCACGATGTCGTTGTGCCCCATGAACGAGGCCACGTGCAGGGGCGTCAGACCTGACTGTATTCAATCAATCATCAATCAGTCAATTAATCAATCATCAATCAGTCAATCATCAATCAATCAGTCACTAAATCATGAATGAGGCCACGTACAGGGGTGTCAGACCTGACTGTCTCAATAATGTCTCAATAGCGCAATAGTAGGAGGTGTAGCTAACGTCATGAAGTTTTAAATGACGGATCATGAGGTGAATTGAACTCTCGTGGGTTCGAATCCCAGCCGCGCTGATCTGAGAGTAAAATCTCGGACATTCACTGGACTGGCTACACGGAAAATGGACTAAATTGCCTAACGGATATAACATGTGGTATAAAAAGTGATAAATATAAACATAGTTGATCATTTCACTATAATGTTTGTTATTATTATTATTATTATTACTGTATTCAATCAATCATCAATCAGTCAGTCCGTCAGAAAATCATGAATAAGGCCACGTGCAGGGGCGTCAGACCTGACTGTATTCAATCAATTATCAATCAGTCAATTAATAAATCATCAATCAGTCAATCAATCAATCATCAATCAGACAATCAATCAATCATCAATCAGACAATCAATCAATCATCAATCAGTCAACCAATCAATCATCAGTCAGTCAGTAAATCATCAATAAGGCCACGTGCAGGGGCGTCAGACCTGACTGTATTAAATCAATCATCAATCAGTCAATCAATCAATCAGACAATCAATCAATCATCAATCAGATAATCAATCAATCATCAGTCAGTCAATCAATCAATCATCAGTCAGTCAGTAAATCATGAATAAGGCCACGTGCAGGGGCAACAGACCTGACTGTATTCAATTAATTATCAATCAGTCAATTAATCAATCATCAATCAGTCAATCAATCATCAATCAGTCAATCAATCAATCATCAGTCAGTCAGTAAATCATGACTAAGGCCACGTACAGGGGCGTCAGACCTGACTGTATTCAATCAATCATCAATCAGTCAATCAATCAATCATCAATCAGACAATCAATCAATCATCAGCCAATCAATCAATCATCAGTCAGTCAATCAATCAATCATCAGTCAGTCAGTAAATCATGAATAAGGCCACGTGCAAGGGCGACAGACCTGACTGTATTCAATCAATTATCAATCAGACAGTCAAGTCAAATCAATCCATCATCATCATCATCTTCCCTTAAATCCAAGTTTAACCAGGGTCGGGATACGAATAGACTTTCTCCAGTCCACCCTGTCCCACACCATATCTTCAGTCAATCCTCTATTTTTCATGTCCTTCTTAATTACCGCATCCTACGTCAATTATGGTCTACCTCCTCTAGCTTAACATCCATCTCTTCCCTCCAAAGTCACGTTACTACATCCTCATCTGCCTTTCTCACAAAATAAATTTTTAAAAAAGTCAAATCAATCCATCATTCGAAAAATATTTAGAATTCCTAAATATGCAAATCTCGAATTAGGGAATGAGAGGCTATAAACAATTTAGGGGGCTAAACCACCTAGCTACGAGCATGGTTAATTAATCGCAACAATAAAGCTAACAATAACGTGTAGATAGTAATATTAAACATGGGCAAATATATCAATTATTTCTTGAATCAAAATTAAATATTTATTAAAATATCAATATTATTGAGAGAGCATTACAATTATTGACAACGGCGCATTGAAACAAAACATATAACTTTCCAACTCCCAATCAAATAATTTATCTAAATTGCAAACTCCTACTCTTAGTAAGTTTTAATCATTTGTTTAGAAATCCCTTGATTGTAAACCTCAGTTGTTGCTCCAATGAAAGCTCCATACTGCAGCAACAGTTCAATGACCTTGACACGATTTTTCTTGCAGGCCACATGTAGGGGAGTGAAACCGTTCTACATCAAGCAGATCAATCAGTCAATCAATCAATTACAGTTTAGAATTTATTTATTCATTATTATTGAATGCCTTGCTTTCAAACATGGTTTACACACTTGCTTACGAGTCCTCCATTCCTTTTGATAGTTTTCCTTTGGAACTTTCTCACTACTAATTATATTTATCGCCACTGTCATTACTCACTCGAAAGCGCTGTCAGTGACGGGCGAGCCCAGGATTTGAGCACAGCACATACATGTACTGATCCGCGGTCGAATACCTTACAGACGTAGCCACTGGCTCCAGCCAGTCACGACTGTCTAATATAGAATTAGGAGACGAAAATCAGCCAGACTGTGTTTGACGGCAAACTATTTGCAGAGAAACAGAAGCTAAATTTAGTTGTATAGCTCTATTTGAAATAATAACAGTTCACACTTTTATCTATAATAGTGTACCGCGAATAAGTATGTGCGGGGTTCAAATCCTGGGCTCGATCGTCACTGACATTGCGTTCGAGTGAGGAAACTAACGTTAATCTTAGATTTACCAGCTTTAATACTGTAATTGATAGTGAGAATAGCCTACCAAAGCCCTGGCGTTCACCTCACACTTCTTATCCAGCAGCAGCTTCGCGACCATCACGTTACCACAGTGAGCGGCCACGTGCAGTGGAGTCAGGTAGTCCTGTTAACAACAACAACAACAACAGTGAGCAGTCACGAGTAGTGGAGTCAGGTAGTCCTAGCAACAACAACAACAACAACAACAGTGAGTAGTCACGTGCAGTGGAGTCAGGTAGTCCTGTTAACAACAACAACAACAACAACAATAGTGAGCGGCCACGTGCAGTGGAGTCAGGTAGTCCTGTTAACAACAACAACAACAGTGAGCAGTCACGTGCAGTGGAGTCAGGTGGCCCTGTTAACAACAACAACAACAACAACAACAGTGAGCAGTCACGTGCAGTGGAGTCAGGTAGTCCTGTTAACAACAACAACAACAACAACAGTGAGCAGTCACGTGCAGTGGAGTCAGGTAGTCCTGTTAATAACAAGCCGCACTCGCCAATATGCCACTAATGCAGAGAGTATTATTATAATTTTTTTTATTTTATTATAGTTATTATTATGTCATTATTATTACAATTATTATTATTATTACTATTATTATTATTATTATTACTACTACTACTACTTAATAGCATTCAAGACTAATTATCTGATTGACTGATTGGATGACTGGCAGGCAGGCTGAATTCATGCAGTCATAGGTAGAACACTCACAACAGTCACGTCATCCATTGCCGCACCACGAGATATGAGTAGCCGAGCAGAGCTGACGTGATCTCCCTGAGCTGACATGTGTAGTGCCGTCAAACCATTGCACGTCTTCACCGTGACTGGAGCACCTCTCTCCAGCAACACCTCCACCACCTGATCATGCCCACTCCTAGCCGCGCAGTGGAGCGGTGTTAGTCCATCCTACATAGAGATGTTAACAAATTAGTGGCACAGTGTAGCGGTGTTAGTCCATTCTACATAGAAGTGTTAACAAGTGACTGGCACAGTGTAGGGCTGTTAGTCCATCATACACAGATATGTTAACAAGTGAATGACACAGTGTAGGGGTGTTAGTCCATCCTACATAGATATTTTAACTAGTTAGTATAACAATTAGTCCATCCTACACAGGTATGTTAACAAGTGAGTGTTACAGGGTAGGGATGATAGGCCATTCTACCTAGAAATGTTACTAAGTTAGCAGCATAGTGAAGAAGTCCATCTTAAATAGACAAGTTAGAACTTAACTATCGTTGTTAGTAAATAAATACATACATATAGTTAGTTGCCCACTCAATCGTTGTTAGTAAGTAAATATATGTACATAAAGTTCATATAAAATACCCGTGTCTTGCAGTCAATGGTAGCGCCCTTGTCTAGTAATACTTGAACTAAATTCTTACGACCCCACTTGCTGGCCACGTGAATGGGGCATATGCAATTCTACAAACACAGAAAATTAAAACACTATACAGTACAATATTCAATATGCATACAACTGAATCATTCAATTTAGAATAATCAATTGAGATTATCTACCATTCAAAATTTATTGTTGCTTTCAAGAATCGGAGGTGCGGTTTTCCCACATTGCGCCCGGGCAAAACTGAGAACAGGATTGTTGTCTGATTGTTTGCATGTAGTTGTTCTTTGTGTAAGTAATGATGAGTTTACTTACATATTATCTTGTGCATTACTGGCACTCAACATAGCATCAAATAAAATCACGAAGCTAACAATGAACTAGCAAACAAAAATAGTAAGCAACAACTATTTGAAAATAAAAATCATAACATAATAAAATTATATTAAAGTAAACTGTTAAGTAAACTCTTTTTTAGTACACTGCCTACTGGCAGGTCTATGGTATATAACGCCTCCACTCTTCTCTGTCTTCCGCCTTTCTCTTCATTTCCACATATGAGTGGGTCTTTAAATCATCTAACATATCTATTCTCGGCCAGCCCCTGCCTCTTTTTCCTGCCATTCTACCTTCTATGACTTCTTTTAATAGACCTTCCTCCTTAGAAGGTGTCCTATCCAACTCTTCTTCCTATTTCTTAATAGATCTGTTAACTGTCTATCTGTACCAACTCTCTCCAGAACTTCCTCATTTGTAACCTTTTTGAGTCCAGTTAATCCGGCAAAGTATACTATAATTATTAAAAAATTAATAGAAAGGGATTCAGACATACTCGAGCCTTAAAGTTCACATCGGCTCCTCGGCTAATGAGCAACTGAGCCACATTGACGTTGCCATAATGAGCGGCAATATGCAGAGCGGTGAATCCACTCTGTCAAAATTAGCATCAATCAATCAATCAGCATTTAATTAGCATTAATCAATCAATCAGTCAGAATTAAATTAGCATCAATCAATCAATCAGCAGCGCCGGCGGCATATCGATTAGATGTCAGAGGGCGGATAACTAATTCCATAATTTAATCAAATGATCGTACTGTCAAACTGATGCTAAACTATGCTATAGGCCTTTCAGACTTTATAATATCAAAATAAATCAAATAGTTATTTAAATTTGGAGACTTTCTAAATGATCCAAATAGCGGAAAATGCATTAGTAATATAGTATATACGGTCCATGGTTGATCTATTCTTAGCAACTCAGACACAACATGAGTAAAATAACAACATTAAATAAAATCAGACAATCCAACAATCTCTCTCAGATAATGAACTAATAAGCTCATCAATAATTTGTAATCGTAAAATAAATTAATCTACGTGACATTACACTTCAACTATTCAGTGTAGTAACTTATTAATTGTTGTTGGGGACGTCCCTGACATCATCCTTGGATGAGGAAACGGAAGTTAAACCTTTATTATTATTATTATTATTATTATTATTATTATTATTATTATTATTTACATAATCCAGTAACCAACCTTAGTCACTTCATTGATAACCTCTCCAGTTTCATCGCTTTCCAGAAGCAATATAGCAGACTGTGCATAATAACATATACAATACATGTAGATTGTATTTTAAAACAGTATAGAAGCAGTAAAGCCGACGTTAACATCCGTTTCATCTCTCTCGAAAACGATATCAGTGACGGGCGAGCCTAGAAATTTAACCCCGCATATACTGACACAGAGTTAGATATATCGCCACTGACACCGAACAGTAGCGATGGCCTGTAGCGACTTTAATGGGTAGATGGCCAAATTTGCGAAAGAAGAGGAAATGAGCTTAATTTAAAACTTTACATGTATACAGTACAAGAAATCAATCATAGTACTGGCTAATAATGTGGTTTTATATTTGAGGGTGATGAAATATTTTTCAGTCAACGCTGATTACTACATTTGGCCATATATTTTAAGAGGAAGGTGTTCTTTTAGTTATGACGTCGTCGGGTGACAACTTTCAACAAAAACTAACAACCTAGGAGAAATAACCCTCATTACTATATACTCATAAGAATCTTATTTAGACGTTTTAGGCACCATATTTTCACACTTGAAATAACAATGCACGCAGAGATATGTTAAAACTTTACACATTATAAGTACATTAAACTAATTAAAAATGCAAATTAATAGTCTATACATAATAAATATATGGCAATACTTTGATACATGTACTACAGATACTTTTGCTTAATAGAACAGTTAGACTCTAACAACAAAGAGTTTTAGCAAAAATCTCCGATTGATTCTTTTACAAATAAACTTTAAGTGTTAATTTGTGGTGTTGTGTTCTAACCACTACAGATTAGTGCAACCGTTAACTGCAAGTGTCGCAAGGGGGGATTAACAGGGAACTGAAGACGACAATGGTGAACACCACAGAGGCCATATTGGTCAAAGTAAGAGGCTATTTAGTGTAAGGTAAAGGTTTAGCGTTATGATGGATCAACTGCTTGATCAATGGAGTACTCTTGCTGAGCGAGAAAGATGGCTGTGATTATGTACACTGGCTACGTCACTTGGCCGGCAGAACACAAGACAGAGAAAGAGAGATGGATAGAGAGAGAGACGGCACGGACAGAGATAGAGAGAGAGACAGAGAGAGAGAGAGAGAGAGACAGAGCGAGGTAGATAGATAGAGAGAGAGAGATAGAGCGAGAGAGAGAGAGCGAGAGAGACTTTAGCCCGGATGTTCAAATAAAATCGTGGTAAAGTGCCAAGCACAACAGACCTTGATGTCATTTCTCTTGGCTGCCACGTGTATAGGGGCAAGCTTTACTTTGCCCTTATTGCTGTGCTCCAGCAGAACCGACACTACCTCTGTGTGACCTTGTTGAAGAGACACCGCTAGAGGTGTGAAACCATCCTACAATAAAACACATTGTAATACAGTACAATAAAGTAGATTTGATTTTAAGCTATTTTTCATGTTACAAGTGCTGGTCCTGTTTTGTATCTGGGCCACAGAAAAAAAAAGTAAAGTAAAAAGTAAACACGCATTATAGTGAAATGATCAACTATGTTGATATCTATTACTTTTTAATACCACATGTTTAAACCGCTTGGCAATTTATTCCATTTTCCGTGTAACCAGTCCAGTGAATGTCCGAGATATTAGTCTCAGATCAGCGAAAAACTGACAACACCCCCCTCCACCAGGTTATCTAGAACGTCGTTCTTAAGTTGGGATTGCGGAGGACAGATAATATAATCATCATCGTCATCATCTTCTTCCCTTGAATCCCAGTTTAACTAGGGTTGGGATACGAATTGAACTTCTCCATTCCTCTAGAAAAATTTTGTACCAATTATTGGAGCTTAGGCGCTCACCAGCAGCATGCCGTTTCTGACGTTGATTTGATTTTAATGCTTAGTCGCCTTTTATGACACGTGCAGTTTACAGTTGATCAATTCTTCTTTGTGAAGGGATTAATTCCTTAATCGATGAAATGCTCTTTATGGAGTGAAGGCAGAATATGAGCGGGAATACATGTATATACCGTGGACCTGCCACTAGGCAGAACACTATAGAGAAAGAAAGTTACAGTTCTTTCTGGTGCATTGTGTGTGTTTTTGCGTTGACTGTTACACTAAAATTAAACTAATAAATAAAAAATGAAATATATGCTAAACTAATAAGAAAATATATTCCCGATTTCCAGCTGAATAACTACATCAGCAGAAGGTAAATGATAAAAACAAAGAGAATTAATGTACGTAGCCTACCTCTGTAGATATGTTTGGATTTGCTCCCTTTTCCAGTAGATATTTAACGATTTCATGATAGTTCTCTTGAGCGGCCATATAGAGTGGAGTAAATCCAGACTACACAATGAAAACAATTCAACACGAACAGATTAATAATCAATTGCTTAATTAACAGTAAAATTTACCTGTCATCTTTCAAAGACGTCCCTGCCATCATCCTTGTATGAGGAAACGGACGTTAAATCTTTATTATTATTATTATTAGACGACGATTGGGACTTCAAATGATTAACCTGAGAGCTCAGTGGGTCGTTGAATCTAAGAATATAAGAATATAAACAGTAGTAGAGTGAGAGCAGTGGTTCATATAGAAAGTACAGTGAGAGAAGTGGCTCATATAGAACGTACAGTGAGAGCAGAGGCTCATATAGAACGTACAGTGAGAGCAGTGGCTCATACAGAACGTACAGATAGAACAGTGGCTCATATAGAACGTACAGTGAGAACAATGGCTCATATAGATCGTACAGTTAGAGCAATGGCCCATATAGATCGTACAGTTAGAGCAATGGCTCCTATAAAACTTACAGCGAGAACAGTGGCTCATATAGAACGTATAGTGAGAGCAGTGACTCGTATAGAACGTACAGTGAGAGAAGTGGCTCATATAGAACGTACAGTGAGAGCAGAGGCTCATATAGTACGTACAGTGAGAGCAGAGGCTCATATAGAACGCACAGTGCGAGCAGTGGCTCATATAGAACGTACAGTGAGAACAATGGCTCATATAGATCGTACAGTTAGAGCAATGGCCCATATAGATCGTACAGTTAGAGCAATGGCTCATATAGAACGTAAAGTAAGAGCAATGGCTCATATAGAACGAACAGTGAGAGCAATGGCTCATATAGAACGAACAGTAAGAGCAGTGGCTCATATAGAACGAGTCGGTATGTAAATCAGAGGAACATGGAACCTATAGATGAGAGATAAAAGCAAATAATGTAAGAGTCACAGAAATATCTCAGCACAATATCCCGCTTTTACTACACTGGGGCTTCCTTTATAATGCACTGCACTCACACACTCACACACAAACACACATTCTCACACACACACACACACACTCACACACACACACACACACAAGCACACTCACACACACACACTCACACACACACACAAGCACACTCACACACACTCACACACACACACACATTATCACACACACACACAAACACACATACATGTACATGCACACACACACTGCTTGATAGCACAGCGCTTCTGTTCCTTCACAATAAACCATACAATAAAATCATAAAGCATACAATTTACCAATCATAGCATAACATAACTTTGTATCCCACTGAACTAACGTACATTTAAAACAATATTTCAGACCAGAAAATAGAAGAATCGCTCGTAAGGAAAGAAGCAGAACAACCCCTACCATAGCCTATTAGCTTCAACATCGTCTTCTGTTTGGTGCATTGGTCGAGCTTGCACCTCAATCTCTCGAGCCTGGATTTATATCCCAGCCAACAATAAATAAACGCCCGAGAGATGAAAGGTTGTTCTTAAATCAGCGCTAGATACAATGCGCGCTAATAAAAAACAATGTCTCTGAATAATCAAAGTATATGCAGAAATTTGAAGGGAAAGACAGGGGTTAGAAATATGACTAGAAGTTGTGAGTCATGGACGTACCAATACTCACTGCACTGAGAGAGAGAGAGAGAGAGAGAGAGGAGGAAAAAACTAGCAAAAGTACCAATCAGAAACTGTAACAACGAGTACTTAGTTATAGTATGAGGTATGATATTTATAACATGGCCATTACTATATCAAATTATAGAAACCTACGGGTAAATAGATGAAATATAAAGTACAACTATCATCCATACATAGTATTCACTGATTCGTATTAGACTTATATCATCATCATCATCATCATCTTCCCTTGAATCCCAGTTTAACTAGCGTCAAAATATGAATATTAGATTTATATAAATTTATATTTGTATTTATTGCGTCGGCGAAAGTGAAAGCGCAGCGTTAAGGAAGCCTTCATTTAGTTCTCATGGCCTCTCAAGATCTCGACTGAAGAGCCATTCAGATATCGGTCAGCCCTCGCCTGGCTGCAGAGATACTAACATGTAGCGATGATAACTCAGCGATTAGCCTAATATATAACGTTATACCTTTCATAAAATCCGTCCAAAATAGGCTACTTCTCATGAACTGTGTCGGTTCATATTCTTGATAAAAACCTATAGATGGCTCATATTCAGGACAGCAACTAAGATAGACTCACTGCGTCCTTAATTTAAATTAAATACGACAACTTAAAAATAAAAATACTCCTAAATCAATTCTAAACTTTATCCGACAAAGTTAAATGCTTAGATTTTTAAGTAAACAATTATAAGCAGAGGTCAATCCTAAGTGTCCTGGACGGATAGCATTCTAGAAAGGACTTTCTCGGATTTATTTGTTTAGCAGCAACTTAAAGTACTACAGAATGACGAAAAATTACTTTACATCAAACAGCTTATAGCACTGTGTTAAAAGTTAAATTCACAATTATTATAGTGTAATATATTGTATTGTATTGAATTATTTTGTATTTCTCAGCATATTATTGCACTGCACGACAATGTATGATATTGTAGTGTATTGCATTGTATTATATTGTATACTATTACACTCAACCCAGTGATTTCCACAGCCACTTGTTGAATCGATATAGTCAAACAAAAATCACACATACACATTATTTACTGCGTGTTACTGTAATTTTTAAATGGTTATAATAGTAATTTAATGTTAATGATAATAAAATTATATTAAAAATATTATCATCATAGTTCAACTAGGGTCGGGATTAGAAAATTTGAGCCACTTCCGGAGCTTAAGCGCTTATCAACCGAATGCCCTCTCTGAAGTTGGTTTGGATCTTGGTGCTTCGTCGCCTTTTACGACACTTGCAGTAAAAATAATAAATATTTAATTTAATTTTATAATAATTCAATACAAAAATAACCTGGGACTGAATGTTGATTTTAGCGCCATGTTCAACCAGCAGCCTAACGACTTCAGTCTGGCCTGCGAGTGCTGATATGTGCAGGGCCGTGTTGCCTTTCTGCAGCAGCAACAACAACAACCATTTCATCAAACTATTAATCAAACAACCAAGCAATCAGCTGTTCAATGGCCGGCCAATGATCGGATGCCCACTTATCCAGTGCTTAT
The DNA here is from genome assembly GCA_905160935.1 of Enchytraeus crypticus. Taxonomy (NCBI): domain Eukaryota; kingdom Metazoa; phylum Annelida; class Clitellata; order Enchytraeida; family Enchytraeidae; genus Enchytraeus; species Enchytraeus crypticus. The sequence goes on along the minus strand of CAJHZI010000253.1, from coordinate 1,699,119 downwards.
AAAATTTAATATTAAATAAGTATTGCAAAAGAAAATAAAAATATAAAATATTGCAATAAGTATTGCGTTCCGTAGCAAAAAGCACAACGATGGCAATCAAACTATTGATCAATCAATCTAGCAATAGAATAGTCAAGGAGAAGTTTATAATAATTCGTGCAGTGCTGTACCGCCTTTCTGTATCAAGAATCACGAGTAAAAACTACTACTACAGCAACCATTTACACTAAAAATCAATCAATAAATTAATTACGCAATGGCTCGCCATTCGCCAATGATACTATAATATACGATAATAATTTGCTAATCTGCGCCGTAGAGTAAGCCATTCGATAGTGGACATAGAGAAATTATCATCAGCGGTGTTCAATATTTTAAGTTTCTTGAACTAATACTGACTAGTAGCAATAAAACTACGTTAATATAAGGAAATAGGAAAATGTACATATCATATACATATGTCATACTAAAAGAACTTCTTTTAAAACGAGCATCACGAGCTCTGATCTGGTTTCATAGGTGCGCAGTTCAAATCTTAATAATACTCACAACTTGTAGTTCTCTTGAATACAAGGTGAAAGAAAAATTTGCTGAATCACATTACTGCCTTAATTGAATTAGAAAAGAGACGTTGAACACTTATTGTTACCATTACTTAATTACAAATTGTTTTAATTACTTAGTAATAATTACCTTGCTTGCAAAATTAACGTTAGCTCCGCGTGAGAGCAATTCCGTCACGATGTTGACGTAGCCTTCCTTCGCCGAGAGATGCAGTGCATTCAATCCATTCTTCACAAATATAGCAGTATTAATCATCATCATCGTCATCGTCATCGACGTCGTCGTCGTCGTCATCGTCATCATCATTATAATCATCGGCATCGTCATCGTCGTCGTCATCGACATCATCATCATCATTATCATTATCATCATCATCATCATCATCATCGTCATCATCATCATCATCATCAACCCATGAATCCCAGTTCAACTATCGTCGGGATTTATAATAGAAATTATTATATTTATTAATAGATAATATAAATTTAACATTAACATTCACGCCAAGGCAATGAATTAGGAAGAAATTGAAAACATTGAAAAATTAAGAAACTGGAGGTAAATCAATACAAGATGTAAGATTTCATGATGATCAAGGCTATAAGATTGCAAATAGCGAAGCTGACAGAAAAAATTATGGACAACGCGGACATTACTGCAGTAAAATATGGACTGAAGATTAAGATATAAGATCAAGAAGAAAACGATAATAGCAGTGACTCGAGGAGGAGGAATCAATAGAGAAATTGACGGATCGAAGTTAGAAAAAAGCTTCAGGACAAACGTTTCCAGAAGACGGGAAATGTGGAACAGAAATACTTGTCAAATGCAAAACTGTGAAAGCAAAAGAGAAGAACTACGAACAAAAGGTTTGAAGATATCTACGAAGATAAAGATAGTAAAACGCTCCCCGTTGATCACACTTCTGTAAGGCTATGAAACATGGACGTTAAGGAAGAACTTCAGAAATTTGAAGAGGCAACTGTTCAAAAAGAAGAATGGATTGTAGGAGGGTTAGAGGGTCGAGACTCTGGATGTTGGATGGTTTGACTATTCTTGTGTTGCAATGAAGAAGAAAACGGTGGACAGGTATATGTGAATAAGTTATAAGCCATGGACCTACCAATATGTGATGTGCAGAGATATGAAATATGATATGATACATTTGATTAGAATGAAATCACATGTAATATTCAATACGGCTAAAAATACATTGCCTTAGGGATGTGCCTATTTTGAGCCAATCTGTACGCAGTTGTAAATTACAATATAGCGTATTATACAAATATTTCTATCTAACACCGAGTATAATATAATTGCGCGAGTACGTTCAAGAAAATTATAATTGAACTTACAACTGCATTTTAGGTAATAGGGGCCTACGCCGATAAGCTACGGAATGACCTTGAGCAGTAATTTGTGTTTAGCTCAGTTGTTAATTCATATTCCCAGCAAGAAATTCTTCTTTGCTAAACAATTTGTGACCAATTTATATATATAGCTCCTTGACCCTCCAAATATATACATTTTGTACTATGATATTTTGATTGACCTTTATAGATATATATATATATTTTTTTTTTAAGATACTTGTATTAGGCCTATATTAGACCTATTATTGTATTAGGCCTCCGTATGCATATATACATGTGTGTGTATATATATATATATAGATTATATAATATATATATATATAACTAAAATATATATATATATAACTAATATATATATATAAATATATATATATATATATATATATATATATATATATATATATATATATATATATATACATAACTAAATTAGCTTAAAGAGGTTCTTACAGCATTGCAGGTTTGAATGTCTGCTCTACCAGATTTCAGGTAATCTACAACCTTCTCGTAATTACCATTACGAGCTGCTCTAAGAAACGCTCCACTGCTGTCACCCTGCAACATAATCAATTATAAATCCCTAATGATCCAATCATAATTAGTGAAACTTTTTAATCAATCAATTAGCAAGTAACAATCAGTCACTTACATCGCTTTCGAGTAAGGAAACTGATTTAAAGCTTTTTTAGCTTTACGAGTTACAATTAAAAAAAATAAAAAATATATAAATATTATCCTGCTCAAACAGAGAAAAATAAGAAGTAAAATAATAAAGTAAATAGTGAAGTAGGCTAAATAAAAAATATAAGAGATTGGAAAATATTGAAGAAAAGCATGAAAGACAGAGAAACTGAAACAATGAGAAAAAAGACAAAGAGAGTGAGAAAGACAAGGTCATCGAGAGAGAAAAGGAGTTTTAAGCTTACACCTGTTCAGTCAGCATATTTTTACAACAAACTGCAAGAACTACAATTTATTGTTTTGACTAGCTCATCCATCTGGATAGTTATTGTTTAACTGTAAGGCTTTATCACTTTTATCCTAATATAATATTAGGTTAATCGACAGAATTGATTAAATTAATGTTATTTCTTAAATTCTTGATAACCCAAACAAAATTATATGGAACGCCTTGTACTGTAGTGGAAGAGAGCTCGCCTCTTGAACGAGAGGTCGTGAGTTCGACGCTACGTCGTGACATGAAAAAACAAAATTATAGATAAAATTGTTCAATATAGTTGATTAATAATAGTCTATTTTAGTAGTTAATATTAATTGTTTTGAGTTAATCAAATTAATTTCAAATGATTGATATAAAAATATTGACCTGAACTGAATAGAATAAACTAATTTATGATACATGTATGTTACATAATCAATTATCTTTCTGGCTAGATAAGCAGTATTAAGTAAAACTTAATAGAGTAAAATAGTTGGTAAGTTTATAATTATCTTTCTGGCTAGATAAAGTGCTACTGCAGTCCATGACAAAATCGAGCACATTGAGATCAATTGAATAGAATATTTATTCATCCTGACTGTGTCATGGGTCAACCACATGTATGTCCTTCATCCAGCCAATAAATTCATCTACTTTATACCCTTCTATTATGGAACGTTTTGATTCTGAGTTAATATTCCGCTCTTTATTTTGGAACAATTTCCGGACCATTTTGCTATTGAAGCAAGAGATTAGGCGACAGCTACAACGTACATCAGAGCAACAAAGCGGCGGATAGGTGTGATATGACGCAAATTACTGATATAATCACAAATTATCCATATAATGGAGTAAGAAAGTAGGCCTATAACAGCTTGGATTTAAAACAAAACTGCCACCCTACTGAAATTGTTCTGAACAGCTTAGTAGCCTGCAGCAACATTATAAGGCTCACTAACGCAAGGAGCATTGAGAATTACAGCTACGGCAAGCTTATTGTGTTCTAAGAGGACCACTAACACAGATCATACAGCAGATGCGACTCGATTGGATGCATTTAAAGAGATTACACCTCCGAATCAGGACGCCTGGGTTGAAATACATGTACTAAGCAAGTCAATGCTTAATTTTTGATTTTTTGTCAATTTTTTATTTCTGCTGATACCTGATCAATTCAAATGCATAACGAATATGAACAATGATGCTGTGACAAGGAAACAATAAAACACAAAAAACTTATATAAGAAAACTCTCTACACAACATAAGTAAGCAGAATAATACAACAAATAGGAAAATACTGGCAATAATAAAACATTGTACTCATGTCGTAACGATCTCTTTTGAAAGATCAACTTGAATTCTGGACTTGCACAGGTCTAGATGCTATAGAGATGCGGCCTATATAGTATATTTACAATACAATGCTAACTCTGGCTTCTCTATTTAGCATTTTGACAGAGTAGCATCCCGCTAAAGTGATATTCAGGCATTGCGTCTGTTTTATTAATATTTAAACATTATAAAAATATTTATACCAATTGATTACAGATAAGTATGCAGTGACATAGTAATATTAGAGATATAGGATCTACTAGATCTCTCTCCCGCATTGCCCCTATTTCTTTTCCTGCCACTATTTCTTTTCCTGCGCCACAGCCTTTCGTAAAACCAAATTGTGTCTTTCTCTATGTCATATCTGCTTTCTATGGAATTCTTCCAATTGAAACTTATCTTCGAAGGATGAGGTATCAAACTGATTTTTCTGTAAACGGAACACTCCACATGTGCGTTTTGTGTAACTACTGTATAGAATCAATATCAGGCATCATCATCATCATCCTCCCTTGAATCCCAGTTTAACTAGGGTCGGGATACGAATAGACTGCCTGTCTGATCCTCTCTGGCCTACACCACACCACCAGCCAATCCCCTATTTGAGACCTTTCCATTCGTTTAAATTTTTGTAGCAATCTCTGGAGCCTAGGCACTCACCAACCGAATGCCCTTTCTGACGTTGGTATGGATCTTAGTGCTTTAGTCGCCTTCTACGACATGTGCAGTCACCGGTTAGTCAATTCTTCAAACAACCCGGATACAACATGGGGAACATAAATATCAAGCAGCCATACAAAAAATACATGTTATGACAATTGCTGTAGCAATGAAGTTCACAAATATGACTCTCTTGTATAATTTAAGCAATGCTAAGATTAAAGACACTAGTTTCCTACAGTTTATTATCATGTCAAAGAAAATACCATGTCATGAAAATCCAGCTTATAAGTCAATTTTAATATGATTTATAGGTCAATTTTAATCCTGTCTATATGTCAATTTTAATCCTGTCTATATGTCAATTTTAATCCTGTCTATATGTCAATTTTAATCCTGCTTATAAGTCAATTTTGATCCGGTTTATATGTCAATTTTAATCCTACTTATAGGAAAATTTTATTTACAGCCAATGTTAATTATATTTATTAACTGATCAGTCAATTTTCAATCAGTCAATTTTATCTTTATATATCAATAAATTTTTATCAGTCAATTTTAATCCTGCTTATAAGTCAATTTTAATTAAGCCTATTAGTCAAGTAGGTTACCAACTAGACCAACTACTTCTATAATATCATCAGTACTAATCATGCTCTTACCTTTTCTTTGACTTTAGAAGACCCAACACGTGGTTCCTGGTCGCCAGATCTCGATGATTTCTTAGACCTTCCACTTTTAGGTGAAAGTTTGAGAGAGATATGAAGTTTTTCCATCTCATCTTCGTCTTCTGATGATCGAGTCTTACTATTAGATCTCTTTGACTTAACGTTATGATCAGAAGCCATTCCTTTTGTTTAGTCTATAAATATATATCCGGAAAAATGATTTTGTGAATTTGGCACATTACTAATTACAATATTTGAGACACCTTGATATACACATTGTAATAGAGTATCCATTTTATATTCAAATGAAATTCCAATGTAATCCATCTGGGCACACTGTGCAATAAATTGATAAAAACTATCTAGTTTCACAAGTTTTCAATCATAAGCCGGTTCTATACACACTTATTATAATTTTAAACTTATATTTAGTATGTAGAGCTTATGTAGCTATTTTGAATATATACACATAGATTTAAAGATATATTCCAGGAGATTAATCCTCATTTATAAAGCATGTAAAACATATTTTAATCTTAATTAATTTAATGCAATATTTCTCTCTCTGACTGCCAGTAGGCAGTGCACTGAAAGAGAGAAAACAAGTCCATGGTATATAACTCCTCCACTCATTGTAATAAAGTTGTAAATAGTGTTAATTGTGTATTAAGAATGATTAAAAGAACAATTACATGTAAAGAATAAAGATATTGTGGTAAGGCTATATAAGGCTCTTGTACGGCCCAAACTTCTTAATACTGCGTTCAGGCTTGGTGCCCATATCTGAAGAAAGATATCGATATATTAGAAAGGGTACAAGCCAGAGCAACAAGGCAGGTATTTGACTGTCAAAAACGTAGCTATGAGAATAGATTAAAATTCGTAGGATTAACCTCTTTAAGTGAGAGAAGAACTACAGGAGATTTAATAGAAGTTTTTAAGATACTCGAAGGCTTCAGCAAAGTTAACTATAGTATTTGGTTTAATTTATCAAACAACATAAACACAAGGGGACATATGTATAAACTTAGTAAATTTATAAGTAGACTAGATTTAAGGAAATTTTTCTTTAGTCAGAGAGTTATAAATGCTTGGAATAGTTTGCCAAGCAAAGTTGTGGAAGCAGAACCAGTGAATGCTTTTAAAAATAAATATGATAAACATAAGAACATGTAAATTAGATGCTAATTGCATGTTCAGTGTTATACATAGGCTACGTATAAATTTCACATGTTGACATGAAGTCTGTATGATTTGATTTATATTAATTGGTTTAGTTAAGAGCCTGTTGAGTCTTAAACAAGCATATAATTGCTTCCTGACTCTGTAATGTTATGTTATGCTATGTTATCTCTTCCATTGTCCTCTTCAAAATAATAATAATAATAAAGGTTTAACATCCGTTTCCTCATCCAGGGATGATGTCATGGACGTCATAGCCACATAGAGTGGATCATTAAATCATCTAACATTCCTTTTGATAAATCATTATTCTTGAAAATACCAATTCTGGAGCTCAACAAAGAAATAATTTATTATAATTTTCTTTAGAATTTTACCAAAAGCAGGTCAAAGGTACACATTACTATACACTTGACATATGCTTTTAGACTCCACAAACACACTTTAACAATTAACAAATTTATTCTATCATAATGGATAAGCGGCTTAAGCCTTTATCCAGCCTGAAGCCATTAGCTTATGGTTTCATAAGTTGTTTCTTATTCTCTTCCACAGTTCCAGCAAAAAGTGGTTTATCAATTCTACTTTGACAAAACACCAAAATCATTATATCTGCAATGGACAATTTACTATCTGCAAAGTGAAAATGAGTCACAGAAGACTTCAGATATAATGTCGCTAATTTAATTTATATATTAATTTAAATTATATTATTTTTTATTTACTGATATGTTGAGAAATTACAGAAGTAAGCAATCGTCCAGAACTGACAAATTTATAAATATTATTATATAATAACTGACCCTATGAAGAACAAAATGCGTGTTTGGTGTATAGGATATATAATATAAATTTTAATCTTTTGCCAAAAACAATAAACTAGACTTTCGCTTTAGAACAACGAAATGTTTAACCACAAAACCATTGAGACCAGTATTTGAGTTAAGTAACGAGAGGTTAAAAATTAAAATATGTAATTTCTACAGTCTGTTAAGCAATGTCTCTCTCTTTATCTTTCCCGTTAGGTTGCCTAATGATTAATCATTAAGTATATGACTTCTTCAAATCTAAAAATCTTCTGTACTTCATTCCATGTCCACAACATACAGATGATACTGTCATTGCCTTAATCAACATTCTAGTATTAATATATGTTACTTGCATTTCATTGCATTCTATCATTACTTCAGTGTACTTACAGCTTCATTTAAAATCGCTCTGTAAGTAGTAAGTAGAGACTCAATATATCACAAATTTTAAAACTCTAATTTTCCATCCAGTAGATTGCTAACTGATGAGTAAACTGCAATATCCGATATACATAAGACTGATGAATGACTATTTAACTAAACTAGCAGCGTAAAGCTATGAACAAGTGAAATTATAGAAGTGAAGTACTTATGAATTTATCATATTATCATAGGATGGTTATTTCGCTCAATGTATCTAAGCTGCACATATAACAAAGTATAATATTAAACTCAAATTTATTATCGCCCATTAAGCCGGTCGAATTGGACTGTTAACAAATGCTTATAATTAATTTCTAAAATTTGCAAACAAAATAAGCAGTAACCTTGTAAGCTAAAGCTTTACTATATTTTGCAGTTTTAATACAATACTTAAAGGGCTAACTATAAGAAATTAGATTGCAATGCAAGTTTATAAAAATTCAAGATATTAACACACTCTTGTATTTTTTATTAACGATTTACATTTCATAGGTAATTCAAAGAAATTAGGATTTAATTTAGGCTGTCGATGTATTTAATGCATAACATTTAATTAGTGAGAACTTAATAAAATTTATTATTTACATTTCCCTTGTTGACCCCAAAAGTGTGTGGCCATTGACAAAAAATGGACGATGTTATCAAATCTATATTTTAAAGTGCAACAACAATAGATAGAGCTGATTAGATTTACGGAAGATAATAATAATAATAATAATAATAATAATAATAATAATAATAATAATAATAATTAAAGTGATACAGTCATCAATGACAACATCGCGCACTATTGAGACAAAATCAAGCTGGAGAGCAAAAAGAAGTTCCAAAAATGGTGCAAATTCCAAAATCCAGATAATCAGTCCAAAGTAAAGGGAATTAAAGAAAAATAGGTTTAGGCGCAGGTCACTGCTCATGGACACTCGATGGAAGAGAGAGATGGAAAAGATAGGTCTTCAACTGCCTATGGAACTGCTCATAGGAAAGCAAAGGCAGATGTGCTTCAAATGAAGATTTCCGAAGATTAGATGAAAGAGAATTCCAGATCTGCGGTGCAGCATGCTGGAAAGAACGATTAGATAGCTTAGAGCGCGAAGGTAAGCTAGGTCTCACAAGAGTAATTAATTTAGAAGACCTAGTAACAGCAGGCTGCATCACTTCAATCAAGTGAGACATACAAGTTTGTCCAGGAATGGTGATGGACTTATAGGTTAACGAAGCTGTTTTGTAAATGATACGCTCTTTAATATTTAGCCAGTGCAAAGACTTTAAAAAAGACGTAACATGTGAGTACTTGGAACTACAAAAAATTGCTCGCCCAAGAGAATTCTGAACAAACTGCACTCGATATATCTCACAGCCAGGGATATTTAAAAACAGGGACTTGCAGTAGTCCAATTTTGATTGCACAAGAGCAGCACCAATTGTAGCGGCTGTTTCACGTGACAAATATGGACGTATTCGACGAAGATCACGGACATGAAAGAAATATGCTTGTGAAGTTTTAGTTATGTATTCGCGGAAGGTTAGGTGTTTATCAAGGATAACACCGAGATTTCTCACAGAAGAAACAGGTGATACTGTAATACCCGAAGATAACGAAAGAGTTTTCCCATTCAGCTTCAAAAGCTGTTGAGATGTCCCAACCAACAAGAATTCAGTCTTAGATGGATTAAGTGCCAAAAAATTGGCAGACATCCAAGAGGATATAGACTGAAATCTTTGTTGTAGGAGGGTTTCAGCATCAGAGTATGAGTTAGGGGTGAAACAAGTGTAGGCTACATTTGAGTGTCATCAGCATATGTACATGTATATATAGTTCATGATCAATAGAATGAGAAGAGATTAGTGAGCTTAATTAAGGGTGTTGTATAGAGATTGAAAAGGATAGGACCAAGAGCGGAGCCTTGATAACACATAGGTCTAATAGTACTAAGTCAGAAAGCAATTGTATTCTTGTTTAAGAAATACTGAAACACTTAACTAACTCAAAAACATCTTTCAGTGAGATGTAGATGAAATAAAATTCCACAAGTAGGCTTACATTTACCGAAAAGCATAGAATTTCTCAATCAAAGATATGGTCTCAATAGCGTAGGGGTAACGTCATGAAGTTTCAAATAACTGATCCTGAGGTGAATTGAACTCTCGCGGGTTCGAATACCAGCCGCGCTGATCTGAGAGTAAAATCTCGGACATTCACTGGACTGGTTATACGGAAAATGGTCTAAATTGCCTAATGGTTTAAACATGTGCATGGTATTAAAAAGTGATAGATATCAACAAACTTGATCATTTCACAATAGGCGTAATGCGTGTGTTTATAAGCCTACGCATGTAATTAGGTATATTTTTACGAAATTTTTAAATTTCTATTTAGGCATAATATATGTCACATATCTAGAACAAAACAAATTTAATTTGTATTTTACTATATCATTTTCTTAGAATATTCTTAAATCATAGGAGATGTTAACAAATTGTGTAATTTTTGCAGTTCCGAATAGTCTTAAAATTGATTAATTTAGATAGAATTTCATCATTCATATCATATATACATGTATGTATGTATGTATATACATGTATATATATATATATATATATATATATATATATATATATATATATATATATATATATATATATATATATATATACATGTATATACATATAAATTGAATATTAAACGGATTCGTGTATTTTAGGCCTAATTTAGACAACAAAACTTAATGCAAATCAAATTATTTTATTTTAGACTCAATTAGGTCCATAAGAACATGTAGATAAAGAATTAGAGTCATTAAGCCACTTCATATACTTCAACAGAGAAGAAAAGACATAAGCCTAGCAAAACAGCCTAACTATAGGCCTATATGCAGTCATAAAATCACCCAAGTTGCCCAACTAACTATCGTGCTTAATTAAATACACATAAAATCTAGAGCCAACGCTAAACTCTATAGGAATCAGAAACCTAATTAAATATTAGTATTTCTAATAAAGTAGACCATAATATAGTCACTTAAAATCATATTGAACGTAAATTTAGTACAGAACTAGAAAGAAAACCTTGAAAGTTGGAAAACCCAAGTTTTTCTATCCAACGTACAGTAAATGTACATAGGACTACATGACATTGTATAAGAAGTCATTTTCACTGCCAACAAAATAAAATAAAATAAAATATCTACATATAAGAACTTCAGTAATAAAAACATGGTTTATATGCCAAAAAGGGCATAACTCGACTTTTAGAGCATACACATGTATATGTTCATGAAATTTTCAGTATGCTCATCAAATTGGACCTAGAATTATTCTGCAAATTAGCATCAAAATGAAATGGGGTTAGCTACGAAAATCATAGATAATTTTGAGGGTAAATATTTTGGGCTGTCTGTATATTCTTGTGCATGTACTGTATATACATGCACGTATATACTGTATATAATATAATTATGCATCATGCTTGCATGCAGTAGGCCTATTTTAAGGCCCGAAAACTGTGAGCACGATTAAACATAATTCCAACAAGTCCAGTTTCATTTTACACTACAGACATTTTATACATTTATAGATTTTTTAATCTATAAAACATTTATAGATAATTTATAGTTTTTAAAATAAATATAACACAGTTAGTTAGTCCTACGTTTATACAGTAGACATTTAATACTATAGACTTCTATATCCGGTACTGTAGGTCTATATGTCTCTTAAGATTCCCCAAGACCGGCCTACTTAAATTCTGTATTTCAAAAAATCTCTAAACCTTATTCAATTCATCTGTTAAAATTTTTCGTTATTCGGAAGTCACTGTACACACCAAAGATATTACACATCCCACAAAAAAGCGACAGTAGTCTAATTTTAATACTTTTCATCCAATTCAAAATCCGAAGCTCGGTTCTATCACCCCACGCTCCCTTGAGTGTTACCGTCAATTGTCTTTATTGTCAATATAATGAATTTTGCGTGACTGTGTAAACCTCTTGCGTATTTCAAAGTACACAGTTCACTGATGACACCGGGTTATGAGACTACGAAAGTCGTAGAATTGTATAGCAATCTATGCTATCGTTTTCTCTCTCCAGTGTCCTTCCAAGTGGCAGGTCCAATGTACATGTTCTTACAATCTCACTACCAGTCTGCTTGGCGCTTCATGACGAACACTTCATAGATTGCTTCACAAAAACCTACGTCTTATCCACATATTATGTAGCCTATAGTTTTCTTATAGAACTGTCATCAAAGAAATGGCACTACGTTAAATTCAGAGTCATTGCGTCAAAGTTATAGCCATTGCGTTAGAGTTATTGCGTTAAAGTTACAGTCATTGCGCTAGATTTCTAGTCATTGCGTTAGATTTATAGTGATTGCGGTGAGGAGAAACGTGTCCGCATGCACATCACAATATTTGTGTAAAGATGAAAGTGTAAGTGTTGATTGGTTGAGTTCTTCAATGAACATGACCTAGAGTCGACTACAACCTGAGTAACACAGCGTACTGTACTGTGTACTGGGCACTGTGCAGTGGCGGTTCTGAGGGGTGGCCTGGGGTGGCCACGGCCACCCCAAATGAAGGACTGGCCATCCCAGTGGCCACCCCAAAAATGTTCAAGAAAAATATTGATTTTGAAAAATATTGAAAATATTTGAAAAATATTGACTACCATAATATAAGAGTGCTGGATCAGGAGCATCAGATGCCCATTTAAGGCGATGTTTGTTTAAGATGCTTGATTGAAGTGTGACGCACTTTAATGACGACAATCGAACAGGGAATTTAAGCCACACCGTCAGAACCTGACATTAGTGAAATGTATCATGTTACTTACGCGCAGACTAGCAGTGTTTTGACTTAGAGCTTAGCAGCCCTTCTGTTTTAGACAGTGTTTTGACTCCCCGAGTCAAAACACTGTTTAAAACAGAAGGGCTGCTAAGCTAGAACTTAACGTGGTAGTCCTCCATAGTGAGCTTCATTAGCTTAGCCGAATGTTGCAACGCAACGATGCTAAGATCGAATAGATCAGACTCTCACACACTTATCAATCTGCTTGATTTAAACTGTTTTTTGGAACCGTAGAATCCGCAGAAGCGTTACATGACACTTTTAGATTAGCAAAGATTTCGGCAATCCTCTCTGCAAGTTTTGCCTCGTGCAAGAGAAGCTTTTCTACAACGAAGCTCATAAATATAACATAACTACAATTAAAGTGCTATTGTAGTCAATGACAACATCGAGCACTATTGCGACAAATCGCAGCCGGTATGCAAAACGAAGGTCCAAAACGGTGCAAATGACAAAATCCAAAAAATCAGTCCAGAGCTAAAGGAAATTAAAGAAAAGGAGGCTTGCGTTCTGGTCGCAAATCATAGGATGGAAAAGAGAGACGAAAAAGATGGGCCTTCAACTGCCTATGGAACTGCTCATAGGAAAGCGGAAGCCGATGTCACCGATGTGATTCAAACGAAGACTTCCAAATAGTAGATGAAAGAGAATTCCCGATCGGCGGTGGAGCATAGGAGTAGGCAGAACAACGAATCGGTTGTAGTAGTTTCAGTGCAAATTGTCTAATTGTTTTACGATGCTGCTTCCGTCGAATTATAAAACTGTTTTCTTGATTTTACTAAAGACTCTCGCAATCAATTCTCCAGCTCTCGTAAAACATCCTAACCTTATATAGTTGAGTGCAAAATATCCCGGTACGAATCTGAAAGTTGCTTAGTCGTTAATTTGTTACAGTATAATTGAATCTATGTAATGCATATTAAGGTCATTGACCTTAACTTGAAGTCTACCTTAGGTCAACTTCAAAGGGTGTGCCAAGACAATAAACACATTTATTAACAAGTAATTTAGGGGAGCGCGCTATCTGGCTGGAAGTTTTCGAGTCGGTAGATTGTTCATTCTACTTCTCATTCAGTTTTGGGCTTCATGTGAATGAACCATAGTCGCTAGATAGTTTTATAATGTTTTAGCAATACAGCTAAGAGATCATTTTCTTTACTTCTAGCATTTAGGCCTAAAGTACGCATTGACAATAAATATATATGTAGATGCAATTTGTAATTCATATATTAAGTAGGATATTTAATGAATGTTTCGTTCAGTTTATGTATGTTTTGTCATGATTTGGGAAAATACACATTTTTCCTTTTAATGCGAATTTAAAACGTTTAAGTTTACAAATTTCTACGTTAATTGTTTTTGCTATTTGTTTAGTATCATTTACAAAACATCATAGTTGGATGCGGCCAGGGACTGCATGCACTCAAAATTTTTTAAGCTTATTTAGACAGATGTGATGATGATGATGAAGATGATATATAATAGAAAAGTTTTATTAATGACAAATTCCAAAAGAAAAATAATCCCCTATATTTATTATAAGATGCTCAGAAAATATACGGTTTCATGATTACAATTTAAAAAAATTTCCCCTTCGGGGAGGGGGTTTAATAGCGCCCTCTCCGAAATAATGCCTCATATGTGCCCCCTAAATTTTGCCTGGCCACCCCATTTTGCATAAGCCAGAACCGCCCCTGGCACTGTGTACTGTGTACTGTGTACTATGTACTGTGTACTATGTACTATGTACTGTGAACTGTGTACTGTGTACTGGACACTGTGTACTGTGTACTGTGTACTGGACACTGTGTACAGTGTACAGTGTACTGTGTGCTGTGTGCTGTGTGCTGTGTACTGGACACTGTGTACTGTGTACAGTGTACTGTGTACTGTGTGCTGTGTACTGGACACTGTGTACTGTGTACAGTGTATAATGTACTGTGTACAGTGTACAATGTACTGTGTACCGTGTACTATGTACTGTGTATTGTGTACTGGACTCTGTGTACTGTGTACTGTGTACAATGTACAGTTTACAGTGTACTGTGTACTATGTACTGTGTACTGTGTACTGTGTACTATGTACTGTGTACTGTGTACTGTGTACTTTGTACTGTGTACTGTGTACTTTGTACTGGGCACTGTGTACTATGTAGCTTAGCGTAGACCTGCTACACTAAAGAGGCAAAAGAGAGTATTGATGTTTCGCGCAACACTTGAAAAATTGACGGGAAATCAGTGATCGGGCGAGCCCAGGATTTGAACCACATCTGATGCGCAGAGAGACTCCTAACCGATCATGTTGATCAGTCTCTAGCTTATTATGTAGCCGAGTGGATATCAGAATGGAAGATCAAACAGCTGGAGAAAACTTCAATTACATGATTTAATTCTTATGTATATCCATTGGATGAAATTGATCGAGAAAATTGTGCTATTCAACAAGACTATTTGGACTAAATCTTTAACTGTGAAATTAAAGCGTTTGCTGCTAAATTATTACAAGTATATGATTTAAGTGCCACTCTTGTAGTATATGCAAAATTATATATTAACTAATAAATGAAATGCTCAAGCAATGAACAACCTGTTTAGTTGGCTTCTTTAAGAAAAGTTGAACATATTTAAATGTGTAGTTGAAATCATAGTTTGAGAACACCCCAGTCAAAAACTGTCATCGTCAAAGAACCCCCTCACCAGTGAACCCCTCGTCAGTGAACCCCTCGCCAATGAACCCCTCGTCAGTGAACCCCATGTCAATAAATACCCTTGCCATGAACCTCCTTGTCAATGAACCCCTCGTCAATGAACACCCTCGTCAATGAACCCCTTGTCAATGAGCCCCTTGTCAGTGAACCCCTCGTCAGTGAACCCCTCGCCAATGAACCCCCAGTCAATGAACCCCTCGTCAATGAACCCCTCGTCAATGAACACCTTGTCAATGAAAATTCAAGCCAAAGAACATCCTCGTCAGAAAGTAGGCTACTTCTCCATATGAACAAGCCAACAGAAAACATCTCCTTCTAGTGTTCAACTACTACAGAAACTCTGTTATCATAAATTCTCATTTCGTTTATACAATGGCGCTTCCTGTATGCCGAATGGAGTTGAATGGAGCAAATGATGATGTCACATCCTGTATGCAATGTCTGACAAGCCGCACTACGTGGATTATTATGCCTCATTGATTATTTTGTACGTTCGACTCTGCGTCCTTTTATCTGTAGTCTCGCTGGTTGTGTTGCTCTGACTCTGTTTATGTACAAGAAGCTTTTTGGCCACTGCCGCGCTCCTGGGACCTTCACTCTGTGTTTGTCCGCTAGATCATGTATCGGAGTCTGCAGAGATAAAATGGAAAGCCAAAAGCTGAAACCTGGCTTAACGTCAATTTCCTATATCAATGACAAGTTAAAGGTCGAAGGTTAGACACATATTGTTGAGGAATAGATCATCTAGCTGGAGCCAGTGGCGATCTAGGTAAGATATTCGAACCCGCTTTCGAATATCAGTATGTTCGGGTTTCAAATCCTGGGCTCGCCCGTCATTGACATCGCTTTTGAATGAGGAAACTGAAGTTAACATTTGCTTTACAAATTTTTGTGATGATCTCTATCATTTTTAGACAAACATCTATGATTATCCCCTATGATTTTTAGACACTAATCGTTGAGAAAGAGATGATTATCTCTATCATTTTTAAACACATATTATTGAGAAAAAGATCATATCTGATTATCTCCTGTTACTTTCAGACAATCATATATGATTAACTACTATCACTTTTAGACACTTTATTATTGAGAAAAGATCATCTATGCTTGTATCTATCACTTTCAATATCACATGTTTAAACCGTTATACAGTTTATAGTCAATGTCCACGACCACGAGTCCTCTGAATGTCGGAGAATGTCTCTGATCAGCTCAATCGAGAATTGATCTCATGACGTAGATCAGGAGCAGGCCGTGTAAAGGTAAAGGTTATATAGGACACTCTCTACCCAGAGAACGACATAGGCATTTTACTTGGAGTTTGTAATGAAATAAGAGGTTGACAGTATATGAAATAGTCTAAAAATAGTCTGAAATAAATGTTCTGGACGGTTCTAGCTTTGGATTCCAGCTTGATGCTTCAGATATATAGAACCTTCAGATGCCTAAAAATTGTAAACCTGCAATTCTCTTTCTTGAAGTTCCTTCTAATCTTTTTAAGTCTTTTGAAACTTTTCCTTATTTGCTTACCAATCAATTCGGTGATAAACAGTGCTTCACAGTCAGTTGAAGAACTAGCCCACAATTTTTCGAGATCTTTTCCATCTGTTGCTTATGAATTGCAATCAACTCGTTAACCTTTCTGTCCCTTTCATTTCTTACCTTTGGCTTTTCTTTGGATTTTAGAGTTCACTGTTTTTTTGATCTTCGACTTGGCTTTAATTGGTTCAATAATGGTCAATGCTTTCATTAACGTCAGTAGAATTTGTATTTTTGTTGCATTGTATTAGATAGACCTATTTAGGTCTATTTATATATTCTTTATTCACCATTAAATAGCAGATCCTAAATTTATTTATTATTAATTGATTTATTTATTATAATTTATTAGTTCGAGCCGAGCACATTAATATCGTCCAAGCAAATATAAATGGTAAACAAAAGCATTCCATAAACTGCTACCGTATATTTAATGCGCATGTTTTTATACTGCCATTGATTTGTGTCCATAGTGCTCAATATTGTCATGAACAACAGCAGCACTCTAATTGTATTGTTATTATGGTTGTTGTTGTTGTTGTTGTTTATGATGATGTTTAAATAAATACGCAGAGTTGTAAGCGATGGCCACATCTGTAACGTTACACACTTCGGGCTTGAGTTTAAATTACCTCAGCAGAATCTCTGATGCAGCAATTTTGTTTCGCAGACCTTTGCGGCTCAGTAATTTCAGTCGAGGATTTCCTTTTACAATTGCTGCCAATTAATTGTTGATCCAACGTGTTTGTATTCCATACTCAACCCGTATATTGGGTTGAATATATTTATTTCGCTTAAGTTCCCTCAACAATTGAATATAAAGAGTGTAGCACGCGAAGCGGACCCTCTATGTTCTCAGAGTCACTCACTTATGACAAAATCATTACCATTCACGGTTTTAATAAAAGTAGAATTTTTATATCAATATCTATCAACGGTGATGGGGCACTTTCGTCGATTCACAGGCAAACAAAAACCGATAACTTGAAAAATGAGTTTAAGATAACGATTCCAAATTAGACCTTTGAAGCGTGCTTAGGATGCTCGATAAAATTCTCAAAAGTATTTATATTTATTATTCATTATAATTTTATAATTAATTAATTAATTAGTTGTGAGATATGTATATCTGGCATATATATGAACCGCGGTGATAAAAAGTAAATTTAATAAATCAAGAAATTGTTTCAATTTTTATTCACAAAATATAGTTAAAAGGCGACAGAGCTGGTGAGAGGAGCTACCACCTTATTTTCTATTAGCTCGTATTTTTCAGGTTTTCCCTCAACAACTTAGTATTTTAAGCCAAAAATTAAATCTGAATGAAGACGCCTGCATTCAAATGATGGTATCTTCCTGAAGTCCAGTCTTAAAATAAAGGGCAAATTTTTATATTCTGGTATTATTTTTGTGAAATTTGTTTACAAAATTTTAAATAAAATAATGCCCCCTATAGAATGTGGAGACCATATCTAGGAACAGTATTTAAGAAATGGAATGATATACGATTTGAAGGCAATTAATAAGAATTTATAATTCTCGTCGGCTGCAATCTAGGCGACATTAAAGGCAACGATTACTAATAATCATGGAGAATCTTTCCTACATGTATCTGCAATATAATATTTAATGCGTTCGTGTAACTAGTGATTGTGTTTCCAGAGAAAAGGAATTGAATTTGGGTCGAATATCTGATTCTTCACTTCACATTACAAAACATATAAATAAATCATATTACGAATCAATATAAAGCAAAGCACAAATTTCCCTCATCTTCTTAGAAATAACGTAAGCTGCATGTACGAATGGCAACACAAAGATAGGTTTAACCACAAGGAAATAAGTTTAACCACATCGTTAGTTGATTCGTGCTGTCTGTCCGTCACATGACGGGCTTACTAAACGCTACTAGGAAATACACGTATAAACGCAACCACAAATACAGTTGCACACGAATACATCAAGACGTACGAGTTGGTAGCTCTAAAATGTCACCACTGTTTACTCTCTGAGACCTGCATTCATGAATACACATTGGCTCATCCCTTGGATGTTATTCGAACCGGAAGGAACTATATCAATAAAAATGATAGTCCTTCAGGTAGATATATTCCTTAATCCAAGATTATTGAGGTAACGAGGTCCGGCTACGATTACAACAAATGGCCCCTACGTATCGTTGTAGTGTGCTGATATAGCATATGCACGTATAGTTTTTATATACATGTAAACACGTATAACTATAATATCTAACACACTTACTTGTAAATGTATGAATTTTAAATTTATATAGAAAACTATACATATACTATATGTGCTGTATGTTTATACTTGTATATCTCATGTATAGGATATAAAATACACAATTATGCTTGCATATATGCATACACTGTTAGACTACATATATAGACTTGTATGTGCATACATGCATGTATATATGAGATATATGCGATTCTCATTTTCTTTAGTGTTTTGCAAGTTGCAGGTCCAAGGTACATATTCAAACTCAGAGTCTACTTTCATGCTCCGAGAAAAATGTGACATCTTATGTGATATATCGTATTTCCTTCCTAATATTGTATTCTTTGTCGCCTCTTACGACATGCGCAGTTAGAGGATGATATTTTGTTCTGAGTACCGGATCAAATCCTACATGCTCAAATCCTGAAAATGCTCTTCTAATCTATTTTAAACTGTTTCTTATTTCTAAACATTTTAGAAAATGTTTATACGGCGGTGCAAACCATAATCAACTGATTTTGGTTTGCACCGCCTATTGGACCACAAAATTGGATCCCAGATCTGCTCATTGGTTTGGATTTGGTTCTATATTGCTAAATATTGAAGTGAACAACAGCAGCAATTGTGGGCTGGAGCCAGTGGCGAAGTCGGTAAGACACTCGACCGCGGATCACTATGTGCAGGGTTCAATCCTTGGATCGCCCGTCACTGACATCGCTTTCGAGTGAGGAAACTGACGCTAAACCTTCGCTTTTAGCTTTCTATTGCGGCAATAGTAATGGAAAACTTAGACCTCACTCATGACAGCTCGCTACTGTGATCACTCCAGTTACACAAGAGCACGTCAGGATTACGAGATTCTGGTGTAACACGCACGCAGGCTGCTAGCTGCAGAACTCCAACTCTGCTTCACAGCACGTTTCAACATTAATCCTCCGTACAGGGTGAGGTGGATGTAAATTTTGCTGCGCTTTTATTTATTTCATTGACTACTTAGTTACTAGTTAGTTAGCTAGTTAGTTAGACTAGTGATGTCCCATTTCTATGCATTTATATATATATATATATATATATATATATATATATATATATATAATATACTATATATTTTATTGATTTCTTTGACTAATTAGTTACTGCGAATTTAGTACGTTAGGTGATAGAGTACTTACACAACGCTACTTCGCAGCAGACTATCAGTACAGTAGGAAAGTCTATGAGACTGCTCGTTAATGTTATAAGGCTAAGTTTAACGTTTGTTACGTATCACTAAGGATACTGTCAGCGACTGGACCTACGGAACATACCTACCTACTGAATACTGTCTGAGATTAGAACCGATGTACTCTTTATCTTGCAAGCTTACTGTTCATTCGGGCATACAATCGGTATTACGTTCGGCCAAACAACCATACTACTGTTGCAGCACGCACTGCTGTTGCAATGTTGACAGGTTGTTGCTATCATATAGGGCTAAAGCCTAGTTTTAGGTCAGTTTACTGTCTCAAAGGCATATCTACATATGACGGGGAAAGCACTGGATTTGAACCTTAATCTGAATTTGAATACTTATCGGCAGTCGGTTGTACTTTTGCACAGACTGTTGTCGCAGTGTTGTACACACTGTTGTAGCAGTATTGTACACACTGTTGTAGAAATGCTGCGCAGACTGTTGTAGAAATGTTGTACACACTGTTGTAGCAGTATTGTACACACTGTTGTAGAAATGTTGTGCAGACTGTTGTTGTAATGTTGTACACACTGTTGTAGCAATGTTGTACAGACTGTTGTATGAATGTTGTACAGACTGTTGTATGAATGTTGTACAGACTGTTGTAGCAATGTTGTACAGACTGTTGTATGAATGTTGTACAGACTGTTGTAGCAGTATTGTACACACTGTTGTAGAAATGTTGTGCAGCCTGTTGTTGTAATGTTGTACACACTGTTGTAGCAATGTTGTACAGACTGTTGTATGAATGTTGTACAGACTGTTGTAGCAATGTTGTACAGACTGTTGTATTAATGTTGTACAGACTGTTGTATTAATGTTGCACAGACTGTTGTAGCAATGTTGTAGAGACTGTTGTATTAATGTTGCACAGACTGTTGTAGCAGTGTTGTACAGACTGTTGTATTAATGTTGCACAGACTGTTGTAGCAGTGTTGTACAGACTGTTGTATTAATGTTACACAGACTGTTGCCGTAATGTTGTGGAGACTGTTTATTTATATTTATTTATTTATCACATCAAACATTTGAAAACGCAGGTAAAGCAGATAGAAAAGCGAAATATGAAAACGTTTGTGGGAACGGAGGATACAGGCTATAGAAGCGCTGACATATTCCGGATTTTGTTCATTAAAAGTAGAAAATAGTAATAATGTTGTAGTAATGTCGTGCAGACTGTTGTAGTAATGTCGTGCAGACTGTTGTAGTAATGTCGTGCAGACTGTTGTAGTAATGTCGTGCAGACTGTTGTAGTAATGTCGTGCAGACTGTTGTAGTAATGTCGTGCAGACTGTTGTAGTAATGTCGTGCAGACTGTTGTAGTAATGTCGTGCAGACTGTTGTAGTAATGTCGTGCAGACTGTTGTAGTAATGTTGTACACACTGTTGTAGTAATGTCGTGCAGACTGTTGTAGTAATGTCGTGCAGACTGTTGTAGTAATGTCGTGCAGACTGTTGTAGTAATGTCGTGCAGACTGTTGTAGTAATGTCGTGCAGACTGTTGTAGTAATGTCGTGCAGACTGTTGTAGTAATGTCGTGCAGACTGTTGTAGTAATGTCGTGCAGACTGTTGTAGTAATGTCGTGCAGACTGTTGTAGTAATGTCGTGCAGACTGTTGTAGTAATGTCGTGCAGACTGTTGTAGTAATGTCGTGCAGACTGTTGTAGTAATGTCGTGCAGACTGTTGTAGTAATGTCGTGCAGACTGTTGTAGTAATGTTGTACACACTGTTGTAGTAATGTCGTGCAGACTGTTGTAGTAATGTTGTACAAACAGTTGTATTAATGTTGTACAAACTGTTGTATTAATGTTGTGCAGACTGTTGTAGTAATGTTGCACAGACTGTTGCAGTAATGTTGTACAGACTGTTGTACAGACTGTTGTAGTATGTTGTACACACTGTTGTAGTAATGGTGATACACAGTTGCCCAGCATCCTGTAGTATACTGCTTCGTAGTGTGTTCTTGAGACGTGATCATATCTGTTGTAACAGAAGCTCGAATGTTTGTTGGTTAAAAGACGTGCGTGTAGTTAAAATTTAAAGGATGTAAGAGACTCTATAGATTGCCAATGTGCTTGAAATTATATCCCTATCCATATGCGCGATATAGTATACAGGTAGAGAGAGAGAGAAAGAGAGAGAGAGAGAGTAAAAAGAGGAGAATAAAGGGAGAAAGGATTTAGAAGATAGGAATATTTTTTTCTTTCTTCAAGAATAGGGTCAGTAATGTTTGTAAACTTGTTTGCGGTAAATTACGTCCAGGCTTATCTAATCTAAAAGTAACTGTTGTCGAAGCCAAAGCCTTCCATACACAGTTGCAAAACACTCTCTCACTGATTGTAAACTCTCCTATTCGTTTCGGCAGTTTGCTGCATTCTCTGTCTCTGTATGAACTCAATCTCTCCAAATTAGCTCATATAGAGTGTTTTCCTGCTATATATACTGTACATTCTGTACACTTTGGACTTTCAAGTGTATTCTTCTGATTTTAACTTAATCCATAATCATATATTCAGTATAATTTGCTATTCTTATGACAACTTTGCATGCAGCTGCAATATTACTGAACTGGTCTACTCGTGAGTCTCCAGTTACAATTACGTATTGACAGTTATTGTTGGTAATATGGAGTCTTGCTATTTTACTTTATGCTACTCTCGCACCAGAGCAGATCGCAATTTCATTTTCAGAAACTTCACAGAATGGTTAAATTGGAACAACTGAGAGAGACCTACATGTTGGTCAGTTTATGCAAGTCCATAATTTACTTGAGGTAGGAACTCTATCAGCAGCTATATGTCACCGTCCTGACTATGTGACTAATAGGTAATAGTGAGTGAAGCCTGTTAAGCTTATTTCGGAATGGTGGATCGGTAAGTTAGTAGCCTTTTCTATAAAGTGCTTAGACTTTAAAGCTGCTTCTGTTAAAATGCCTGTGTTTAAGAGTTAAACAGTCTCTGCTTAACTGCTTAAGATAACTCTCCTTAAACAGCCTCTGTTTTAAGCTGTCTCTGTTCATCTATGCATATTTCAAATGCCTTCGTTGCTGCTGCCTCTTTGCTGCTGCCTCGTTGCTGCTGTCTCGTTGCTGTTGCCTCGTTGCTGCTGCCTCGTTACCGCTGCCTCATTATGGCTGCCTCGTTGCTGTTGCTTCGTTGTTGTTGCTCATCTATCCTCTGCATCAGATACCGTTTCCTCTGCCACCGCTTTTTAAAGGTCCTTTGACGATAATTCAGCTGCTTCTAAAGTCGCAGCCTATCAGACTGCTTGTTATCAGACTACTTGTGATCAGACTACTTGTGATCAGACTACTTGTGATCTAATCAGACTACTTGTGATCAGACTACTTGTGATCATGCTATTTGTGATCAGACTACTTGTGATCTGATCAGACTACTTGTGATCAGACTACTTGTGATCAGGCTATTTGTGATCAGACTACTTGTGATCAGACTACTTGTGATCAGACTACTTGTGATCAGGCTATTTGTTATCAGGCTACTTGTGATCAGACTATTTGTGATCAGACTACTTGTGATCAGACTACTTGTGATCAGGCTACTTGTGATCAGACTACTTGTGATCAAACTACTGGTGATCAGGCTATTTGTGATCAGGCTATTTGTGATCAGGCTATTTGTGATCAGACTACTTGTTAACAACTATGTGTGCTACAACAGTAGTTTGGTTGCTTGGTCGAATGCAATACCGATTGTATGCCCTAATTGTAGGCTAGTTTTGCTGCTTATATGTGTATTGCAGTTACATCTACTTCAATTTCAGCTGCTTCTGTTTCAGCAGTTATATTGTAACCGCCTCTATTTAAACTGATTTAGATCCATTAATTTTAGCAGTTTATACTGTAGCAGCTTCTATTGTAGCAGCCTCTATTGCAGCAGCCTCTATTGTAGCAGCCTCTATTACAGCAGCCTCTATTGTAGCAGCCTCTATTGCAGCAGCCTCTATTGTAGCAGCCTCTACTGTAGCAGCCTCTATTACAGCAGCCTCTATTACAACAGCCACTATTGCAGCAGCATCTATTACAGCAGCCTCTATTGCAGCAGCCTCTACTGCAGCAGCCACTATTGCAGCAGCCTCTATTACAGCAGCCTCTATTGCAGCAGCCTCTACTGCAGCAGCAACTATTGCAGCAGCCGCTGCCATCACATGGAAGATCGTATCAGAATCACGCAGAGAGCTTATTATGTTACCCATCTGTCTTTATTATGTCTCCCGTCTCAGCGTAACAACCCTCACGTTACGCCGAATATCGCCTCAGTCCGTGGATCAGATTGCACGGGCTCTCCAGTTCTGGAATATCTAAAAAAATAGGATTCAGATCCCGTATTTTGTCCGGGGACCCATGTAGAATAGACCAACCGTAAACTGCACGTTTCGAAAGAAGTAACTAAACTAGAACAAAGGAAGGCACCGGGGAATTATCTTAGAAACCATATTATTCCCTAGCTATAGCGTGCATTAAGGTCTGAACAAGGCATAGCCTTTTGTGAAGGGATTAGTTCGTTAGTTAGTTAGAACAATTAGAATGTTTGCCCCCACCCGTGAACCTAATCTATTTTAACTCACTTTAATTTATTTTAACTCATTTTCACTCATTTCAATGAAATAATTTCTGATAAGTAGCAATGCCTTAATAAAAAGTAATGTGGCATATTAAAGGCTTACAAATTTTGTTTCAATAAGGTTACAAGTTGCATACAACCTGACTACGAACTTAATAATACGAATGTAATAAGCTTCTATTTCGAAATATTAATTTTATCGATGACAGCATACCAAATCAGTAACACAGTATCGTTGAACGGAAATTGTTCTTACGCAGGAGGCGGTATAATGAACGAGTAGATTGATATAAAGCTACGCCTGATCGATCGATGCCTATCTATTGCTACTCACTACCATGTAGAGGCTATTGATTTAACACAAGCATAGTCATACATCACAATGCCTATCTATTGCTAGACACTACCATGTAGAGGCTATTGATTTAACGCAAGCATAATCTCTCTCTTAGTGCTTACTAGCAGGTCCATGGTATATAACGCCTCCACGCTTCTCTGTCTTCCGCTTTACTCTTCATGTCTACATATGAGTGGGTCTTTAAATCATCAAACATTCCTAATCTCGGTCTGCCTCTGCCTCTATTTCCATTCATTCTGCCTTCTAAGACCTCTTTTAGTAGACTCCCCTCCCCCTTAGAATATGTCCTAACCAAAAATTCTTCCTATTTCTTAATGCATTTATCAGCTGTCTATCTGTATCAACTCTCTCCAGAACTTCCTCATTTATAACTTGTTGAGTCCAGCTAATTCTTTCCATTCTTCTACATATCCACATTTCCAATGCCTCTAGATTTCTGATATCTTCCTTCCTTAATGTCTAATAGTATATTTCACATCCGTATAATAGAGTGGTTCAAACCAAGCTTTTTACTATCATTATCTAGCATGATACTATACAAGAATAATATGACTTCTCCGACATTGCCTTGACGTCCCTGACATTGCCTTAAGGCGAGGAACCGGACGTTAAATTCTTATTAATTGATCCTGATAATAATGTGCTGTAGATTACGATCTTTAACTTTTATATACCACTTTACATTAATCTGATTTCTCTGTGCATTATGTCAGATCTGCTAGTAATAGGTAGAACTTAAAAATCATTTAGTTAATGACTATAAATTTTAACAAAAATTAAAGAAATCTCGCTGGATATCCATTAGCATAGTAAATCTTCTAAAGCAATTGCATTTCAACATGAAACCATTACTCTATAAAACTACGGCACTCTACCTTCCAATGCCGTCTAACAGAATATTCAACTCTTTGCAAATCTCAATATTTCTTTCCTACATCGTCACCCTACAGACCTCCCTGGCACTCTACATGTCCCCATCGAGTGACCTCTTTCTATTCTACACCAGCCCGGCCTCTGGGTCCCATCGAGCGGGGCTGTACGGGGGCCAGGTCGCCCGGGTATCGCCGGGAGGGGAGGAAGTGGGCGGACAGCCCCTGGGGACGATGAGGCAGTTTGGGTACGACTGCTACGAGAGCACGGGACGAGACGAGGCGGTCCCTGATCAATTCTACCTGAACGACCTGAGGTCAGTCTCGTACGACGAGCACACAGGAAGAGCCCTGCTGTTCAGTGATAAGTCTTCCCTTAATCTCGTTAGTGTTCCTGCGTGCAGGCAGTACAGGCAGCAGTGTGCTAATAGGTCCAACGACGATATTCAGGTAGCTAATTTCTATTTATTTTTTGTCCGTATAGTACTATAGTTACACACATGACATACAGCATTTGTTACTTCGCCATTAGCTGGAGCCAGTGGCGAAGACGGTAAGATACTCGACCGCGGATCAGTAGGTGTTGGATTCAAATCCTGGGCTTGCCCGTCACTGACATCGCTTTTGAGTGAGGAAACTGGCGTTAACATTAGCTTTAGCTTTTACATAGTTTCCTTTCTTGGCTGCTGTTTTTGCAGTTTTCGTTATTTCCTATTTCCCTCTCCATGGTTATTAGTAATCGTTGCCTTTTGTTGGCACATCAATTGCAGCCGGCGAGGATTTAAGAATAACCATCCATCACCCTCGGGTTTTTTTCCTTTAAAGCAGTCAACAATCGCTCTTCCAAGGTGGTCGCCCACAAAGTAATAATTGATGCGATGGAGCTTAACTTCGTTCAATTGGCGCGCAGCTTAATAGAATACGCTAAATGCCGTCCCAAATAACTGTCATCTTGTTTTGGTTTCTATTACGCGGCCAATGAAGATAACTAATAGTCGTCTTAAAGTTAGAAATAAAGCTCATCAATTTTATTATCTCTTAAAACTGTGGAGACCATATATGAGTGACAATATACGCACTAAAATGCTTTGTAAAGCATCATTTGGATACTTTTAAAAGAC
This sequence comes from Enchytraeus crypticus, assembly GCA_905160935.1. Lineage (NCBI taxonomy): Eukaryota > Metazoa > Annelida > Clitellata > Enchytraeida > Enchytraeidae > Enchytraeus > Enchytraeus crypticus. The sequence continues at coordinate 1,671,660 of CAJHZI010000253.1, read as the reverse complement.
TGTTGTTAATTTATGATTGATGTTTTTGTAGGCCAAAATTTGTAAAACCAGTGTTTCCTGTATGTACCTGTGTCAGGCGCGGATTGAAGACTGCTTTATGTGCCTGATGTTGTTGTGGATGCTGTGTTTACATTTAAGGTTACAGGGCATTTTTTCAAATGTCTCGTGGTAGCTTTGTTTTGGTTTACTCCCACTTCTGTCCTGGTCTCTGAAATGTTGACATGTAGCTTAAGGAATGTTTTAAGTTTTAGAACTTTAATTTCATTATTTTAATATTTATTAACCTTTAACTTTATTTATAAACAGTAACAGAATTGTGTTAGTAATGACCAGGTTCGGAAGGCCCTGCGAGTTCATTGTCTGTAGTATGTAAGTACATTAGATATGCGTGCTTAATGGTGTATCAGGGAAATTCCATGCAGTAGTAATTTCTCCCTCTTAGTCTTTGTAATTTTGGTGACGATTATTTGCCCGGTTTTGAAGCCTGTTGAGTAACGGAGAGGCTCAAGTGTTATTTCGAAAGCCCTATTGAGAGAGGGGAAGCTAGCATCGTTAATTCGAGCAGACTTCTTTGTATTTTAATTTGAAGGTCAGTACTAGGAATTTAAAAGAGAGAGTTACTGTGACCTTAGTAAAATTTACCACGTGTGGCTAATATAGTTTCTAGGCAGTTCTTGTTTACAACGTATAAAAAACGGCTAAACCGTTTCAAGAATTAGAGACTAAGCCTGGGTAAGATTAAACAGAGCCAGTTGTGATTATTTAATTAAATCCTTGGGATTTAGAAACCGGGGGCAAATCCATTTGTAAAGTTTATGGGTGACGATCCATTTGTTTGAGGGATAATGTAGAGACCAGTTTCCTAGGGGAATTCTACTGTAGGGAGGTTCTCAATATACTGATACATTGGTGCATAGCATATCATATGTATTAATTATAGATAATGTACAACCAGTGTGGAAGTACTGATACATCTACTGAGCCAGAATCATCTTCTGGCTCAGTAGATGTATCAGAATCATCTTCTGGCTCAGTAGATGTATCAGAATCATCTTCTGGCTCAGTAGATGTATCAGAATCATCTTCTGGCTCAGTAGATGTATCAGAATTATCTTATTACTCAGTAGATATATCAGAATCATCTTCTTGCTCAGTAGATGTATCAGAATCATCTTCTGGCTCAGTAGATGTATCAGAATCATCTTCTGGCTCAGTAGATGTATCAGAATTATCTTATTACTCAGTAGATATATCAGAATCATCTTCTTGCTCAGTAGATGTATCATAATCATCTTCTGGCTCAGTAGATGTATCAGAATCATCTTCTGGCTCAGTAGATATATCAGAATTATCTTATTACTCAGTAGATGTATCAGACTTATCTTATTACTCAGTAAATGTATCACGCTAGTGTAACACAACCAATGCTGCTCTATTGCAATCATGGAGTTAATTTTAATAATCCCAAACATCAAGAGAGTCAGCTCGACTTTATCCAGCACGGACACCCTCGATGGATCCGAGATTCCCGTTATCTCGCTGCACGGAAGAGCTCTTAATTGTTGTCACTTGGGGATCATTAGGTGCCGGAATGGGGAATTCCTGTGCGGGTAATTTAGCGCGATCATTGAATGAAGACGACAAAGAGATCATAAACGGTCCCAATTTAATCCGATATCATTCCACTTACTGGAGTAACATACAAAGCCTTGCGACAGCTTCGTGTCTTGTGATCATATCAGTGGCTGGACAAGCGCAGGATATAGCAAGCCCATTGCAGCACACGCAGTATGAATGTGAGTTTGTTTCGTTACACACATGGCATAGGGCACGTTATACAGAGTTTTCTTGCTTACTTTGCTGCAATTTCGGTAATACATGTATGGCTATATCATCCATCACTAAATATAGCTAATATAGCTAGTCGATTTCAGTAATAGTTGCCTTTTTGATAAAAATATTATATATATATATATATATATATATATATATATATATATATATATATATAAACAAAATATGTATGTTTATACATGTATGTATACTATATACATGTATATATATATTTTGTTTATATATATATATATATATATATATATATATATATATATATACATTCGATTGTTGGTTTCATTGGTGTTCTTATCGCTAGTATCCGAACACAACACGGGTTATTATTCTTATAACGACATATTAAATCCGATAGATCGATTGGTTTCAGGTTCTAATCTACAACCTCCCTCACTCGAGGAACCTCAAGCCCGGACCGTTCGCCTCACACGGGGCCCATCTATACTTCCTGCTGGAACGGACTGACCTCGTCGACACGGTGGAGGGCCGGTCAGCCTCCATCGAGCTCCGCCAGGTGAACGTGTCCTGCCACAAGCACTTCCCCATCGCGGGCTACTCGGAGAAGTTCAACTGGGTCGGCAATTGCTCGGAGGTTCTGGCAGTTGTGAGCGAAGAGAAGAACACGAGGCACCCCTCCCATCGAGCGATGGACAATATTCTGCTGGTTGATTATGAAGATGAAAAGGGGAAGCAATATCTGGATTTCTACATGCAGGTTAATATATGAATCTTTATATCACCAGCAAAATGTGGTAGCAAGTTACAGTAAACAAAAAATACCAACAGTGCATTAATATATATAAAACTGCATTGAAAATAAACAGAAATAAAATGTAAAAATAAAAAGTAGACCTAGTCATATATTTCGCAATGTTCGTACATATATTTCTTAAAATTAAGTTTTGACTTTTGTCAATCTTCATGATCAAATTATATTTATGTTTTATGTATCTCTCCTTTATGCTCTGCACTCCAAACATATTCATACACAATGTACATGTAATATTATCTTTTTCCTTAATCTTAAATATCTTTCATATTTTGCTCTACTAATTAGTAAAGTCCAGGCTATTTAAATCAGACGTCGTTAGATCAAGATGTTAATAACTAGTTCTCTATCTTAGTGTATATTGCCCAGTTGTTGATCCTCGGCACGCAAAATTCGAATGTGTTATCAAATCATGCATGTAGCAGTTCAAGTCTCTGTTTACTCGTAATTATTAAGTAAAGAATAACGTTGTGGCAGTAAACGTACAGAGGTGAAATTCGCGACAAAGCGAAACGGCATTCATTAAAGAATCTATCCCACCCGCATAATACTACACGTTTAATAGAAGAAGACTGCTTGTACATGAAAAATGTTCGAAGTTTTACTCTCTCATAATCTCGATCGGGATTCGAACCAGCGAGAGGTAAATTCATGTCAGTATCAGTCATTTTTATTTTCACGACGTCACCTGCATATCTACCCAATGAGCTATCTGAATTTCTCAGCAGACTCTCTGTTAGTCTGCAATTTTGTTTTATTTAACTTAAATTTTGTAATAAAGCAGTAATAATAAGCATATTGGTGGATGGCCGCAGCAATCATATTATGGATCACTTAAAGCAGGCAATTTAATGTATTTTAAACACAATTAGCTGCAGGCATTTTGAATGCTGAATGGGTTTCGTATAAGCTGACTAATACATATACGTAGGCAAGGAAAATGTATCATGAATATCGTTTTGTTCATCAAACGTATAGCATTTAAAGAACAGTAACGCAAATCCTTTTCTGATCAGCAAGATTTGTGTTGACCAATTTGAGATGCGCTCATGTAAGAGCGTGAAAATGATTTCGAGGATGAAGTGTTATACAGACCACGATCACTCTTGTCACCCTATAGTGCCTCAATCCGCTTTACGCTGTCCAAGTCCCTGAGACGACCTGTAGTCTCACGAGAGACCTTTTCGGGGAAAAAGTGTGGACCGACGTATTGGGTCGTAATTTAACCTATGTACCTGGATCTCTAATAGCCTATCCGACCTGTCGCCTTATAATCTGCATTAGCGTGATCTGTATCTGTATTAGTCGCTGCTACAATGTATGTTCCACCAATACAATCAACCACAATGCACAATAGCGAATTCGTATGTGTGACTATGTATATAATTCTAGATGGAGTCAGAGACCGACTAATCATAACGAGACAGTTTCGCTGAGGTAACTGTGCGTACACTGCGCCATAAGGTGGTCTCGCTTTACTATTGGAAGTCATCATACTAAAGTGTTCTAAGACAACAGTTATAGAATGTTAAATAAATATAACACCAACGATCTACCTGAATGACATCGACCCACAGTTCGTATTGGCCGGCCCAATGAAGTCCGCAACTTAAATACTACTACAACTACAAAGCGATTTTTTGCTCTCTTATATACACTCTACCCTCTCCTGTATCATTGTATTATTGTATCATTGTATTATTGTATCATTGTATCGTTGTATCATTGTTTCATGGTATCATTGCATTATTGTATCTTAGTATTACTGTATTGTTGTGTTACTGTATTATTGTATTATCGCGTTACTGTTTTATTCAGCTACTGTATAATTGCTCTACTTAATGCAGACTCTGCTTGGTAAAGCTAGCTCCCTCATTACATTCTCGCCCCCGCGTAAACAAACTGACAATATTGTCAATTGTCTTTTCATTCTTAGATGGACTCCGGAAATAATGACAATTAACGATCTATTACATCGACTAGTGAATGATTTAAAATAATTATTTTATTTATCATCATCTCCCCTTAACTCCTTTAATCGCCATAAAGCAAAGTATTTGACTTCAAGTTAGTTTTATTTTACTATTTGATTTATTATTTGTAGTATCAATTAAGTATTTGTTTTACACAGGTACAACGATTGAAGCAGACTGCAGATGGAGACATTGAATCTACCGTCATTTTGTATCACGTGAGGGTGCCAGCCATTAGACCAAAGCATTCGGCTAGCGCAAGGCTGCAACGCGCCGACGTACTTTATAATCAGACAACCAATAGCGACCACGTGAAATATCTTCTGTATCACATGGGAGGATTGACTTTGAAAGAAGGTCATTTGTGTTGGACGGCAGTAGAAATGGTTTTGTGTGCAAGAGTGGAAAAGGACGGAAAGGTGAAGGACGTTAAACCAGTGATTGGAACTGGAGAAATTGAGCGCGTGTGTACTGGTAAGTGTACAACATCAATCTTCATCCTAGCGTCAATTACAATTAATTGCATTAATTACGCATCGCTATTTAAACATGTGCTATGTTTGAATAACTTAAATATATATTTCTTAAACTGTGTAAGCATAATTATTTAGACGAATTTTCTGCATTATATTTCTTTAAAAAAATAATAATGTATTACAATTTGGTTGAATTTCTTACTTCGGTTAGACATTTCTGTCTAACCGAAGTGAAAAGTGAGAAGCTTGATGTTTGTTGCTTCAATTAACAGCATGAAATTATTATCATCTCGTATCATTTGGCCTCGTATAATAATTGCGTCATTAACTATGCAGTTCTACATGAATATCTTTGTATGTGTTATAATTGATAGCTTGTATTAATGAATCAATAGGGCCAGACATAACAGGATATTGAACAGTGTCGTTGCTTGAGTTTTAGCTTATTGATTTCTAGATTTCAAAAACCTTAAATTGATTGATTTATAACTAAATCAAAGAATTGTAAACACTAAACACTGTAATAGATGGATTTTAATATATTTATTCGATTGATCGACTGATTAACTTATTCATTGGAGGATGCATTTATTGATTGATATATTGGCTGATGGATAGATACGTTGAATGTTTAATTGATTGATTGACAGTTTCATCGATTGATCGATTAATTTATTGAGTGAATAATTCATGACTGAATGATTGGCTGGCTAGCTGGATTGATGACTGGATGACTGTGTGAATGGATTGATTGACCGATTTACTGAATGATTGATTTACTGATTGATTAATAAACTCATCCTAGGGTCAGACACACTGAACAACATTGTGACGGGTGTGGCCCTTGCTGACGTCACTCTCGATCAGCTGACTCTTTACTTTGGTTGCTGGTCACAAACGGGGGGCGACGCAGAGAATTCAGTTCGATTAAGTTATGGGGGAGCGGGGGTGGCTAGGGTCCACTTGGGGGTGGGCGTAAAATTGGAGAGGGTCTGGGAGCCCCCGCCGGAAGGGGATACGAAGGAGAGAAGAGCAGTTTTGGGTTCTGGGATGTTTTTAACTCAGTGCAAGAGACGCGGTGTAGCATTAGCTGAAGCAAAAAGTTCAGAACAGCGAGTGCGCGTGGATGCTCATCGAATCTTCCTCTTCAGTTCTGCTCTCACTTGCATTCTCGCTAACTTCGTCGTTGCAAATGTCTGATTAATTATATGCAATTGTTGAAATATTCAGTTTAAAGTATATTTCTGTTTTTAGTTTTCTGTTCAGATTTGTAGTCATGATCCAAACTTTGAGACTATGACTATGACAAAGACCAGATCCATCTGAGTTAACAAAGTTATTAGTGCCGCATACTAGGAAGCTAACAGCTGCTTGCTAGATGTAGCCGATATTTTCTATACATTGTCGTATTCTTTAAAGCGATCGGCAAAATTAATCTGATTGGCCCCACGTTGCAATCTTGCGCCTTACTGTTTTCACAATTTTTACTGCTGCAGATGTGGTCTTGGGCGTGAAGATATTATCTTTTAATTCTTCTATATATCTAATGAAAGTTATGTTTAAAGTTTTTTCAAGTCTCTACATCACAAGCAAATATACAATATATCTCACACAGACACACGTGTCTACCTGCTTTCATTTATGCATGTATGTAGTCCTATACAAGAATCGATCAGCAAGAAAAAGACATGTAAAAAACAAATCATTTTACTACATAAATCTTGCAAATTATCATTCCCAACTTTTTGAAAATAGTCAAAATAACACGTAGTAGTGAGCAAAACATCCGAGATCAATGGCTCGAGACCAAGACCAAGATCAGAAGTTTCGAGACCAGGACCAAGACCAAGACCAGAACTTTTGAGACCAGGACCAAGACCAAGACCGGCAAAAACTGGTCTCCAGCAGTCTCGCGACCAAGACTAGGTCTCAAAGACTACATGACTGGTTTGTAGAATCGTAGCATCAGGGCAGCTTCAAGGATCAAGGTTTACCTTCGCAGCCTGGTTCATGCTGGCTAGTAAAGCGTTTAATTAAAATTTTCAAGGACAATTCCCTTAAATAATCCTTTCGCTTGAAAAATATGATTTCCGCGAAGGTATTTCATTGAATTCATCCATTTGTTCTGCTCAGCCTTTAAAACTAGTGCACTGTTGGCCAATTCTGCAGTAACCCGGACAAATATGGTCATCATCTTAATTACTTTACATTACAGTAATGCCAATTTCAGATACAATGTTAGCAATTTTTTTCGTAAGTTCAAAAGGTGTTTTCGTATTAAAATGATGGAATCACCTGTCTGTAATTTCGGGTTACTAAATTCAACTAATGCTAAAAGTTATTTAATTGTTTGTGTTATTAACATGGCAGCAAGTTTCTTTGTTTTGCTTATTTGTTGCTTTTCTGCTTGCAGTGTTTGTTAAATTTTTCTGTGCATGCATAAGATTTTCTATAGCTTTATATATACATGTATCTAGATTTTGTATCAATAACTTTACCCGTGTTATGTCTGGGTTTACTGAAGAATAGACCAATCATGGTCTGCACGTGTTGTTAAAGGCGACAAAGCATTAAGATCCAAACCAACATCAGTATGGGTATTTGGTTGGTGTGTGTCTAGGCTTCAGAGATTGCTAAAAAGAATTCTAATCCCGAACCTGGTTGAGCTGGGATAGTTTGGAAGTAGAAGATGATGATGATAATGATGTTGTTATATCCATAAGGTTTGTGAATTTAAAGCAACAATAATTTAAATTGCATAATCAATCAGTGTAATGTATTATAGGCTACATTCTAGTCCATTGTGCAAGTTCTGCTTTGACTTTTACAGCCTGAGATGAGAGTAAGTAAATTACAATGATTATATTAAATTTGAGGCATTCAGCATTTTTGTCAGTAATAAAACGCCTTTTCATCCACAGGTTAAGTTAAGAGATCACAAAGATAAATTCCTACCGAGGCTTTCCAGATACATTTCTGTTACGTTTTTATGTGATAAATAAAAGGCGACAGATCTATATTATGACAATATATACCACTTCTACATTCTACGTGTACTTGAAGGCCTGACATAACACTGCATAAATAATATAATAGTAGTCTATATAACTGACGATGATAGCTCTATTGTTGATAATATTGTTAGAATTTTTAGCATTATTATTATTAGTATTAGTGATATTAATATTTATATTAGTGATGCTATATTAGTGATTAGCCTATTTGTCAGTGTACCGGGCACAATATGAGAGGACAAGAGACGCTGTCTGGTATTTATTTATCAAGCTTCGTCATTGCGGTGTCAAGACTCAAATTTGTACTTAATCGGTTCGAGACCTGAGCTTTACAGCCTCTGATAGCCTTACAAGAGCTGAAACTGTCTAAAGTTTCAACCAATATACACCCTTGTATCTAGCATCTATGATGCATTACATATAAATTACCTAGAAGTCCAAGTCCAACCCCATATCCTGATGGAGATTATAGTCTAATTCGGAGATTAGAACCTCAATTTCATCGTTTTATTGTAGTTTTATTGAAAACGAAATGATATTTTATAACGGTTTTGTTTATTATGCGTTTGTTTTATTCGATAGCCTTACATTCGTTAAATTGTACAAATTAACTATATAGTTATGTTTTACGTTAAATTCGTCCATACGTGTCTGTAGCTTGCGTGCCTGTTGTTTGCTTTCAACTGTTGTTATACTGGCATTTCTGTACATAGCTTTATAATGCTTCTCTAGTATTCCACGGTCTCGTAGCATTGGAGTGCCCTAGGGGGTCGCCCCTTCTGTTCAACTGGCCCCCTGCCTCTCTTTTTATGTAATTTTACTGAGGATAAGAAACAACAGCAGTCTTTATTCGGCGGTGGTGGACTTCGCAAAGGTTCTTCTTAAAAAAGACAACCAGAATATTCTAAAATATTCATATTTGACGACGGAATTCTCTTTTCGTAATATTAGTAGATAAATCGTGTTTTGATTTCTATTATTAAATTATTATTAATATTATTGTTACTGTTAATTTATTACCTCGCTATTTTAATCTCATGGTTGACTACGGGATGAATTAATTTCATTCCTGGGGTAAACACCCGCACTGAGGGGCAATGGACCCCTCTAACCATCAATCTAAAAGACACTTCTCGATAAACTAATGGAAGACAATTGTTAGTGTATGATCTACATACTGTATATAAATATATTATATATACTATAAATATATATATATATATATATATATACATGTATATATATATATATATATATATATATTATATAATATTATATATATATATATATATATATTATATATAATATTATATACACACATGTATATATATATATATATATATATATATATATATATATATATATATATATATATATATCGATCATTTCTCTCGAGCCATCCTCATACGAAATATCGAGCCATCATCATATGAAATGGTACAACCTGTAATAATGTTTTAGGTCTCTCATCATCGCCCGATTCCAAGCTACGATGCTAATATGAGCTGTATCATACATGTATGTGTTATGACAGTCTACGTGAAATAAATCACGAGTTTTAATACATTTGTTATTGTGTTCAATACTAACGTGCAAAGAGGAACGATGTTATATTACCGCCTTATATGCACGCCAAGTATCACTGTCGGCCATGACATTATTTAGCTCCTTAAAATGGAGGCTAAATACTATAGGAGAAGTTCATGCGTAATTAGATTCTATTTAAATTAACTCTTAATTAATGGTAAATTTTTGATAATTTTTCAAACATTTACAATTATAATGCTCTAAGCTCAATCCATGATACGCGAATGAGTTGTGACAAATCAAACACTATTTTTTCGATTAATCGTTAAAAAATTATAGAAGTTAAAATTCCTTTCATCGCTTACTATTAAATTAATCGCTAAATTCCCAGAGTGTAGAGGAAATATTGTAAACATTTATTATTAATCTTTCTTTTAATTAAATTAAATCCTTCTTTTATTTTATTTTTCGCCCAGGGCCCTAGACAGCTCAGGGCAAATTAAATAATAATAATAGTAAATAATAATAATAACAGCAACAACAAGATAATATAAAACCGAAACAAATACAACATAATAACAACAACAACAATAAACCAAAATACTAACGATAACAATATACAATTTTATATAATAACTGACGTTTTCCATCAGTGATAGTGACAATAACATATATTACAGGCCGTCTCCACATGCTAAGTTAATGTCAGGAATAATTTAGAAGTCATTTAGAAAGTTAAACTTTATTGCAGATAAATTACATATAAACAACATACATAGAACCTATATGAAAATATATGAGACATTAACTTAGCAACTTCCCTTGTTGTGTCCCGGACACTGAAGAATAGATCAACCGTTCACTGCACGTGTCCTAAGAGGGGAATAGGCAAGAACTGAGGAATGCGTTTGAATAATGCGTCATGAATAGGCACCTATGACTTACCATTTGGCAGAATACTACAGAGAGAGAAGGAGAGAGAGAGAGAAGGAGAGAGAGAGAGAGGGAGAGAGAGAGAGAGAGAGAGAGAGAGAGAGAGACTGACGATGCAACACCAACAAAGGAATAGAACATTTAAATACGCTTTTATTCTTCACATTAACAATATGCAATCTGCCATTTGTTAGTCAGTAAAATGGTTCTAGAATATAACAGAGTGCATAGGCAACAGCTACATAAATATAACGAAGGTGAAAGTAAATACAATTTCTGAATATTTCCAATAAGAGATTGTCATAAATAGAAGTAAAAAATATGGACAAATAGTTTTAGAAAATCATAGAAAATATATAATAATGTCCCATAAATTGAAATGGAAAGACAAATTATTTAGGGATCTAGTATAATGCAAGTAAAATGATCACATATCGCTCTGATTTCAACAATAGTTCAGAATTCCGATTTCTCATGGATTTAGCATTGGACGCATCTTCCAATAGAATTACAAAAATGAAAATGCACAGCATTATATCTTAGCGGATAGCTTCATGGGCATATATCAGATATTTTAAGCTAAATAAAATCAGCAATCATCAAATGGCGCATGTGCAGCAACACCTTTCCGGTTTCGAACTAGACGCATTCGAAACAAATTCAAAACATGTTAGCCAATACACTTCGAAATCAACGCATTGACCGTTTCGCCCACCTTCCCAGTGTATGTCTTTCAACCTATCTTCAATTAGAAACTCGAGTATTAACCCTTACCTAGGTATTAACCACTCTGACTTTTATAGAAAATCTAACAATTAATGAACGTTTGAGAAACTTAATAAAGAAGAGTTTCTTTGTTAATTTTCTCAAACGTTCATTTATTTTTAGATATTCTTTAAAAATCAGAAATCTCATAATAATAGAAGCAACAATAAAGGTTTAACGCCCTTCTCCTCATCCCAGACTGACGCCAGGGACGTATTGAAAGTAAATCTCTTTTAAGTAACAACTGCTACAAGACTGTATAATTTAAACTGGCCTAATATGAGTCATTTACTGCTTCAATTTAACTATAGAGCTGTTGACTTGGTTAATTTAAGCAGGCCTAACTTTTGTTTAGCATAGTCTATCTCTTCTCCTTCTCTCATGCAGACATGAAGAGGAAAACGAAAGGCAGAGAAGAGTGGAGGCGTGATATACCATGGACCTGCAAGTAGGCAGGGCACTAAGAGAGAGAGAGAAAGAGAGAGATTTTACTTATAGTTTCATATCTCGAAAATATATCAGTGACAATAATATATAGTGAAAATATATCAGTGTTGCAGATTTGAACACTGCATCTACTTCCGTAGTTTAAAACCTAACCGATCATGCCAGTGGGTCGATGGTTTCGATTGTTACTAGTAAAGACTTTGGCAAGTTAAAGCCTCGATATATGCAGGCGTGATAATAACAATTCTACCATTAATAAATTAGTTAATTAAGCCTATTCCAGGATTAAGTAATTGGAAGTAACGACATAAATACAGCACAAAGTAGACTGATGGAAATGGCAGAAACCAATAGAAATCAATTACAAATCCACTCTGATATATGTTTATATCGAAAATTCGTAACATCTTAATCTAATCGAGTTAGCTTTTGCATTTCTTCCATTTCTGCCAAATCGCTACACTGGAATTCTGTATTTAGGAGAGACACTGATTCAAGAGTAGGCCCACTGTTTGGCTCATTAGATTAGCTTGCTATAATAGTTCTCGATGTTGTCATGCATTACAGCAGGAAGCAAATAGATTTTTTTATCATTTTTTACATTTCTGTTCATTTTCCACAGTAAAAATAATATTAAAATCAGCTTAGATTGGTTTTGTACGAACGACACGGCTTGAATATAGCAATCGCATATGATACATACAGTATCTCTTTCGACTGATTTTCTAGATTTTACAATTTACATCGTTTTTTGGACCTTCTATTTGCTCGCCGGCAATGATTTGTCTAAATAGTGCTCGATGTTGTTATTGATGACCGTAGCACTATAACTGCTGTTATGTTAATACAGGAAGATAGACAGTAAGATCGGTTAGACAATCCATTGGGCAACAGAAGCTTCACGACTCAAATCCAGAGCTCACTCCATAGCTAGCCGTCTTTCTAGACAGAAAAGTAAGGCCAGACTTAGCAATAGACATTTTACATCGTCCGTTTCTACGCCAGCAAGCGACATCGGGGAATTAGCAGAAATGTGTAAGTTTAACGTATGGCTCAAGTAAGTTGAAGTTACATTTTACAACAATAAAAAAGTCGTAGAAATTCAGCGCATTACATCCGTATACATGTCGACAGAATTAACGTAATGACGGAATGTAAATAATTACAAAAATAGTATTTGGAATATTAGAAAAATAAACGTTGTCAAAAAATAAGCATCGAGGAGAAATTAACAAGAAGTATATACATGTAGATATATGAAAACTATAATAAGAATTGTCAGAAGACAGTTCTAAGATAGTCCGACCTATTTCCACCCACAATCTCATTTCAGGTTTACTAAACGAGACTTTCATTGAGCCTTAGTTGATCCAAACACAAGAATGTTTATCAATACTTCACGTAGCCTTTAATTAGGCAAAAACCTAGATTCTAAGGTGGTTTCTCATTGCATTCCTAGGCCAATGCTTGGTTGCCTTTTACGAAAAACACAGCATAAAGTTGGTCTATTCCGCAGTAGCCATGATAACACGCGTTGACCTTGAATATTAAATAAAGAAATGTAAAGTTGATCCTTAAGCAATTCTGCTTGCCTTATTTTAAAATACCTGTTCTCTTTCAAATAATTAAAGAAGGCGATTCGAAACACATCTAGAATTAACAATTAAATAAGTACTTAAGAATCATAAAAATATCTATCATCTGAAATGCAAAAGAAATACACAAATCGAGCAACATTTAGTTCAGCGGCGTTTTCGAAATTAACTTTCTATTTAAATTTTCGAAATTAACTTTTCTATTTAAGTAACCAATGCAAACCAAACAACGATTAGGAACCAACAAGACACTAGATAGTTTAAATCTCTTTATGTACAATCTGGCTTGACATTAAATCTCCAATGATTACCGTCATGATGTAAATAAAACGATTTTTTTCTAAATAAATACATAATTATATAAATACAGACCTCACAACAGTGCCTGCTATCCATTGTCTTAGCGCATAAACGGAAAACGTAACGTACTTTATTTGTTACACTGCGTTTGTTCCGAGTACGAGAAATAACAAGATTACGTTTAGCTTAGATGTAATATTAAATACCCCATTAGATAACGACCTAAGTGACGGCAGAACCTGCAAGCAAAGCAACGTCCATCTTCAAATTATGTTATTTTCATATGAATCAATCCATCTGTTACCCCGTTTTTTTGACAGTTGTTTTTATAGTTCCCATTTAAAATTAAAGTGATGAATACCAGGTTTCCTCCATTAATCGTTAATAAAATTATCCTGCTATATTATTCGATGACTTCTCCCAAACAATGATCTCAAAGCTTCACATGTATATTGCAGATGAAACATAAAGGACATCTCAAAAGGCGTCTAAATGCAGAATAACGACAAGCACTATAACTATAGCCTATCAGTACGTTACTGTAATGAATTACAAGAAATCCAGAATTAAACAAAATCAAAAAAAAATTAAGAAAATACAATCAGCAGCAGCAATAACGATTAAGTCTGCATTGAATACTTCGTCTGAGTCAATGTCATTAATATCTTATCTGTAAAAATAACTATTATTATTAATATTATTATAGCAGAAGATTTAAATATTCAATAATATCACGACTAATTACAAGTATATATATATGTGTGTGTGTATATATATATACATATATATATATATATATATATATTATATATATATATATATATATATATATATATATATATATATATATATATAGTGTGTGAAGATTACTTAGCGTTAGAGTATTTATAAACATAAGTCCTGAATATTTGTCACACAATCAATCAAGCAATTAACAATAAATTTATTGATTAACAAAACTAGAAACAATCAAAAATCAATAAATCAATTATTTAATTAGCCAATTAATCAATATCGAACAGTCGCTGTAAGGGCCTAAATCTAGAATATTCCAAACCTAGCTTAATCAGAGTTTTCCAGATGAATTTCTATTGAGACAGAGACCGGTGAGGCGACGAACTCTGCACCTACTCATCCACAGTGGAAAATCTAATCGGCGAAAGCTTATGCTAACGTCAGTTTCCTCACTCGAAAGCGATATCAGTGACGGGCGAACCCAGAATTTGAACTCCGCACATACTGATCTGCAGTCGAATATCTCACCGACATCGCCACTGGTTCCAGCCAAAGTGATCCGGTATTGCAAATGATTGATACCATACTAAACAAAGCTGAGTCTAATTAAAAGATCTGCGCAAAACAACTATTGTTAGAAGCGGTCAGGCGATATTCGAACTCGAGGGGTCGGATTAGCAGGCAAATGCAGCACTCACTAGTCTATCAGACAGCAATATACCATTAATAGATGCTTTGGCTTGCATATATACTTCCGTATAGACCGAAATTGTATATATTTAGCATACGCATACATACGGAGGAACCTCATAAACTTGAAACTATTTAGGAATTGTAGTTCAAGTCCTGTAAATTTCAAGAACATGGTCAACTTGTTACGACTTCATTGCAGGAACAATTTGGGTATCAGTTATAAGCGACACAGTGTACATATATGTAAATACAGGTGCATGTAAATACATATATGTACATATATGTACACGGAAGCTTGGTTGTAGAGGAAGACCTAGGCTTAGACAATGAAGAGGAAGAGAAAGAAGAGGTAGAGGGACGCATGAGTAAGTGCAAGAGATGTAAAGAGTTCATCTTGTTCTATGCGTTCGACTACTGGTTGGCCTGCAAGCAGTGCAAGATCGATTTGGGCAAACATGATTGTTTTCTGAGGGAACGACGCCCCTGCCCAGTAAATGTTAGTCGAAGCTGAGGAAGGCATAGGGTGCCTACCTCGTCATAAGCAGAATCCCTCAAGAATAATGGAATATCAAAAGGAATGTTATAGATGACTTAAAGATCCACTCGTATGTGAATATGAAGAGGAGAACGGAAGATAGAGATGAGTGGAGGCGTTAAACATCATGGACCTGCCAGCCAGCAGTGCACTGAGAGAGAAGAGAGATATGTACACATGTATGAAATGGACCAGCCGTTAGACAATAAACTGACACTGCACGAAAATAAAACTTATTTAAATTTAGCATACTTACTTAAATAATCTATTGATGTACTTTATTGTAATTAATATTTATGATTTAATTCATGATGTATTAATGATTTATGATGCTACTATAGATAATATTAGCCATATATAGCAAACAGTATGATGAATTTTTAACTAAACCGAAAAGACTTTAAACGAATGGAGGTGTAGGAAGGGACACAGTCGATCAGGACGTATACTTTAGCATACTTACTTATCAATAGCAAAGAGTATGATGAACTTTTAACTAAACCGGAAAGACTTTAAACGAATGGACGTCTCGAACAGGACACAGTGGATCAGGAGGACCTGACAAACTCCTGCAGGATGTCTCTCGCCAGTGTGAGATCATTCCTGGCTACAGCCAGAGCTTTGGTCGCCTGCTGCTCCTCGTATCCCTCCCCCACCAGCACTCTCAGTAGAGAGGCATTGGCAGCACCGCGTGACGATGATGTAGGCTCTGATGCTGATGATGATGTAAGGGTCTTATCGCTGTTAGTAGTGGTGAGAACAGGTGGTCTATAAAATATAACAAATAGATTGTTTGTTATAAATAATAAAATGCATTGACGTATTGGCAGCAACACGTGACGATGAATTAGGCTCTGATGATGATGATGATGATGTAGGGGCCTTATCGCTATTACAAGTGGTGAGAACAGGTGGTCTATAAAAGACAACAAATAGTTTGTTGTTTGTTATCAACAATACGAGTAAATTATATACAATAAGGCTGGAGCCAGTGGGTGGCGATGTCGGTAAGATATTCGATCGCGGATCAGTATGTGCTGGGTTCAAATCATGGGCTCGCCGTCACTGACATCGCTTTCGAGTGCGGAATACAATTTAGGAATTAACATCCGATATGCGAGAGTTGTCACGGATGTCAAATGTTGGAGTAATTGTAAAGTAGTAATAGTATAAGTTGGTAATTCTAGAACAGTTACCTTAGTCGATTATTTGATAATTTAACTATTATTTCCTTCGTACAGTTTAAATGAAAGTATCGTTTGTTAGGCTTGCATTAAACGAATAACTAAACAACATTATCCATTGTACACTTGAAGTACACTTTCATTTCTATGTTTTTGCTTTATATTTAATTTTTATTCATTTTTATTTATAAGTTTTAATATAGTTTTGACTAACCTACGAAAGTGATAATCAAATATAGCAACTGGAAACTTGCTACTTCAAAAATTTTAATATATCTGTATTTTGATATATCTGTATTTTCCCAGTGTTGTGTCCGGGTTGTTTGAAGAATTGACCAACTGGTGACTGCACGTGTCGTAGAAGGCGACTAAAGCACTAAGATCCACACCAACGTCAGAAAGGGTATTCGGTACGTGAGCACCTAGGCTCCAGAAATTGCTACAAAAAATTAAACGAATGGAAAATTCTCAATTAGGGGATTGGCTGATATGATGAAGGGCAGAGAGGATTTGAGACAGTCTATTCGTATCCCGACCCTGGTTAAACTGGATGATGATGATGATGATAATGATGATGATATATCTGTATTTATATACTAACGGTGGCCTAGGCGGAGGTGATGAGGCAGACTTCGATGATGTTGGTGACGTCCCTGAACAAGCTTTGAGAGCTTCCTTAGCGCGCTGAACAGCATTAGGTCCCACCTCTGCTGCCGCCACAGCTGCCGCAGCTACAGACGTGCTGGGAGATGTGCCAGCTACTGATGATACAGCAGCTACAGGCATAAACATTAGCTACATCTCATATTATCTAAATGTACTATATTTACATCATCATCATCATCTTCCCTTGAATCCCAGTTTAACCAGATGTACTACATTAATTATTAACAGTAGCGATAATGATGTTAAACATCTTGAGAGGATTGGAGTTGACTGGAGAGATAGAAGATGGAATTTAAATTAGTACGTGAATCCCCCGTGTTGTGCTCGGGTGCGGTTAGATCACTGCATAATAGGGCAACCGAAAACAATCTGCTGCGTGTCCGTAGGAGGCGACTAAGGCACGAGCTGGAGATGGCAAGAGGGGACCCATCTCACCATGACATATTTACCCACAGGATTAAATGGTAATTAATCCATCTAACTAAAAGAAGGAAACAGGACACCACCTCAGAAGCCATACTTTTCCCCAGCTATAGGCCACATACGGTATGGATAAGGCATAGGCTTTGTGAATGAATTAACTTGTTGATCTAAGAATTTCTCTTATGGAGCGAGAAAGCAGATTTTGAGTATGAATATGTACACTGATTCTGCAACTTGGCAGTGCACTGAAGATACGTGAATCATAAGGCAACATTCAAGA
Source organism: Enchytraeus crypticus (assembly GCA_905160935.1). Taxonomy (NCBI): domain Eukaryota; kingdom Metazoa; phylum Annelida; class Clitellata; order Enchytraeida; family Enchytraeidae; genus Enchytraeus; species Enchytraeus crypticus. The sequence goes on along the minus strand of CAJHZI010000253.1, from coordinate 1,653,494 downwards.
TCTTATGGACTATTGCCCTATTAAATACACATTCTGTGTTGACAGTAGAAAGGCATATTCTTATATTGATCATTTTCTCGTAACTGATGTAAAGCCGAATTTTATTATGCCCCTAGAGATACTAGAACATGTTGAAAACTTTTCTGACCACATTCCGGTAATTTTAAAACTAAACAATGCAGTGTTAAAACAATGTATTAAGAAAAATAATCAGGTGGTTAATTGTCCTGTACATTCGATGTCGGTATGTAACTTGGACTGGGATGGCTCTAATATATCTGCGTATTATGAACAGACGAGAATTGAGCTATGTGATTTATATAGACTGCTCAATAATGACAATCTTAATAAATTATATGACAAGTATCCTGATATCTTTAGTCAGGAGGGTATTAATGGTATATATAATCAAATAATTTTTATATTGAAAAATTTCTCTCTCAGAACTATTAAAAGAAAAAAGAAAAAAGATGTACACAAATTCTGGTAGGATAAAGAGTTAAATCAAATCAAACAGGAATCTATAAAGCAATTCAAATGCTGGATCAATGCTGACAGACCTAGCGAAGGCAGCTTATACGAAAATAAAATTAAAGCACACAAAAACTACAAAAGAGTAGTAATTACAAATAAGCAAAAATACAAAAACAAAGTATCAGAAAGATTACAATCTAATTTGCTTACTTAAAGTAGTTCACAATTTTGGAGAAGTTGGAAGGGCTATTTTCCGAAACAAAAAAACAATCATTACAATATTGCTATCGAAGGATTTAATAAGGATATTGCGATTTTAATGTTCTAGCCAGTAGTTTTAAAAAAACCTGTACTCCAAACTCGATGGAAAAACACCAAACTTTTCGAGATACTTAGTTTAGTAAAAAAGAAATGCCTGTAAATTCAGATAACATATGCGGCATTGAAGTAGGAATGATTGACAATGCAATTGAAAAAATTAAAACAAATAAAGCTCCTGGGGCAGACGGTTTAACAATTGAGCATATCGCTTACGCCCATCTGTCTCTAATTATAACTCTAAAAAATCTCTTTAACTTAATATTGAAACTGTGTAAGGTTCCAGATGCTTTCGGTGCTGGTGTTACTACGCCAATACCTAAATTGAAGGGTTACAAAAGAAAATTATCAACGGATGATTATCGGGGTATAACTATATGCCCAATAATATCTAAACTTTTTGAGTACTGTATTATTAAATATGTCAATTTTGAAAGCTCTGCTAGGCAGTTTGGTTTTAAACAGAAAGTTGGGCGTATTAACGCTGTGCATAAGCTTAGAAAAGTTATTAATTATTTCACTAACAGGAATACCACCGTTAATATTGGAGTAATCGATCTAAAAAAGCTTTCGATAAGTGTAGTGGATATGGGATTTTATGTATGCTACAAAATAAAGGTTTAAATGGATGTATTTTAGATGTGTTGGAAAACTGGTTTTCAAAAACTCGACCACTGTTAAATGGAAAAATTACATGTGTAACTGTGTGCCTTTATTATCTGGTGTCAAACAAGGTGGAGTTCTATCTCCCATATTATTTACGTTATATGTAGATAACTTGTTGAATGCATTGGAGGAATCTAAATTAGGATGTTTTGTCAATTATAAATGTCTGAATAGCTTTATGTATGCCGACGATTTGATTCTAATCAGTATATCTGTTACTGATTTGCAGATGATGTTTAATATATGTAATAATGTCTTCAATGATTTAGATCTGTCAATAAATACATCCAAATGCCACTGTTTAAGGATAGGTCCAAGGTATAAATATGTGTGCTCTCCGTTAAGCATTCAAGGAGTAAATATTAATTGGGTTGATTTTATTCAATACTTAGGAGTCACTATATGTAAAGTGAAGAATTTTAAATGCCAATGGGATGAATCTAAATGAAAATTCTTTAGAGCCGTTAACACAATTTTTGAAGGTTAGGAACAAAGGCAGCTGAATATGTTATTCTTAAATTGATCAATAGTCATGCAGTGTCAGCATTGCTCTATGGCACATCTGCTGCAACCTTGCAAGAGACAGAGTTAAAGAGTTTTAGCCATGCCTATGATAGTGTCTTTACAAAGATCTTTCATACAACTGACAAAGCAGTAATAATGTGGTTACAATACTATTTCGGTTTCTGGCCTCTAAATATTTTGTATGATTACAATAGATTTATTTTTTTAAATAAGCTAGTTAAAGACGGTGAATTAAATAGAGGGATTGATTTGAATCATTTAGATTATTTAGCGTTTGAGAAATTACAAAGGAAATATAATATTTTAAATGATGATTCTGTTGCTACTATTAGATTTAAACTGTGGATCTTCTTTGAAAAAATATTAAATACTGAATCTACATCTAATTATGATTAGCACATGGAACTGTTTATTGTAGGGTTTACAATACATGTATGTTATCTAATCTGATAGACTAAACGTTTGCATATAGGTTAATTTCTGTCATTTTCTTTTACTTTTTAGTTTCGTTTTGTTTGTTTGTATATTTGTATCTGACATTTAATGATAAATAAAAGAATATATAAAATCCAGCAAGAGTTCTCTGAGGAGGGTGAAATGGGATGGGAGGTAAGACAGGGATGTTGTATTTCACCACTACTGTTTAATCTCTATTCCGAGGCGGTAATGGTTGAGGCGATGGAAGATATTGACGGAGAAATACCTATTGGAGGCAAATAGCTGAAAGATGTGAGGTTTACAGATGATCTGACATCACTTTCGAGTGAAGAAACTTACGTTAACATTAGCATTACCAGCTTTATTTGTCAAATAGGCAATTTATGAATCAAACACAATATCTTACTTGAAAATTTAACCTGCATTTATCGAATTACTTTTATTATTGAACACTACCAAATAACCTTTATTTTTTGATGAAACTGCGTAATCTGGAGTACTAGGAGAAGTAGATTTACTCTGTTTAGGTCTAGCAGCCTCTGAACCCATAGAGCTTCTGAAACACCACATACACTAATCACGATCATATACTAATATCTAAATATTTATTTATTAACTATTTAACTTTTTATTATTAACTAATATTAATTGTTTAGTTTATTATATCTATTTTAATATTAATTATATTAATTGTTATACTATTTTATCTATATTAATCATTATATCTAATATCTCTCTCTCTCTCTAGTTTTAAGCCAAGTGGCAGGTACATAGTACATATTCCTACTCTTGAGTCAGCTTTCATTCACAACATAGAGCACTCCACAGATCAACAAGTTAATTCCTCCACTAAACGCTATGCCTTATCCATACCTCTATGTAGCCAATAACTTGGGGAAAAATATGGCTTATGAGGTGGTTGCCCATTGTCTTCATCCGTTATGCTTTGTCATTTTTTACGACACGTGCAGTTAATGTTGGTCTATTCTTCAGTGTCCCGGACACAACACTGGAAAACTAAGTATTATATGACAACATATATGAGCTGGGTGGTAGTAAATCCACTGCTGTTCTAGTCACTGACATGCCTTCGAGGCTGGAAACAGACGCTAAACTTGGCTTTAGCTTTTTAGAAAAGTTTTAGTGTTTTGTTTTACCAAATACGAGCTTATCTTCGATTAGTGAGCTTCCTAAAATAGCTCTCTTCCTTTAGAGCTATTAAACTGTTACATTAAAACCCGCCTACGTTCGTTGTTAACCTTTTGTTTGTATTGTTTGTAAGGAATGAAAACAATAAGCATGCTAATAGAAAGAACATGGCTTACTTTAAATGAGGAGATTTATCGTAGAACGTTGACTTGCCAATACTGTCTACCAATTCATTCATTTCGTTGTCTCCTTCTGCATTACTAGTCTGCAGGAATAATAGAAATATTAGTGATTATAATAAATGACTAATAAGGTTACAGTACAATAAAACGTGAATACATTTATTCACAGGATTAATTTAATTTAATGATAATGAAAGACTAAAGCCTTAAACTAGTGCAAACTGTGGGTCAGTGGCGGTCAATAGAATCAGTGGAGGTCAATGGAGGTCAGTGGAGGTCAGTGGTGGTCACCGGAGGTCACTGGACGTCAGTAGTGGTCAGTGGTGGTCAGTGGAGGTCAGTGGAGGTCAATGGAGGTCAGTGGATGTCAATGGAGGTCAGTGGAGGTCAGTGGTGGTCACTGGAGGTCAGTAGTGGTCAGTGATGGTCACTGGAGGTCAATGGAGGTCAGTGGATGTCAGAGGAGGTCAGTAGAGGTCACTGGAGGTCAGTGTGGTCAGTGGAGGTCAGTAATGGTCACTGGAGGTCAGTAGCAGTCAGTGGAGGTCAGTGGATATCAGTGACGGCGACCACGACGTCCGATGCCTGTAAGTCTATTAATCAGCAACCCGGACACAACACGGGTAACTACAACTCACATATAGAAGGTAAAAGAAAACAACAAACAAACAAATACTAAACTCAAAGCCATAGGCAAATTAAAGTTTAAAGATTAGAAAAATTTAAGCCTTACCTCTAAGGAGTAAATACTGTCATCGTTAGGTCTACTTGCACTGTTCAACTCCGGTTCTCTTCGTCTGTCATTCCTAGCAGCTCCACCAGCAGCTGCTGCGCCACCAGCTGCTGCTGCCCCACCAGCTGCTGCGCCACCAGCTGCTGCACCACCAGCTGCTGCACCACCAGCTGCTGCTCCACCCCAGCTGAAGCTCCCAGCAGCTGAGCCACCATTTGCAGCAGCTGCACTACCACTATTAGTAGGAGTCAATTTGTTTCTACTACTACTACTACTGCTGTTGTGGCTGCTGCTGCTGTTGTTGTTGTTGTTTGAACTCTTGGAGGAAGCAGCACCGGATGACGACGATGAAGAGCTATTTGAAGGTTTGAAAGGGTCGACTACGACAGATACGGTACTTCTTATGTCGGCTCTGCAGAATGGGCAACCTTGACCTTTCTTACCCTGCAAAAATCAATCAGTAAAATGACTAAATAAACCAATCATCGTCATCTTCTCTAGAATCCCAGTTTAATTAGGGTCGGGATACGAATAGACTTTTTACAATCCTCTCTGTCCCACACCGATCACAGTATGCCCATACCATTCCATTCGTTTAATTGATTGTAGCAATTTTTGGAGTCTAGGCGCTCACCAATCGAATGTCCTTTCTGACGTTGGTTAAATCAATCAATCGTTTTTTTTAATAATTATTTGTATACATAATTCAATCACATCATATTTTATCAAATCAAATGATTAGACAAAATCATTTCATTATATAAACTCATCAAATCAGCCAAATTGTCATATAAACCATTCACATTATTTTCTAAAATGAATTCATCCCGCAGATATACTATCAGTCAAAGAATTCGTCAAATGGATATTACATCAATCAATGAATTCATCTATTACCATTAAAGGTAACAACAACCAGTTATATCGAAACAAGGAAAACGCAATAACTTATTTAATCGTCAAACATTACTTTAAAATATCGCTATAAGTGCTTGATATCAGCATGAACTAAAGCTACTCTTCGCTTCATATCGTACCTGCCACTGACGCAGGCAAGGAAGGCACATGAGATGGCCGCAAGGCTCTATCTTAATCTCCTTGTCGTTCTCTGCGCAGATCTTGCAGAGCTGAAAGGAAGAGCCCATCTCGCAGTAGATCTCATATTGCTCCTCTGATACAGCGATGTGATCCCTCGCTGCCACTGCCTCCGTAGCCAAACTGGTCAGATCCGGGTTCATGTCCCTGCCGTCAGGGTAGAGGTAACTACAGTCAACAATCAATCAATCAATCAATCAATCAGTTATAGAGGTAACTGTAGCCGTCAATCAATCAATCAATCAATCAGTTATAGAGGTAACTGTATCAATCAATCAATTAGTTATAGAGGTAACTGTAGTCATCAATCAATCAATCAATCAGTTAAAGAGGTAACTGTAGTCATCAATCAATTATAGAGGTAACTGTAGCCATCAATCAATCAATCAATCAGTTATAGATGTAACTGTAGTCATCAATCAATCATTTATAGAGGTAGCTGCAGTCATCAATCAATCAGTTATAGAGGAAACTGTGGCCATCAATTAATCAATCAGTTATAGAGGTAACTGCAGTCATCAATCAATCAGTTACAGAAGTAACAGTAGTCATCAATCAATCAAAAAGTTATAGAGGTAAATACAGTCATCAATCAATCAATCAGTTAGGGGAGGTAACTGAAACAAAATGTACTACTGCTCAAGCAAAAGAGACGTTCACTAATAGGAACAGAAAGAAGAACTGGATGGATCATGAAATGAGAAGGAATGGTTTGCTGAAGGAGTAGTTGTGGGAAGAATGGAACGAAAAAAGTTAGGAGAAGACCGAGCCTTGTTATGCTGGATGATTTGATAACTAATTCATATGTTGATATGAACAGAAAGGCAGACGATAGACATATGTAGAGAAGTTATATGGCATGGACATGCCAATAGGCAGTGCACTAAGAGAGAGAGAAGAGGAGAGCGAGAGACGAGAGAGAGAAGAGAGGAGACAGAGAGATATAGTGGATACTCACGATCCCTCTCTATAGCCCCTCGACTAGAGCGTTTGACATTAGGGACTTTTTTCTTTTGCATCGTCTGTAGAGCTTTTAATTCTCCTATCCGCCCTTCCTGCACTCGTCCATACACAACTTGCCCCCTTATCCTTCTTGCCACAGCTCAGTCGAAAAAAAACAGAAAAAAACGGACGGGAGGAAAAAGGCAACGGGGGGGGGGGGGAGACAGATTGGAAGAAATCAAACAATACACTATGTCGTATTACTAGATCCTTTTATGTACAATTATTAGGGGGCGCTGACGTGAGGAATAAGCGCGGTAACTATATGAAGGGCAGGACATGCAGTCATTTTTCAGAAAGAAGTGAGTGTGTCCCTCCGAGCAAGAGAGAAGAAGGCCTACACAACGGCTCCTTAAGACTACTAATGAGGGCAGCAACGGAGAATTGCAATTTAATCTGGTGGAGGCAGGCAGGTAGAAGAGAGCCTAGCATGGACACCTCCGACTGCTCGATCAGCCTACAAATGCAATCAGTCAGTCAGGCAATCAATAAATAGTTAAATTAATTTTGAAATCAGCGTTCTATCAACTGACAGGTCCAATGTTAATATTCATATTCTGAATCAGCTTTCGTGATTTAACATAATAATTATATAGAACAACTTATCCTTCAAAAGAGCTTGAGTTAACATGATGCTGACGTTGCTAATTAATAATAATAATAATAATAATAATAATAATAATAATAATAATAATAATAACAACAACAATTAGAGTGCTATAGTCATCAATGACAACATCGAGCACTATTGAGACAAATCAAGGCGGCGAGCAAAAAACGGTGCAAATTACAAAATCCAGAAATTCAGTCCAATGTAATTAAGTAAATTAAGCAGTAATTTAATGCATAAAGCCATACCAGCTGACAAAGTGCGAGTGATAGTAACATATACTGTGATCCTTTACAAGAATTCTCCAAGATTTCCTGAAGTCCTGCGATTAATTTTATTTCTCTGAACTTGACAGAAAGCAGCTGCTCCTACTCGCTTGTCTCAAGTTTTCAATCTTGTAGCCTTTATGAGAACGATCATAGCTTGAAATCTTCAGCAGATCTAATTTCTCAAATATCTGTTGAACCGTAAGAAATTAAATATATAGTTTGGTTGTATGTAATTTACTTTTATATATTATATAATTGTTTATATATTTTGTTTTTCACATGGTCAAACGATTTAAAAATCATTCTTTGCAATTTATGCTAGTAGCAGAAAATAAAAATGAAGATATGAGTGAAGAGATTGTTCTAAAGATCGAATATGTTCACAAATTTTATGGTAATGATAAGAACTGTACACAACTAACCAATGAAATCACTTTCACTAAGGGCTCACTAGTAATAAGTAACTTAAACTAGCGATCAGTGGAGCTCGTAAAAATGTATATTGTGAAGAAATTAAATCCGTTTAAGAGACATCAATCCAACGAGGACGCACAGCAGCAGCTATCTCAGCATCAGCGACGGGCGTGGGACGGTTCGGTGCTTCAGGACCAGCATAGAGGTCAGGAATTCAGAAGAAAGGTGGCGGCAGAGCGAGAACTGATTAATCTGAACTCTAAAATAGTTAGTCGATCTTTTGCTTATTTTAATTTTCCTTTGTCTTAGGTCATGGTGATTAATCATGGAAGGCTTTCAAAAATCTTTCATGATTTAGTCATTTGTTGCATAGTTATTAGAAATATGTAGAAATGTTTAAAAGAAATGCAACATAAGATATGATACATTCTAAAATATTTTCGCATGCCGTTTACTATTTTACTATTTTTACTATTGCTACGTTCATCTGCTGCAACACTTTGTACAGCTTCTTATAAGGACGTGAAAGTTTTGTGAAAGTATAGAAATAGGCTTAAGTGTCACATTTTTCTACCTTTCACTGCGATATTGCCGAATCCATAATGAAGCCATTCGAGCTTCCTAAATTATAAATTTATAATTATGTTTTTATTTTCTTAAACATGAAATCATAATTCAGGTCATGTAGAGTGAATAATGATTGCCGAATATAACAGCGAGAAAATCAATGTCAGAAGGCTCCTGGACAATTATGTGTTCCTTTAAACTTTAGTCTTTCCGCAACATTGTGGACTACACAAGTGCAAGACACTTAAACCGTAAAATCGAAATTTGAAGAATAAAAGAGTTCATGAACTTTTCAGCAGTTGAACTGAAGAAACGATGTTTCATTAAATTACTTGTTGGAAAGGTTGTTAGTTTCAATTTATACAAATAACTCGCTCTAGTCTCTTTACTTTCTAAGACACAATGGACGCCGACATGTAAAATCGATGCCTCATTTCGCAATGAAATCAAATCTAAAAGCATGAGAATGTAGAATAATTCAAGTGATGGTGTATCCGTAACTGTTGACATTGTGAAAAATTGAATTCAGCTAAATTCGCATAAGTTTTAACTGTTTACTTTATCCCTATGGACTATACAAATAGAATCCTGCCGATTTCAAGCTTCACAGAAATAGTAAATTCAGAATTTAAGTTTCAGTATACTTAGAAAAAATTAAAAACACCAATTATAATTATTTAAGTAATATCGTAAGTGCTGTAATAAATTCAATCGGAAACTCATGATTGTAGTTATACTGTAATACACTAGGAAATTAGAAGCCTAATTGCATTATTTAAATTGATTGATTGATTTTTTCGTTAAATTCTTATTGATTGTTTGAATGATTGATTGTGAACATTGGTAATTGCTGAATGTGTGACTTAGTGTTTATTTTGCCTCGGATTATTCATGTATGATCCGAGGCAAATTTAACATCTGTTTCCACATTACATTTAAAGATCATCATCAGCGACAGTCAGACCCCGAGAGTCGAACCAATGGGTGTCTTCCTGCATATTTAACATGGGCGAAGTGCATAATAGCCACTATTGTATGACGATTTTAAATTGAAGATGAAAGGATAATTTAAGCTATCTTTAACTTCAGTTTTCAACTCGGTGGCGTGTCAGTGACGGGAAGAGCACTGGATTCGAATCCTGCACCTACTGATCCGTTGCCAAACTACACGTCAACAAACCACAGGATCAACTCAATGTACATTTACTGTACATATGAGCGATTGAATTTTGTTTGGAATTTTAAAATAAAAATGAAAATAATAAACTATTGAAAGGAATGAGCTATCCTTGGATTTTAGGAATTTACTGAATTTAGTAAATTGCGCAAACTTCACCTTTCTTTACAAGACAGGTTAGGGGCATAAACTGTGGAGTATTAAATTTGTGATCATTAACTTACGTATAGTGGCTAAATCTTATAAGTTAGTCATGGTATAGGTTAATCGTACTCTGTAAGAAGACAGTATATCACTGTTATCAGCGTATCTTAGCTAGTTTTATAAATTAATTTAGTTAATATTTTATTAATTAATTAATGGGCATATTTCGATCAGTACATGACGTTAAAATATAATTTTGAATGTCTTAAGAGCGTAGGGTAAAGTCATGAAGTTTTAAATGACAGATCCTGAGGTGAATCGAATTATTATTTTATTAATATTACTACTAACAACGAAAAATTAGCCTATATAGCAGTGTCATGGCCGAAATCGGTCTTTGAAACTACATTACAGAAGGAGTTCAATAATAATGTTTTATGATTCAATAATAATGTTTTATGATCCTATGTTGATGTGTCTATGTGTGTGTATATATTTATGTGATGCATGTTGATCCTGTCTGTTTTTGACGAATAAAGAAATGAATAGTAATAAGCTAATTAAAAACTACATTTAAATTTAAATTTATATCCAAAAAAACTACATTTAAATTTATATCTAAAAATGTCTACATATGAATGAAACGTTATACTATCTAGCAATACTCATTCTTATTTTTATATAGCAAATACTTAGCAAGCATACATATATTGTAATTTCATGTAAAAAAAACTAAGCGACCACAATAGCGTTTAATTAAAGTGAGTGCGCCTGTAAACCTTAGAGACGAAATAATTCAGGTTTAAAGTAATGACTTCCAGAAAATATTTCCAGTTTTCAACATTCTTTGTCATTTTCTCCTTCTGCAAGACCAGTCTTCTATATAAACTATTTTATTTTCTCAGTCTACGCCGCCATCCTTTTCTTCTTCTTCTTCTTCTTTTCATCTATTGTATTGAACGCCGCTGAGTTATGTTTGTCTTCAAGCTAGCTCGGGCAGAAATCAATAAACTGAGATGCTATGTTAGGATGCCGGACGCATTATAGTCGTTTTAATGTGGTGGGTGGGCTGTGGGCTGGGGGGGAGAAGAGGGTGAATCTTGAATGGGGGGGGGGCGAAAAACGGAGGCAGGGGTAGAGTGAACAATGGCAATCGGGCAGAGTTCGAAGTGAGATTGGCAGTTCGGGTGATTTCATTAATGGAAAGACTAATATGTTTTGCTTGGAGAGTCCCTGGGCAAGGATTTAATTAACCGTTCCATGAAGTATAGAGAGTGATTTGGGCAACGCTTCCTGCATATTTTGAGCATTCTGGGGCTTAGCTACAATATTTTATGAGCTAGAAAATTATAGTGGTCAGAGATTGATGGGATGTAACAGCGAGGTTCTAAGCAGAGGAGGCGGAATATGCTAAATCGGTTTAAATCAGACTGGAATGATGTTTTTTAAGTGGACCGTGTGCAGGAGATGGAGAAAGATGGCGGCAGAAGAATAAAATAGGATGTCAGAATCTTATTTAATGTTACAAACAAGGATAATGCTTCATCGAGGCAGAGGCAAGCCGACATTAAGTATCTTAGATGATTTAAAGACACACTCATATGTGGAAATGAAGAGGAAAGCGGAAAACAGAGAAGAGTGGAGGCGTTATATACCATGGACCTGCAGTAGGCAGTGCACTAAGAGAGAGAGAGAGAGAGAGAGAGAGAGAATGCTTCATACCATCGACCTATATAAGTGAGACTATTACTTCTTGTAGTCGTAACTGTATGTAATGAATAGTTGATGATATATCGTCGTAAAGCACTAATCATTGTAAATATGAATGTGAATGCGATTTATTTGCCCATGTGCAGGATATTATATGTTGCAGGTCAATTAATGTCATGCCTCTAGTAGCTCCTAGAAAACTTAAAAGTTAACCCACCGAGAGCTTCATATGTTCGAAATGGATGACTGAAGCATTTGAAATATTTAGGCCTATAATAATAGCATGTAGATATGTAGCTCTATCGTTAGAATTTCTGTGTTGTAAAGTTATTTACCGTTTCAGTTCAAGTGCATTATAGGTCTAGCCGCGCACGGGTTGTGGCATATTGTAACTATGCTACTTCATCTGCTATTTACTAGCGTGAAATTCTGTATAGAGATCTAATAATAAACTTTTGATTGATTTATTGATTGAAAAGTAACTGATTGAGAAGCCAACTATCAATATTGATTCACTACCCGTAGTTCTTAAAATATCCTCGACTGGTATGTATCAGATAATCGATGTCTGCTTTGAAATCAATATCGCTGACGTTGATTGGACGGTTTAACGGAGCCAATACCGGAAGTTAATTCATTGACCGGAAGCAGATCAAATGACGTGTTTGCTTTTATCTTACAGTGTGGTCTGCAGATCATGATAAGCGAAACTTAGAGAGTCATTATAAATTATAACGCAAGTAGAGTAGAATGATCCCCGGATGTATAATTTAGAATTATCTGGATAAATGTTCTGAATATAGTCACATATAGCTTATCTAGTCTGGGTTAAGATATCATATTGTTGCCATTATTTACAAGCTCTGAAATGATAACCAAACAATTATTTTTGAGAAATATTAGTATCTAAGATCAGGCAGTAGAAATAGAGTCAGAGTTTATGAATAAAACTCTAAGCGTCTTTGATATGTTGGATCTTATAAACTTTTACAGAATTAAAAGCCTTGCTATCTCTATACATGTATATTTTGTTAGACTGATGTATAGAAGCGCATTATGAGTTAATATTTTTCTCCATCATTACATAAATTGTATATTGAACACTCAGTTGAACGATTTATATAATAAACATGCATATAGAGAAATTGTAAGTAATATAAAACCAGTAAAGTAGTATTGAAGTTATCTAAAATATAAAATAAATGCAGAAATCTGTGTAGACTATACTATAAAAATGCACAGTGTTTTGGCCATCTTGTAATGGAGTTTAATTGATTTCGTGATGGAATAACTTACTTTCACTCGACGCATTTATTGAGCCGCTAGTTCTTTCCGCAGATTTTTTGTTTCTGGACGCTAAAACAGAACAATTTGAGATCATTAAATTATATCTGTTACAGTAACATTAGGAACCGAACTCTAAACTGTTTCTGATTTTGATTTGACGTGATATAATTGTGAAAATTGTTGATTTGCAATTCTTAGCCCTGACATACAACAAACATAGTTGCCTGACCCATGTGAACTGGTTCTTATTCATCGTTTATTGATTCAACTCTTGAAAAATTTCCAATCGTCGATAACAATTCAATTGCGATGATTTAACTCATTCGAATGAGCACAAAATAAGCAACTGAAGAAAAAGAGAAGCGACACTTTAACAGAGAGGTCGAAGAGTTATTACTTGTTCGACTGTTTTGAAAGTCGATATGTTGTTTTGTTTGTTGAAATTTTAGGTCAAAACTATGAGAGAAAATGAACAGTTTTAAAAGTTAACTAATCCAAATAATTCAATTTGTCTTGCACTATTCTTTTCAAACCGGTTTGTAAATGAAGATAAGGTTTCCCATGTGCAGTAAGCACGGAATATCTATGCAAATAAAATGTTGTTATTTGCCAGCAGAGTAAATCAGCTGGACATGCATTCTCAGCTATGTTAACAACAAGCAAGCCTAGAAACTCTAAATGTTGCTCTACATATAGAAGAGCTACGGGAGAACGTGAAATATCTGAACTACATGAAGTACATGTATATCAGAATTAAGAGACAACGACCAACAGTAGGCAACCGGTCAGCCGTTTAGAGGAAACGAAATTAAGTAAGATGAACAAGAGTGCTTTAAAAGAAGCAGAAATCTCTTTCAGTAATGGTACAGACTTGAAATAGTGAAGCTATAAGTATAACGGAAATGATTGGAATTACAACACTTCTACGTGTACACCCAAGCGACCGTGCTGAATAGTAATTTTGAAAAGTCCATGTTATTTGACGTCTGTTGAAATAAAAAATTATCGAAACTTGAAACTATGATTTTGAAATGATGAATTTTAAGCTTCGATATTTTCTGTTCTAATTCAGTGACATTTGAAAACATAAATTAACATAAACTGCGTGTATTTTAAAGAGGTGACAAATACAGTTGTTCCGTTAAAAGTACCTTGCGTCATGACTTGAAAGAATAATATATCCAGAAATATCAAACATTTTGTCAAAGAAAGCTTTCAATATTCTTTATTATTTGCTATGTTTTAGGAAAAACTTCTGGCCGATCTAGACAACAACACTCCTAGTGAAGCATCCTTTTCCGATGACGAAGGGGTAAGCTGTGAATAACTCTATTACTTAATTATTGAAATATCGCTATTGAATGTCTCAATAACGCAATGGCTAGAGGTGCAGATAGCGTCATGAAGTTTTCAATGACGGATCCTCAGGTGAATTGAACCCTCGTGGGTTCGATTCCCGACTGCGCTGATCTGAGAATAAAATCTCAGACATTCACTGGACTGACTACTCGGTAAATGGAATAAATTGCCTAACGGATTTAACATGTGTTATTAAAAGTTATAGATATCAACATAGTTGATCATTTCACTATAAAGTGTTTACTTTTTAACATTTGATTCGTAAATGATTGAATATCTATTGAACGATTTACTATAGAACCGGAATGCCAAAATAGAAATGCAGAGTAGTTAGAGATAATTAGAGGGGTAGAGGCCTTCTAAATACCATATACCATATATATCACTGTACAGTTAAATTAGACCACTCTTTTACAGTCAGTTAAATATTAATATACAGGTTAAGTTCAGATGGTCTGAAATTACCTTTAGTCTTTAGAATTGTGTATAGTTGAGTATACATTTAGCATTTTGTAAATTGTATGTTATGCAAGGAAAGTTTTCGATGTTATCTTCGGCTTTGGAACAGAACGTTAAATCTTCAATGAACAATTTACTGAATAATACACGATATACACATTAAAAGTCTTAAAGACCAAGAATCAATGCATGCGGAAGATAAAATTACATTTAAAAATACAATGCTAGTGCTGAGTTAGAGGTGTATTTGTATTGGGAAGAAATGGAAGAACAAGGAAGGACAAGGATTTAGACGTGTCCTGAGCAGGACCAGTACAAGGACAATTCCTCTGAGGTGTCGCTGGAAGCAGCAGAGATACACGGAGAAGGGTCCGGAGGGGTCCCTGATGGAAGGACTCACGTCGCGTGCTTCCATCGATTTCTTATCTGAGCCGACCAGACTGTCAACCGGTAGCGACCAGTGGCTGCCAATATTTGAAATGAGAGGATGAGAGCTTGGGGAGAAGAGGGAGTGGGGGAGGTGGGTGAAATAAAACAGAGGGAGCGAAAGAGAGGATTGATTAAGTGGCTCTAACAGAAGAACTGGGCAATAACTTAACAAATAATATGTTGTTTCTGTTAGCGAGTACTGAAATAAAAGTCTTAGTCGACATATTGCTTCTTAGGTGAAGGTGCTATAAAGACCCACTCATATGTAGAAATGAAGAGGAAAGCGGAAGACAGAGAAGAGTGGAGGCGTTTTATGCAATGTACCTGCCAGTAGGTAGTGCACTAAGAGAGAGAGAGAGAGAGAGAGAGAGAGAGAGAGAGATGAAGAAGTCATGGAAGGTAGAGCTCTCAGATGAGATTCAGCCTAGATTTACTCAGTGGTATTTTCCAAAAGGTGATATTAGCCTATTTCATATTTTGGCATAGTTAACATTAAAATTATAATGGAAATAAATGTCTTACCAAATATTTTTTAAATGTAAAATTAGATTTATCCTAAAGTGCATGGCACACTTCAGGACTATATAAAATTTGGACTAATCTTAGTATTACGATATTGAAGTTGAGAAACAGTAGTAGATCAGTGCACTAGCTGCAACCAATTACTAATGCAAAATGAATGTTTATGTAAGTTATTTCGATCGGCCTCGATGACTTCATGTTTGTTGCATCCATTGCACGCAAAACAGAATGGTCCTCGTTTAAAACCTTGTCGTTGTTTACAATGAAAAGCTTTATACGTACTTGGAAGCCTCTCTTAAAGTAATTCATGCGTGCCTTGCGTTGCTGAAGGCTTAAGAATTCATGATTTAGAATATCTTACTGGGAAGTGGAGAGGTTATGCTTCCACAGGCGCACGTATACAACAAAATGAATGCCACCAATGCTGGAAGCGAATGTTCGTGTACGTCTAACTGCTAGAACGAGTAGAGCATATGTGGCACATTATGTCTCGCTAATCTGCAAATGCATATTGAGCGCACTGTGCGTGAAATGTTTTATACTATATAAGTAATTACGTTCGCCATGTTGTGTCCGGGTTGTTTAAAGAATAGACTAACCGGTGACTGCACGTGTCGTAGACGGCAACTAAAGCACTAAGATCCAAATCAACGTCAGAAAGGGCATTCGGTGGGTGAGCGCTTAGGCTCCAAAAATTGCCACAAAATTCTAAAAGGAATGAAAGAGATTTTGATATGGTATGGGCCAAAGTTTGAATTGAATTCATCTTAAGCAAATTCAATTTTTATATTAAGTAAAGCACAGATTTTTATGTCAATGAACGAATATCAGACTTAATTTTAAGTGAATGGAAGCTTTTTGATATCATATCCAAAGACGATAACAGTACATATTTTTTATTAATATTCGCCATTTGAGTTTCGTTTAAACTCTATAACAAAAACTCTTAACGCCTGTCTTTGTTGAGTGCAACTGTTAGCCAGCACAAAAGCACGATGAAGCTTCCGAAACCTTTATGACCAGCAACATCAAAATAGTTATGGTAGTTACTGCCAAGGAGCAGACCTACATATTCATACTCAGAGTCTGCTTTCACGCTCCATAATGAGAACGCCATAGATCAACGACTTAATCCTTTTGAAAGAGCCTTATATCTGCAACCTATGTAGCCAATAGCTTGAGAAAAACAACTTCTGAAGTGGTTTTCAGCTAACCTTCCTCAATTCCTTTCCTTCGTTCACATCTCAGGGCTACACCGATAAAAACAAATAGTAAAAGCTGTGTTGGAATGCATCCAACATGAGTTACCTGTGAGCCTGTGTTTTCGTTTGTCCACAGTTTCCTTCCGTCCATATCTCAGGACGACATCGATAAAAACAAACAGTAAAGTCTGTGTTGGAATGCATCCAACGAGAGTTGTCTGGGAGCCAGTGTGTCGTCGCTTGTCTCGGTGATTTCGTGATGTGATGTGATAGGATGGGCGATGTGATGGAGGAAGAATCAGCCTCAGGCTCGTAATTCAGCGTCATTCTGCATTCATCATTCTGTTGACACTGATTAGCACGATCTGCCCCCCCCCCTCCCCATCAACCTTAGTACCCTCTCCACTCTCGGAATATATCATTTCTGAATGAATAGAATTTTTTCCCCGCTAGATATTGGACGCAAAAATTCATTGTTTTGAGAAATTCATCAAAGCACAAATTTGTGTAACAAGGTTCTATGAGGTATAGATTCCTAAACATAGTATGTGTTTATAATACTTGAGTATGACGTCAAATAATGTGGTTTTATTGTTAGCGTTGTTTCTAAAAACAATGGATTTGACTGTACACCAGAGGTAGGTAGTTTCTGATGAAGTGACAAATTCTTAAGCAATTTGATTTTCTATTCATAAACTTCAGTGTTTGACTGATTTATTCTAACTATTTCTGGTTTGAAAATGGACATTGCTGACTGCAGGCTTCAATTGCTATTCCGTGAAATCCACTCATTCTTTCAAAATTCAGTAGGCCTATGTCATTTATCAATAGATAAAGTAAGCAGTCTGTTAATCAATTGAGAAATTTCAATCAATTATTCTTAATAAACTTTAATCGATTTATCAATAAATACGTTTATTTCTACAATAAATTTTGCGCCGTTTTTGCAGACTTTTGTTTTTGGCTCCTAGGCTGGGATGTAATTCAATGGTGGTCGATGTTGTCATTGATCATAATGTCACTGTTGTTGTTGTTCATAATGAAAAAAACAATTAATCTTAATCGATCTATTCCAGTTTCGTTGATTGCCAATAAAATGAATGAATGAACGAACTAATTAATTAAATAGTTAAGTAATTAATAATTAAGTAATTAATTACTTAACTATTTTATTAATTAGTCAATCATTTAAATCAATCAATTCACATATATATATATACATGTATGTATATATATATATATATATATATATACATATAAAGATAGATTAATATTTCACCATTAACTACTGTAAACAATTTCTGTAATTTTTCGTTGCTTACACACCGCATAGTTTAAGTTGCTTTGAAACCTTTGAAGATATAAATGCATAAGAACTCTGACGTTGATGGAAGATTTTACTCGCATATAAATAGATAGAAGAAAATGGGAAGATGAAGTAATGCACAAAGATTGTGTGACTACTCAATGATATAGAAGACATCACGGATTAATCTCACCGGAGTGAACAAACTCCTACTCGTCGATGTGATATAACATAGGTTATGTTAAATAACATATGTGATGTGAAATAACATAGGTGATGTTATATAACATATGTGATGTTAAATAACGTACTTTATGTTAAATAAGATATGTTATGTTATGTAACAGATGTTATGTTAAATAGCATATGTTATGCGTATGACACTTTGATGGAAAGAGATCAGTGCAGGAAGACGGTTGGAAAGACTATTTTAGCTTTCACAAAGGGAAGCCTAATAGAGCTCGAAAAGGAATTTTAAAGAACTTAAAGCCCTTTATTCATTGCAACTAGATCCGTTATTTAACTCCAGTTCTAGTCCATCACTAATATGTCTTCGATTATTATTTCTTAACTACAACTATGTATTAATGTTGCATCCTGTGGTGGTCAGCTAGATATGACACTTTGTGCACTCTATGATGGCCGCAGAATAAATGGCTTAATTAATTTGATTTAAATGCTTGATTGATGTATGAATTGTCTAAATGATGAGGTTTCTGATTTTTTGGCTGGTTGATTCTAATCTAATATACTTCATCACAACCAAATTTAATTTAATTACGTCAAGTGCAATGCAAGTATAACAATTTAAAGTTTATAGCCAGAGTGCCCGCAGCCAAACCTTCAAATATGGCTTACACAGTACTCCAGTCTATGATTAATCCACGATAGCCGAGGCTGACGTTAGGTATGTAGCTTTCTATGCACCTTTAATAAGTGGATTGGTTACCATGACAACTCATCTTCACTCAATCACTCAATCCAATATTCGAAGTAAGGAGTGGTTGCTACTTCCTCTGCACACGTTATGTTTTTTGTAGCTGAATGTTGCAGCTGTCTGCATTGTGGGATGAGTTGTACACAAGAGTGTATGCATTCAACAGCAGTTTGCGTAATTATGTTGATTTTTTTGTTTATACCATTTCTTGACAACTTTGTCTACCATTTTTGATCACCGAACTGGCTTTCGTTTGGGACCTTACTTCTCCTCAGCACATTTCTTTTTCAGATTGGTCTGGATGAACTGCTCTGTAGTGATGTGTACTGTTGGAGACGTCTCTGACATCATCCCTGGATGAGGAAACGGACGTTAAACCTTTATTATCATTATCATTATTATTTAATTGATTGATTCGCCTTGCATTCTGACTGGTAAATGAGCTCAATATGGAGTAAAATCTCGATTGTTTACAGGGCCAGTAAGCTACCTAATGCTACAAACACATGACATTTAAATTGAAATTTATCATATAGGATGTGATCCTTAAACTCAGAGGTTTCTTCAATTGTATTACCTCTTCTGATGAGCATAGCTCCTTACACAAGTGTGCGTGTGTGTGTCAGAGAGAGAGAGAGGGAGAGAGAGGTAGAGAGAGAGAGGGAGAGAAGGAGAGAGAGATATATATAGAGACATAGACAGAGAGAGAGAGAGAGAGAGACAGATAGAGAGAGAGAGGTAGAGAAAGAGAGAGCCAGTAGAGTTAAAGCGATGGTCACAAATCTTTTCTGCTTATCTTTATTTTTTGAGTCAAGAGATTTGTCATAGAGAGCTCTGGTCTTCTGGTCACGCCCCGGCCTCTTTCTTCACGCTGAGGATCGGAAAGCAATTTATTTCCTTAATAAAACGTCGCAGCGCCTGATCGTCTGCAAGATGTGAACCGTGAGGTCACCTGACCAGTGGGAATAGAAAGAGAGAGAGAAAAAAAAGAGAGTGAGAAATATAGAGAGAGGGAGGGAGAAAGAAAGAGAGGAAGGAAAGAAAAAAATAAAAAAGAGAGAGGAACAGAGAACAGATACAGATACAGTGAGGGAAAGTGAAAGCAAGAAATAGATTCAGACCAAGAGAGAGAGAGAGAGAGAGAGAGAGAGAGAGAGAGAGGGAGGGAGAGAGAGAGGGAGGGAGAGAGAGAGATTGAACTAGATAGTGATGACAACGAGGGAGAAAGTGATGGTCAATGACATACAAGTACTTCTGTCGTTGCAGAACAATCTGGAACAAGTTTGATATCTTGTTATTATGGAATTGCCTCATCTATGATAGGACATTTGCCTTTTTAAATTAAAAGTAGATTGATTTTGTTTCTATACAGATCGGTCGTTGAAGTATTTTGAGATATACTGTAAAGAACAAACACAGATAGCTTCCCATGTATCTGTGAACTTATGATATTCTGTATATCTTCAGCTTAGATAACTTCAGTGTAGATAACTTCAGCTTAGATAACTTAAGTGTAGAAAACTTAAGTGTGGATAACTTAAGCGATCACTTTTATTCGTATTTTTTGATTACACAACATTACAAGAGGAAACTCCGAAGAAAAATAACGACCGGAAAGTTCAACATATTTTGGATGACTTCGTAAATGACTGGCCTCTATGCCGTAGCTGAATTCTGCATTCATATGCAGCTCAGGTTATTGCATCAGTCCTAGAATGTTCGTGGTACTGGGAAGTCTAAGATTTAGGAAATGGGGTTCCAGAATGTATTGAGCTCAATCCGTAGATGATAGACGTAAAAATTTAAGCTAATATTAACGTCAGTTCCTCACTCGATGACAATGAAAGGCGAGCCAAGGATTTGATTTGGATTTGATTTGGATTTGATTAATTGGTCTAGTATTCTGAAGAAAAAGAAGTCTAGTATTCTGTGAAAACCAAATTTAAACCCATTTTAAACATTCTTTCCGGAGTTTGTTAGACTTTAGGCAAATTTATTAAATAATATTTGACTAAATCGTGGACATTCCATTAACGATATTAATCAAATATTTCACAATTGTTGCTACGAGGAACTTTATAGAACTTCCGAATTTCTTAACAGTTAATCTAACAGATATTCATTGTAACAACTAAAAGCATGTCTCTACCCTTCATTTGAAGCCGTACCGATCCACCCGTGTCCAGGATGACATATAGCAAAACAGTTCCAGCGTCCCTACAAGCGAAGTATCGACCGCGTGTGACAAGGATGATGGAATTTATTACTGACTCTCAGATATAGTTCAGTCGATGTTCTCTATGAAACTGTAATGAGAAAAAATAGCAAATACGTTACGACTTCTTGAGACCAGGATTTCTGAATACTTATTTCTTATTAATACTATCTTCTTTTAAAGTTAGTCATGCAATGCATAATCTAGACATCTTCTTTGCATTTTGTCCGTAGTTGACTGCTTAAATCTGTAAGTAGGCAATGTAGATCTATACTTGTAGGCAAGTTGCCTGCAAATGTTGGCATTAAGTTTGCTGCAATCTAAACTACGAAATAGAGGTCTATATATTGTCATAATTTTATCACCAGACCACACTGGCAGGTGAGTTTTGATTGCAGCTTTCTACATTTTAGTTCGAACCATTGAATTGAATACAATCTGTAGGACAACCTGACATAAATCATCATCATCATCATCATCATCCAATGAATCGCAGGTTAACTAGGGTCTGGATGAGAATACGAGTATTTTGTATTTTAGAGCAATTTCTTTATCCTAGGCGCTCACCAACCGAATGCACTTTCTAACGTTGGTTTGGATCTAAATGTTTTGTCGCCATTTACGACACGTGCAGTCAACGTATGATCTATTCTTATTCATCAAATGCCGATATATGCTGGATTCATCGAATGTCGTGGTTTGTTGTAAGCTTTTAATTACTTTATATGGTTTGTATATTTTCGTTTAGGGCACATGTCAGTGCTTTCGTGGCCTTTGTGTCCTTTTTCACTTTATCTCATGTGTTGCTTGCGTAACCTCAAGTGAAATAAATATGATTCAATTCAATTCAAACCCGGCACAAAACGGGTACTTCTAGCATTAATCATTATTACTAAATATTAGGATGTATTTATATGTATGTAATCTGAGTCAGCAGCACATCTAATCGAGTAAGTGCACAACTGGGGGTCATTAGGTGCAAGGTTATTTAGTGCTCGCCTCGTTACTAGCCTTCGAGACAAGAAAATACCAAATAACATGATTATCTAATAAATATATATTTAAATATATAAAAATATATACTAAATATGTATATATATATATATATACTTACATATTTACAAATAAAGTAAATAACATGGGTTTAATTTTTATCTTTCAAATATTTCTGTTTCAGTGCGTGGTGTGCATGTCAGCGAAGGCGACGATGACGACGTTCCCCTGTGGTCACAGAGTTGTCTGCAGGAAGTGCTTCGTCAAGACCATCCAATCAGCAGTCACGGAGAGGTGCTTTCCCCTCAAGTGCGTCGTCTGCAGGACAAAGATACTCAAACTCAAGCAATCCAAGAAATCCTCCGTCCTTCACGTCCTTCCGTCGTCCACCAGTGTGCCGCCGCGGTCTCGTCTGGCTCGTAGTCTGCTCAGCTGCGGTGGTGGAGGCGGCGGTACGGTGAACGGTCGACGAAGATCGGCCTCACCAGCCTATTCCGTCACCGCCCGACCGCCCAACGTCACCCGTCTAATGCATCCACTGCTCATCTACCCAACGAATAGCGATAAATGTCCGGGTGGCGGTCAGAATATCAGAGGTTGGGTGTCTCCGACAGACAACAAGATCACAACAGCGCATGATTATTTTTTAAACAAAATGACGTCATCGGGATCACGTGACTGTAAAACGTCACGGGTGAGTCATCAGTCGGGTGGGGGTGTGTCAGCGAGGAGAGGGAGGGGTCAAGGTGATCTGGGAGTGACTTCAGGAAGTAGGGTAGGGTGGGCGGAGTCAGATAAATATGTTTGCTACACACCGACACGTCTGCAATATTCTGAGCTTCGTGATTGGAGAACAAAAGTAGCGACAACAAATGACAGCTATAAAAAGTAAATTAAGTTGTTATTGATTTTAATGTCCATAGATTCCAACTAAATGATTTCTACACTGCTGTTTGTTGTCGAAATAAACATATGTCTCTCTCTCTTTCTCTCTCTAAATTTCGTACCTAATAGCCTAGTTTTATTCTATAATTAGAAAATGAAAAAAACTTTCGCACCAGTTGTCGCTAATAGCTGATTCACACTTAAAGCTAAAATCTAATGTTAACGTCAGTTTCCTCACTCGAAAGCTATGTCAATGACGGGAGAGCCCCGGATTAGAACCCGCACATACTGATCCGCGGTCGAGTATCTTACCGACATCGCCACAGACTACAGCAAAGGCTTTAAACAGTCGGGTACGTAGAACACTTGCCTGAAAGTCAGGAGGAAATCGATTTTAACTTAACCGTCAATAGATGTGTCCATCTGACAAGGAAATTGACATTGAATGTTGCTTTAGCTTAGTTCATCGTTAAAATGATATTTTTAGTTTCATGAGCTTTGTTAGTTTCCCTTGAAAATATGACATTTATTTTGATACGATTTCTTTAAAGAAATCAGAAAATTCAATATATAAATTTCGAAGCTTCACTCAGATGAGTAAGGGCCTTAGTGAAGTTATGAACATCAAGTAGCCTGTGTCTTGAAATCTTATTGCTTTTCAAATTCGTAGACAAATTTTGATCATTGCGCATCAAAAGAGTTGGTGCCGGTGTAAGGTTTGCAATTATCAATGCGTAGGACTGGTGTAGGCCTACTAATATTAGCATGCAGGTCATTTGGTCGATAGAAACATTTTTGCAACATTGCCAAAACTTGTACTTATATTAGCATGCAGGTCCTTTGGTCGATAGAAACATTTTTGCAACATTGCCAAAGCTTGTAAAGTCTTTCATCTTTTATCTTACTATCAAGAAATATTCGTCCTCACAGCCTTACAGTAGAACTAAGCCAGATTTATCGTATTTATTTGACCATCTCAGGCTCATAGTATTGCAGTTATACTTTAACAATTTAGGCCTACGTACATTATCTTATAGATTGCAGTTTTTTTATGTAGAAATTTTTTATGTGCGAAGTATTTTATAGATCATATGACATCATGTCAACAATATATGGAGTAAAAAGCTTATACTGCAAAGGTCTGTATATGTACATGTATATATATATATAGTATATATACAGACTGCGTCAAAAAAACTGACCCCCTACAGAAAATTGTCTGTAACTTTTGTATCTGATGTCTCTTTATCATGTAAATTTAAGCGATTATTCAAGGTCCAATTCTACACATATGCTGAAAAAGTGATGGAAATATATGCATCACAATTCGAGTAACAGATCTTTTTGCGCCATGCCCAACCTTTTATAGATTCTCCTACAGAAAATTTTCTATAACTTTGGTATCTGATGTCTCCTTATCACACAAATAGAAGCGATTATTCAAGGTCCAATTCTACATGTATGTTGAAAAAATATATGGAAATATATGCACCTCATTTTGATTTACAGATCATTTTGCGCCATGCCCCTACCTCTTATAGATTCTCTAAGCAGTTTACCACTATAAGTCACCATAGGTTGCGGATACAAATACTCCATGAGCAAGGTTACGGGGTGAAAAGAATAAAGCAAGCCTATCCGCTGAAAGGATGGCCCTTGTCAACTATTAAGAGTATTTGTCAGAAGATTGCAGAGAGAGAGCAACTGATAGAAAAGCTGGCAGTGACTGGCCTAAAAGTGCCAGAATTCCTGCTAATATTACTGCTGTTGAGGAACTAATTGGTTCTCAGGAAGGATAGTCTGGAACAAGTCGTAATACACGTCAGATATCTCAAGTACTAGGGGTTTCTGCCGCATCAGTTCACATGATTGCTACTACCAAAGCAAAGAATCAATGAAGGGCTCTAATCAGGAGTATTCGGTGACAAACTGCTTGGAGAACCTATAAGAGGTAGGGGCATGGCGCAAAAAGATCTGTAACTCGAATTGTGGCTCATATATTTTCATGAATTTTTCAGTATATGTGTATAATTGGATCATGTATTATCGCTTAAATTTACATGATAAAGAGACATCAGATACCAAAGTTATAGAAAATTTTCCTCTAGGGGGTCAAGCTTTTTGACGCAGTCTGTATATATAAATAAATATATATATATACAGTATATATATATATATATATATTTATATATATATTATGCAAGTATGCGTAGGCTTACATGGTAGGCATATATGTGTATATAAATGAATGTTGTCTACATGCATGCATGTGTAAGTGAATGCTTACACATGTAGCCTATACATGTGCAATTTTGTATACACACATGTAAAATTGCATATATATATATACTGTATATATATATATATATATATATATATATATATATATATATACTATATACATATATATATATATATATATATATATATATATATATATATATATATATGCTACTTAAACCATATGTTCAAAGCAGTTAGTTCACAGCTATATAGTAGCAAATCATAATATTAAAAATAAAAAATACCTATCACATTATACAAGTCGCAGGAGTCACTGTGTAAATTTAGGAATTTTTTAATATTATCCGATAAGATTATAATATTTAAACAAAGTTAGCCATTATATGAACTAAGCTATAATTTCTGCACTAAAGAATAGGCTAATTGGATAAACTAATGACTTACAGAGTTAACAAACTGAAAGCAATATGGGCGTTACTGAATCAATAAGCGGATTGTTCGAATTGTTCATATCAAATTGTGTTTTTTGAATGAAGTGAACTACTTGACATTACATATCTGTAATTATTTGTAGATTTTATTTATTAGCATGCAATAGACTTAGATTTATGTCTGCTAGTTTTGTGTTGTTGTAATATAATTCAAGTGAAGTTTATACACTGTGTAAAACTTTTCCGTTTTTGTTTAGCTACATCGCACTCATTCAACCATCGTTTGGCTATCATGTGACAGTTGACTATACAACGAGTTAAAAAGAGAACGAGACTGTTCTCATTTCAACAATATACCGAGTTTAATTTACAAATAGACCTAAGCATAAGTAATAACAATATTTTCATCATCATCATCCACCCTAAATAATAAATAACTATAAAATTAATAACTTGATTTAATGCAAACCATTTGATTACGAAAATGTTAAACTATTTGAAAATAAATAATTTTTCAGGAAATATTTGGAGATCTAATTTAATAAAGCTAACATAAGACTAAGGTCATTTAGCGAACGGTGCCGAACACTAAGCTTCGGTAGGCCCTGCACATAAATTGTCAGGCTAATAAATATTCAGGGAAGTTAAATTGATTTCAAAAACTTAATGAATGATTTGAGGATATTTTGGATTTCGTTAATTCATTAATGATTAAACGGCAATAAACTGTTTGAATATCATTAAATCAAGTACAATTCTCTCCAGGCCCACATACAATTTTCTTTAATTTAATTTCTATCCAGCACAATACGACAGAAAGTCGATGCTATATGGAATATGCTTTGGAACTTAAACATTTAAACATATACAACTTCAAGGCAGGATTAGCGCACTTGGTTTAGTTGCGCGCCTATAATCGAAGCTAAGCTGCATCGGCCCCTGTTAGTACTTTGTGGGCGACCACCTTAGAAGACCGAGTGTTGACAGCTTTGAAGAAAAAATCACAGGTTGATGGAAGGTTATTCGTAAATCCGCGCCGCCTTCAATTGATGCGCCATCAAAATGCAAAGATTACTAGTAACCATAGAGAGGAAGGAGGAAATGGGCCTTAGACAAGCATCTGTGCTTCCTGACCCAGTGTGCCGTTATGATATGTTATGTTAATATCTGTAGATTTGTCATCTGACACATGGTAGCGTATAGATTGTTTTACGTTAAGTCAAACGCTACAGACACCTTTTTGCTCAAAGATGCGGATATTTTAGCATGAGGTCGTTTAAAAATCTAGTATCATAGAGTCATTTGCCTAAGATTTAACAATTGTCTCCAGTAAATGAGATCTAGCTGACTATTGTACATTAAATTACAAAATACTTCATATCAAATTTAGCCTATAGGCCTAGGCTACATTATTAAGCCTACCATTAGGCCTACAATAATCTAATTTAACAATCCAAAAGCCTGAAGAACTCCGGTATGTAAACAAAATGAAGCACAAATCCTGACGAAATCTATCAGGGCCCACTCCTCTTGAAAATACGGACTCAAATCTATTTATCCTACAGGACTTTCCTATGAATTAATAGCCTACTTATGAATAATTCACCAATTAGTAATTCACTTTATGGCGTAACATTTATAGTAAAACGTACAGTAACAAGTAAAGTAATAATACGCAGTAACGATACATTAAATTTGCGTGTATTTTATTAGAACTGATAAACTCCAATGCTCAGAGGATTGGCTTCTGCATCGTTCAGCTTGACGTCCCTGACATCATCCTTGTATGAGGAAACGGACATTAAACCTTTAGTATTATTATTATTATTATTATTATTAAACTATGCGTATTTTCACGGATGACGGTTGCATTGTTGCGTTGCTGATATAAATTGATGTATTTCTAAACTCTTGCATCGAACAGCTGTTGCAATATCTTATCAACTTCATCTTAAACTAATCGATCCTTTCCTCGCACGTCGCTAGCCTAAGAGATACAACTTTAGTAATTACTATTCAACATCCATCGGGGGTATAGCTCAGTGGTAGAGCATTCGACTGCAGATCGAGAGGTCGCCGGTTCAACTCCGGCTGCCCCCTGTTTCATTTTGAATCATATAACTACTTCACTCCAGCTTTCTGATGAATAGCAGATCTCATATCCCTATATCTATTTGGTAAGAGTAATAGTTAAGCGGTTAACATTCGATTATTATATCTTTGTTAGTTGTTGAAGTTAATTGAAAGTGAGGGGGGGGTACGACACAGCTAGGACGAGACAGGACGGGACAGCTAGGACGGGACTGGACCAGACAGGACGAAACAGAAACCAGAAAGACGAAACAGAACGCTTTAGGACGGGACGTGACAAAACGGTTCATGACGGGATGGGACTAGATAGAACGAGGATTAACCGACACCCGATTTGTTTGTCATCTCGAGTTAGATACGAGGAGACGTCAGATAGTCTTCTTTCAAGTCTGATTTATCTCGCGTTTGTTATAGAATCAGCTGAGCTACTGGACGAAACGCCTTCGCTACCACGAGCCTACGTAAAACACCTGGCGATAGGATGTTTCTCAAAGACTGCGGTAATCTATATGCATGGTCTCGGTTTTACTACAGTAAAAATCTAAAACAAATTACTGAAATATATTAAAAATTAAAAAATTGTTCAATGGGAGTATTAGACTGAAGGAATACTTATATGCGATGGTTAAAGCGGGAATTGAGAGTTAGTGGAAATGTCACAGTTATTCGGGCTCCCTTTCATTATACAAGGACCCTGGTATCTCAAACATGGGCCCCCTGCAAGGGGAACGCAAAATTCAACGCATTCAGAAAATATAAGATCTAGAGGAACTGAGTTCCCCTGCATTCCTCGCTCACTTTAACCACTAATTATATGTGATGCAATTTTAAATTAAATTGTAAACAACAATAAACGTATAATGGCCCTACGCGGACATGAATTAAATTACCAATGATAGGAAATTTTATAGTAACAGTACTACAAGCGTATGACTTTTGTGAAATCGTAAGTTACGTTTAACTAATGACTAAATATATGCATATTTTAGATTAAAAATGAATAGAAAGGTTTCATTCCTAATTTCTTTCCGAAAATCTGCAATCAGCTACTGCATATTGTACAGTAGTGTGCATCTAATATTGTGTACACTTTGTACAGTGTACACCCAATCAAGCCATTCATTTTGTGTAGGTAGCATAGCAGAGCTTCGTCAACCATTCTACTACAATTATATTGAAAATGAGATGTTTGGACTATTCTTACAGGAGAATATTAATTATCAGCAAACAAAAATGTAATCAAGATTTGACGGCCATTTCTAAACGCCATGCAACGTTTGAGAAGTTTCAGTCCAGAGATAGGCCGCTTAGGCGCAATGAACCGATCGTGAACTCGCTATAGACAAGCGTGTTACCGACTTAGCCATCTTATCGGGATATCCGGCTGGATCAGGAAGAGAAAATGACGTAAATCCGGATGTAAGAGGATTTCCAGATTAATCCTATCAAGTTGAGAATGACGACTGGCTTGTCCCGTTCTACGCT
Source organism: Enchytraeus crypticus (assembly GCA_905160935.1). Taxonomy (NCBI): domain Eukaryota; kingdom Metazoa; phylum Annelida; class Clitellata; order Enchytraeida; family Enchytraeidae; genus Enchytraeus; species Enchytraeus crypticus. The sequence goes on along the minus strand of CAJHZI010000253.1, from coordinate 1,624,176 downwards.
GTATGGATTGCACTGTATAGATTAGGTATTTAAGCCTATAGCAAATCATAATCCGTTCCAAAGACCTAGTCACCGATATTAGAGAAAACTGATTAATTCTAAGAGACCTCATGTTTAAGTATAGTCACACTCACTCAGTAGAAAGGTCGTATAAAAAGAGAGCTAACAGAATGAAGCTTAACTTGTTGAAACATAGCTTAACCGTGTTTTGCTTGGGTGTGGTTGGACCACAGCAGAATAAAGCAACCGCAAACGATCTGCTGCGCGTACGTAAAAGACGATAAGGCAGGAGCTGAGGATTGCAAGAGGGGACCCACCTCACCATGAAATATTTTCCCCCAGGAATAAGTGGTAATTAATCCATCTAACTGAGGAAGGCAACCGGATTCTACCTCAGAAGCCATACTTTTCCCAAGCTATAGGCCACATAAGGTATGGATAAGGCATAGACTTTGTGAAAGGATTAACTTGTTGATCTAAGGAGTGCTCTTATGGAGCGAGAAAGCAGACTTTGAGTATGAATATGTACCTTGAAACAGCCACATGGCAGTGCACTGAAGAGAGAGAGAGAGTTTAAACATTGAGACTCTGTGCAGAAGTGGTTAGTGTACTGGCTTTTGTGACCTCTCGCTAGTGTGAATAAAAATCTATGCTAGACAGAAGCTCTAACACAACTGAAGAATTCAAGCCAATTACCGGAAGAAACTGCAGATTTACATGCTACAGAAGTGAATCTAAAATCAAAACTTGACTAAGCTATTACTATTACTAAGCTATTGCTATTACTAAGCTGCTGCTATTACTAAGCTGCTGCTATTACTAAGCTACTGCTATTACTAAGCTACTGCTATTACTAAGCTATTGCTATTACTAAGCTACTGCTATTACTAAGCTACTGCTATTACTAAGCTACTGCTATTACTAAGCTATTGCTATTACTAAGCTACTGTTATTACTAAGCTACTGCTATTACTAAGCTACTGCTATTACTAAGCTACTGCTATTGTGAAGACTTTCTAACAGACTAGCACTATTATACCCCGCCCCGATATTTAACAGAACAGAAGATAAATACGTTAGGTATACAAAACATTTATTAAAATTATTGCGATTTAATAAATAGCATACTGATAATTTATATCTACATCAGACCATGTATCATATTATGATCGTTTATGAGAATGTTATTGGTACCACAACATCAAATGAAGAAAGAATGTGCAGTTTACTCCGAGACCTGTTACTACTTCAACGAGATATTAAACCCAGATCTTGAATGTTAATTTTAAATGTCAAAAATTCACTTCATTTAGCCGTCAAAAAGCATTATCAGAGACGTTAGAATCAAACAACAGCCAATCAATAATCATCAAACACAGAATGAAGCTTCACTACAGTCCTCATAAAGTACGCCAAGATAGTTAGCACAATAGCATAAGTTCTTTATTACACAAGTTACTTTCGTCTTCTACGACTGATACACTAATTCCAGCCAGATACACATTGATGCAGATTCCAATCTTTTGTTTATGACATGAATAGCTTCAATGACAAAATAGCATCGCACTCTTCTCAATCATATGCTTGTAAATAATCGCAATCATATGATTCATAAGGCCCGCGGAAGCATAGTATATCTTCAAAGATAAGCACTACACACTATGTAGTATTATTATGCAAGTTCGAGTACAGAATGAAATTACTGTATGCCACTGAATAAATTAATAACCATTGATAAAAATTACGGATTATAGATTCGCCAACGACACATAGAAACTGCATTTTCATCTTCTTAAATTTATATTTCATAGTTAGTTCAATAACGATGTATCAGAAAATTGGTCCCGCCATTAATAATGACCTCTGTCATATAATGTGATACATGTCAGTTTCAAAAAGTTAAGAAAATCGACAACTTTACATAAGTTCTGCTTAAAACTGCATGCACTTTGCAATCAATACATAATAGCATAACGATCTTTAATAACAAAGTTAGTAGCAAATCCGCAAAGAAGTTAGAATGTCATAAATTTTGTAACCAAATTTAAATATTAACTGACATCACAATAAAATGAGAAGCGGACACTAAGAGTGTGGGAGCAATGCATGATATACTAATGAAGAAGGCCCATTGCTATTGTGGCCCATACAAGCAACCTGCGTTAATAACATTAATCAAATGCGATGAACATCACACTCATTAATTACTTAATAATTAATTAATTAGGTATTTAATGTTAGAAAACACCTAACAAAAAAAACTATCACATTCATGAGTATGCACAAGAACAGCACCATCACCGCAATCAGCAATTAGTCATCTAACAAAAGGCGATTGAAATTCTTTGACTTCCTACTGAGCTTCTACGTAACTTAAGTAATCTCAAACGTAAAATTACTAATCAGTACACACTGAACTTCGACATTTATAGGATTCAGAGCTTCTCGATGAGAATGGAGGAAGCCGCACCGCCGCCGTTACAGATCGCGCCGACTCCTTTCTGACCCGCACTGAGGTTATGTACGAGATGCGTGACCAGTCGCGCGCCAGACATTCTAAAACATAACAACGACTGTACAGTCTCGTTTAATGTTTAATGTTTAATAAAGTACATCATGCACAACAAAAGCTTGGTAGAGCATAAAAACAAATTTACGGAATTTCTCATAGAACAAAAGAGAGAGAGAGAGAGAGCGCGAGAGAGAGAGAGAGTGAGAGAGAGAAATATGTTTTATTTTCACAACAACAGAAGTCAACAAGAAAGAGAAGATTTACCCGATGGGATGCCCAATGCTCACTGCACCACCGTGAACGTTGACCTTGGCCGGATCAAGGTCAAGCCTCTTCATGTTGGCAATGGCGACGACACTGAAAGCCTCGTTGATCTCCCACAGGGCCACGTCAGCGGCCTTCACGCCGGTGCTCGACAAGAGCTTGGGTATCGCCAGAGCTGGAGCTATCGTGAAGTCTATGGGAGCTGTCGCAGCATCGGCAAATCCTACAATTAGATTTAAGCTAGCTAAATTAAAGGTTAAATTTGAATGTAATCTGTGTGTCACAGATTATGCTAAGAATATGGTTAAAAGGAGTCAACTTATAAAGGAGGAAGATCAGGGATTAATTATTGTGTATGGCTGTGCGGCACATACACTGAATTTGCTTGGACAGGCACTCACACCGGCTGCTATATTGAAGCAGATCATTGAAGTGCAAAAATATTTCAGGAACCATCACTCCCCTGGTGCATGGCTGAAAGAATATCCACTTTCGGTGAAGCCTCAGGTACTTGGTGACACCAGATGGAATAGTCAGCTGACATGTATTGATACATTTCTTGGCAATCGACAAAAGCCTATATCAGTATTGCAGAAGAGCATGAACAAGAAGCAGAATCTAGAATTTGTCATCTAGTCAATGATTTCAACATTTACTGACGAACGAAGGACTTGATATCAAGGCTTCGACCAGTTGCTGCAGCTCTAGATAGATTACAAAGCGAGTTTAGCAGATACTTGTCACGAATGGTTTTCACTTTTGAATACTGAGAGTTTGCAACCACATCGAGCAATCATTCAGCAGAGAAGAATAAAAATACAATAAAAATAACTGATAGAAATCAAAGAACTGCAAATATAAAAATCTGTTAAGAGCCTAAGCTGTTCTATAAATAATATAATTAGCAGTAATTTTGTGTTTACAAGCTAGTTAAGTTACGGTAACCTAGAATTTCAAATACTGTGAAGCAAGTTCTAAAGATTTAGTTTATTTTTAAATTTAATGTGAGTGGCAAATTGACATTAAATTGTTTGCTAACATTTTTAACATCAAATTGAACTGATAAAGTTTATGTTGTAAACGATATAATACATTTACAAGCATAAAATATTTCTATTACAGTCTTGGTGTTTTAGACGGTTTTTGCCAGTTTTTGCCGGTTTTTGCCAGTTCTTGACATGTTTTTTACCGGTTTTTGACAGTGTCCTGGCAAAAACCCTTTATGCCATGGCAAAAACCCAACCCTGGCCAAATCCCACAATTAGATTTGTCATCAGCAAAATCCCAAAATTAGATTTATCATCAGCAAAATCCCACAATTAGATTTATCATTAGCAAAATCCTACAATTAGACTTATCATTAGCAAAATCCTACAATTAGATTTATCATAAGTAAAATCCTACAATTAGATTTATCATGAGTAAAATCCTACAATTAGATTTATCATAAGCAAAATCCTACAATTAGATTTATCATAAGCAAAATCCTACAATTAGATTTATCATAAGTAAAATCCTACAATTAGACTTATCATGAGTAAAATCCTACAATTAGATTTATCATAAGTAAAATCCTACAATTAGACTTATCATGAGTAAAATCCTACAATTAGATTTATCATAAGTAAAATCCTACAATTAGATTTATCATAAGTAAAATCCTACAATTAGACTTATCATGAGTAAAATCCTACAATTAGATTTATCATGAGTAAAATCCTACAATTAGATTTATCATAAGTAAAATCCTACAATTAGACTTATCATGAGTAAAATCCTACAATTAGATTTATCATAAGTAAAATCCTACAATTAGACTTATCATGAGTAAAATCCTACAATTAGATTTATCATAAGCAAAATCCTACAATTAGATTTATCATAAGTAAAATCCTACAATTAGACTTATCATGAGTAAAATCCTACAATTAGATTTATCATAAGCAAAATCCTACAATTAGATTTATCATAAGTAAAATCCTACAATTAGACTTATCATGAGTAAAATCCTACAATTAGACTTATCATGAGTAAAATCCTACAATTAGATTTATCATAAGTAAAATCCTACAATTAGACTTATCATGAGTAAAATCCTACAATTAGATTTATCATAAGTAAAATCCTACAATTGAATTTATCATCAGCAAAATCCTACAATTAGATTTATCAACAACAAATTCCCATAATTAGACTTATCATCAACAAAACTACACAGTAAGATTTCAACAAATTTGGTAATAACTTAAGAGTTGAACACTGGTATTAATGAACAAAAAAGACTAATCTAGTAAAATAGTAATGCAGTTAAAACTAAGGATTAACAAAAATATAATAGAAAACAAGCTAAAAAATTAATAGACAATTATTTTTGTTTTAAATAGTTTCAGGAACAGGATTAAGCAGAGTAGCACAGTTTTTTCATAAAAGAGTCCTTGCAATAATTGTATCCTAAGGATTTAAACAGGAATACCAACATAGGTATGGAAAACATGCATAAATTAAGTATGAGTCAGATAACAACACAAAATGAAATAATTCAAAAACAATTACTCAGTTTATTGAAAGGAATTGGTTACATGCTTATACATTCCATTCCAATGCCTAAAGTGGTATTACAACAAGTTATCGACTGATTTACCAATAATAATAATATTAATAATCAGAAGTATATTTATAAAGCGCCGCTCTCTGCTAAATGCCACAGTAGCGCTGAATGGACAGTGAAGATCAAGTAGCCTGGTGGTATTAGACCAGAATCGGCGTAGCGACGAGAATAGTGCGCAATAATACATACCGACAACACGAGCGAGTGGCTTAACGTTAAGACGCTTAGCAGCCTGCGCTGTCATGAGAACAAGAGCACAAGCGCCATCGTTCAGTGTGCTCGAGTTACCCGCAGTCACGCTTCCTGTCGATTAATTCATACAAACTAAAAACCTATTTTGTAAAGATTAAAATTTACCAGTAAACAATTATTATACTTCTATTATGGCTATATTTAATAATTATTTATTTACTATATGTGCTATATACAAGATATGTATATTAAGGGAAGATGATGATGATGATGATGATGACGATTTTATATATATACACATGTAACTGTCCAATAACAATATCTCCACATAATTATAATAAAAATAGAGCAGAATTAAAAACTAGAATTTATATTTATTTCATATATTACAGCACCGTAGAATTGATTATAGCGCCCATGAAAAAATTATGTTAAGATTCAAATTTACAGGTAAACTACTTGTAAACATCACCTATAAACATTTTTAGTAATTATTAAATATTTTCCATATATAATTGTGGAATAACCACATGTCCACATAATTATAATAAAAATAGAGCAGAATTAAAAACAAAGTTAATGTTCTAATTCAACTATTACAGCACAATCATTACAGTATAATTTATAATGGTGCACATTAAAAAATGCATGTAAATCTCAACTTAACTATGTTGCTACGATGATAATGCTTACAATCATAACAGAAATTAATTGCTACAATTCAGGATGTTCAATCGGATAATAAATGAGCAACAGCAATGACTAAAAATAAATAGGAAAAGCCTCCGTTAAAATTAATTACTTACCATCCTTTTGAAAAGCTGGCTTAAGAGTTTTGAGTTTTTCAAAGTTAATTCTTTTGTATTCTTCGTCTTCAGTAACAACTGTCTCTTTGCCTGTACAATACACACACACGTCGTATGCACAAATATATCAACTATGAAAGAGAAGGTAGCACACTGGTTTAGCATCTGAGCTTGATTCCCTAGTTACGGCAACCATGTACCTGATTTCACAACACCAATAGAACCTTAGGAAGCAAGTAGCAGAAATACATAATATAAGTTGCTATATCACAGCCTATCATAGCTTACCATAGCTATTTGGTTTGGCGGTCATTTGATTTATGGCAATAAGCAGGTTTTCTGCATCAAAAATTTCTATAAGAAATATCATTCAATATACTACCTACAATAAAATACTTTCCTTTATTACATCAAAATTTCAGGATTTCACCAGATGAAGACGTCAAGATAGTAAATGATAAGATAAATGAAGTCAATGCTCTGAGAGCAAAGATTTCAATTGAATGTTTCAGAAAAAATCATGTTCGTGTTTTGTAGCATCACCAGAAAAATATCACACAAATAAATTAATAATACCATAATGAGAGAGAGAGATGGTATTTAATTCATGTCACTTCATCTGAACAACAAAAAGGTTAAATAAAGGTCAAATACTAGCAAACGAATTCAAACAAAAATCAAAAGAAAGCAAACATTCGTGCAAACATTGATAAACACGCACATCAATAGAAAAAGTAAGGGTACATATTACGAGTACGACTAGCCATCAGTGAAGATACACAGTATCTTATCTAACTTAACACCATAAAGTACTCATAAGATTTTGATGAAATGCAACATGTGCTCTGAAGTGCCGTAATCGTATGAGGTAAGAATCAGCGAAACCTTTCTTTGCAGCCACTGTCACAGGTACAATCTCTTTCTTGAACACTCCACTCTCTCCAGCAGCCTGACTCCTGCGATAGCTCGTCTCAGCGAATGCATCTTGTTCCTGTCGGCTGATGTTCATCTTCTTTGCTATGTTCTCTCCGCATATACCCTGCACAACACAATCACGTGAATGCCAAACATAACAGATATATGAGTCATCAAACGTAATGAACTAGTGCTTCACATACCTCACGTACTACCAACATGTACTGTATATAATTCTATGAAATATAAATATTTCCCTCATCCTATCATACCATAATACACTTTCATATTAAAATTTAATGCTTATATGACAATACAATGATAAGCTGGACTGGTGTTAGGGCTATACAAGTGGCTATACAAGCAAATAAGAAAACACTAAAAACTGAAAAGAAGTTAGATGTAACTATTATTATACGGAACCTTACACAGTTAAAACTAACACTGTCAACTCTTAGAAGGTTTTAAATCTTAAAGTTACACTCATGCTTTAAAGTTCTCTAAATATACAACAGGACACAGGGATCCAACTAAATTCACTAAGCCTCAAAGCAATAATAAAAGGAATATTATATATAACTTTATAGAGCAAAACACTTCAATAGCCGAAGCTTAAATTGGATACAAATAAACACAAAATTACAAGCAGTACACATAATTACAAGGTATACTTACCATATGAAATTTGTTGTACACATCTGTAAGACCGTCGAAAACTATACCATCCTAAGCAAACATTGAATATATTGATTAAACGTTTTAAAATGAAAGCAATTTAGTTACATAACAAGTTAAAAATATATAATTTCCTACAAAAATTTTTGAAAACCTCTCTACTTCTCCAGTAAAGAGCATGCAAATGATTGAAATTTATATAAGTACGCTGCAATTTATATAAGTACTTAGCGATTAACAGAGACACTAAGAATCAAAAAAATTAAAACAATCAACCATAGTTATTACTATTGGCAATAATTAATTATTATTAGTTTTATTCAATTATTCATTTACCGTAATCTCTTACCATATCCATTAGCAGGGATAGATGTAAGCATTAAGTAAGATTCAAGCTATATCATCAGACACATCAAATTTACCAATCTCTTACCATATCTATAATATAACTAGCAGGGATAGATTTAAGCATAAACTAAGATTCTATATAATCAATCACTGCAGATCTTACCTGGAGTTGAACGCCTCCGTAAGGCGTCTCACCACGGAACATGTAGTACGGAACATTCGACATGCTTTCCATTCCTCCAGCTACCATCACCTCCTGAAACACGGTTCAATAGTAATAATAATAATAATAATAAAGGTTTAACGTCCGTTTCCTCATACAGGAATGATGTCAGGGACGTCCCCAACAGCACACATCACTACAGAAGTGTATGCTAGTACTGAAGGCATGCATTTATTAGTACTGAAAGTATCCAAAATATCTTAGTATATTATATTAAATATATCATTATATTAAATATTTTAGATATAAAATATATTAGTACTGAAAATGTTAATAACTGAAAATATTTAACGTTAGTTGCATCTTCCACGGATAAGTCAGTGCTCCTTGAAAGTATTCACAAAGTGAAAAATAAAGAAAAAAAAAGAAATTTACCAAATATCAAAGTGAAACATAAAAGATAAAAATAAGAAATTTACCAAGTGTCATCACAAATCAAATGCAAAAATTGCTACACTAATTAGTAATAATCATAAAAAATCTGTAAGCCGCTTACAAGTATACATACAGTTTGTCTGTGGTACAAATAAATTATAATATTTTTACATTTTACTGCCATTAGGCAACACACTGAGACAAAGAGAGAGAGAGATAGAAAGAGTGAGACAGACAAAGAGAGAGAGACGAATGCTTAATTAGCTAACCTGATGTCCGCACATCAGCGACTGAGATGCGAGCATGATGGACTTCATTCCAGACGCGCACACCTTGTTGATGGTAGTCGCTTCCGTTGACTCTGGTAGACCTAAAACAATCACTTAGCATGGACTAAAGGAGTCTTCTGATATGTGATAAGATAAATCAATCAATCAATAAGATAAAGCTAGAGTTATCTTCCATGTTCTGCAAACTGTTAATTAATACTTGACATATTAATTTAGTCGAACCTGCAAAGATGGCCGCCTGTCGGGCAGGGCTCTGACCAGCTCCACCCTGACACACGTGTCCCATATAAACCTCCTTCACCTCATCCTTAGCTATACCTACAATCAATCAATAAATTAATCAATCGATTTATCAATCAATCTATTAATCAATCAACCACCTGTTTCTCCTGATATGCATATCCCATATAAACCTCCTTAGCCTCATCCTTAGTTATACCTACAATCAATACCATAGCTAGTTAATCAATTAATTAATCAATCAATCTATTAATCAATCAACCATCTACCTAATCTTTAGCTATTTATGCCTATACACATATTACACAATCAATCAATCAGTCAATAAATTAATCTATCAGTCAAGCAGTCAATCGCTACTACCCTATAAGTCTTTTCACGTCATCCTTAGCCACATAAAACCAATAAATCAATACATAAATACAGAAATATACTCATTTGTCAATTAATTGATTTATACAGAAATTTATGTCACTGATCTCTGAACATGGACATGATAAAACTAAATGGAATATGTAAAATCAAGCAGAATCTAAAGGTCATAAACTAGTGTGATCTTGTCGACATTAGCAAATTAACCTACAGAGAGATCATTCAAAATCAGCAGACACAGGTGTATTATAGATTCAACATTTAATCATATGACAATTGTTTAATAACCTAAATTAAATATTACAAAACGTAATTAAATTGCCCAGCAAATTAGTTTAGCTAATTAATTAGCATCTACTTCAAGCGATAATATAATTACTTGAATAGAATTTCCAAAAGGGCAGTAAAAGCTTAGCCTACCTGCTTTTTCAATCGCTCCCTGAATAGCTATAGAGCCAAGTCTTGGAGCCGGCACTGGCGCAAGAGAGCCCAAGAATGAGCCGATAGGAGTGCGAACTGCACTCACTATCACCACATCCTGTATATTGATCACAAATGTATATTATATAATGCATATCTGTCACATATACCAGTTGGACAGCAATTTGTTATTTGCAGTGAGATGACAAGCAAAATTACTGTTCAGCTATATAAATTGAATGGATGAATGGGTAGGGTGCTTTCTTGATAGGCATAATGCCACCAGACTCATCAGTTCAAACTGCAGCAGAAGCCTATAAGAGAGTATATGCCGTGTTGTTGTACAGAAAAAGACATTAAACTCAATTGTATTTTATTGCATTAATCACATTTTAATCTACTAAGAGGAGATAATTATTAACAACTGGTAAATCATTTCATAATATTCAACAATAAAATATAGCAAGAGTAATAAAATGTAGCTTTCTGAGTGATCAGTTATTGTTTTAATTTATTTTATTTTTGTCTTAACTTGCTATTTAAAATAAATGAACAATATATATGATATTTTAACAGCTAATATCCAAATCCTATTATTTAGATTTTGTATCTCATTTGCAGCTTACAATTCTATAGTAAATTAACCTAAGATAGGCTTTAATACATAATTTTCTTACATCTTTAAAATATACAAAATACACTTAACTTACATTCAATCCGGATGCTTGTGAATATCTTCTAAATCCAGCCCTCAGAAAATTCTATTTTTTTCAAAAACACACAACATCTTGCAATTAAAATCTCAGGCATTTTTACATTTTCCCTAAGTTCGTGGCGTACAGAGTAAACCGAAATAAGACTTTTAGCTATACGTATATTTAGTATATTTTATGTATAGTTTGCAATCTAACTTTTACTCGACATCGAGAATGTCACGTATAGCACACAAAAAGTATTGTTGATGAACTTATTAGGACATCCACATATTCAGTCACCGATTGATAACATATTCGCAAAACCTTGTCCACAATAGAGCATGTTTAAACATATATTATATATCTATTACGTAAATTTACTTACGAATCTTGCTAAAGTCATCTTTGCGCCGTTCAACATGATCGCATGTGATTTAGACGAAAATTGAATTGAAATCTTCAATTTAACTTTACAAGACACTCGACCTTCACCTTCTTTGTTTATTTACCATGCAAACGTTCAATGCGTCCCTTTCGTTCACTGACCCACCTCCAGACTTTGACCTACCTACTTTTACTAAAATTAGGCAGCACATGTGAAATAACTACAACCAGAACCATTACCGGTATGTTATTGGAACAGTGCAGGCATGTCTCGTGACTATTAATCTTTCACATGTAAATCAGATTCATGGTGAGCATGCATGTATTCTTTACCGAGCATGCAGTCTTGCCTTTAGCATTTTAATTTTTTTACTAAAATTAGGCAGCACATGTGAAATAACTACGACCAGAACCATTACCGGCATGTTATTGGAACAGTGCAGGCATGTCTCGTGACTATTAATCTTTCACATGTAAATCAGATTCATGGTGAGCATGCATGTATTCTTTACCGAGCATGCAGTCTTGCCTTTAGCATTTTAATTTTTTTACTAAAATTAGGCAGCACATGTGAAATAACTACGACCAGAACCATTACCGGCATGTTATTGGAACAGTGCAGGCATGTCTCGTGACTATTAATCTTTCACATGTAAATCAGATTCATGGTGAGCATGCATGTATTCTTTACCGAGCATGCAGTCTTGCCTTTAACATTTTAATTTATGTTGAAAGTTAAAGCCAATGTCTGTAAATGTTCATGTGTTTTTACTATCTACATACACTACAGTTAATTGTTTGTTCATGATAATAATGCTAGCTATTTTCTTCTCGCATAACGCCCGGGATGAAATGATCGATCGATAGAAAGTAAAATTAATGCTCTTATATATATATATATATGCTATAATGTTCATTATTTTACCATTCCACTTTTGAAATTTGGGCATTGAATGATCGCAATTATACTTTTCTGTCACATTGTTATACTTTATTGTTGATAAACTGATCAAACTATAGATGGTTATCAGGGGCGGATCCAGGAATTTTTTAAGGGGGGGGGCCCGAAAACATTTTTTTGGACAGTGTACACATTTTTGCTTACGCCCGCCATTTTCGGGACGTGACGCAACAAAAAAAAAAAAAAAAATGCTGTGGGAGGGCTCAGAATTTTTCAGCATACTACGCATTTATTTTACATTTTTATTTACACCCTTTTTCCTTTTATACAGTGGCTAAAGTGAAAATTGAGAGCTAGTGGAACGGTCAACATTTTTCGGGCCCCTAGTGGGGCCCATATTTGAAAATAAATCCAGGTAGTCGGACTGTTCGAGTTCCCTCTTGTACCCCCTCCTAACCCCCCTAACGCCCTTAAAACATATTTACACCTAGAAATTGCATAGAAACAATGAAAATCTAGTTTAAATTTTTTTTATCGTCGGGTCTAAGGGGGGGGGGGCCCGGGCCCCCTGGGCCCCCCCCCTGGATCCGCCACTGATGGTTATATACAAAGATCTCTATAAAACATTAACATCATCTGTACAAGAGCAACAGGCAGTGGGAGCAGGACTTTGTTAGGTATTAAATATCAAATGAATATCACAAGATTCGTCAAATGTAATAAATTTTAGACAGAACATGCGCAATTCCAGTCAAAATTCCCATGTGGCATATGTACGTAGTTCTCTAAATATCTATGCTTTAAAGTAAACATAAACATTCGTAATCCATGCCACTTGAGAAGTAAGTATAGTAATCGCACTTTTTGACCATATTTTAAAAGATATTGCAATAAAAATTGTGTTTTTTTGGTTAAATTGAGCATACCTACATACTTTAAGATATTTAAGCAATGCATCGTCCATTTAATGATTCAGCTGTCACTTTTATAAATCCGTGTAATTCCAATGTTTTTATGAATATACTTTCCATTTCTCTTTTCCATCCAGTGTCCATGAGCAGCGACCTGCGCCTAAACCTCCTTTTCTTTAATTCCCCTTACTTTGGACTGATTATCTGGATTTTGGAATTTGCACGGTTTTTGGATCTTCTTTATGCTCGCCGACTTGGTTTTGTCTCAATAGTGCTCGATGTTGTAATTGATGACTGTAGCACTCTAATTGTTGTTATGTTATGTTATGATATTTTAACATGTCTATCTAATTAGTTTTCAATTGCTAGATTTATTTATCTCTAGTTCTTTGACTTGACTTTGGATCCACTTTGCTTGATATTTCGTGAATGACGGTAATGATCCATTGAAGAGTACTTATATTGTTAGTGGTTCATTTCTTACTTTGTCCGTCACAGTTACCAATGATAGTAATGTCAGTGTATCTCAGAAGCTATTTTTCTGAGCTCTACACTGTAGTATACATGTAGATGTCATAGAGGCCTTGCTTGTGTTATTACACCTATTCAACGATCAATTAAATGATTAACTATTTTTAGTATTCTGAATTGTATAAATGTTTCAGATACAACAATGTTTTCAGAACTAAATAACTTTCTGAACCTGGACGTGGAGATGTTAGCAAACGATTTAAACATTGCTATTCTCGAATCAGGAAATGCCGATTCATCATTTATACTGAACCACTTCATAACTATGTATCTCAAGAGTGGTTGCGGTGTATGCCTGATCAGTTTAGCACAATCATTTAATCACTTCTCCAATATTGCTAACAAGCTCAATGTCAATCTTTCAAAGTGTCGAGATTCTGGGCAATTTATCATATTTGAAGGGCTGAAATTAATCGGAGCTGATCTGATAGATAAGAATCCTGATGGTCCTACTTATTGCCCTGAGTTAGATTCATCGAACTCGCTGGACTGTCTGCGAACTTTCTACAATGAAATTCGAAAATGTTATGAATTACTCAATAAATCTAAAAATTCTAAGCCACCGCTGATCATTGTAGACGACTTATCCATTCTGATTACTCTGGGATTTTCAGTCAGAGACGTTGCAGTATTTGTTGAGTATCTTAGAGATCTAGTGCATGGTGATGTTTGTAACGGATGTCTTGTTACTGCGCTGCACATGGATTTATCCTGTGATAGAGAGTTGGAACAATTGTTCTTACAGGTTTGCTATGGATCTGATATCATCTGCTATGTGTCACCATTGAGGACAGGCTATTGTCGAGATGTGGATGGAGAGGTACTATAAAATTACTTTTTAATATAAGTTTCTTTCCCTTGCAACCATATTTGTTTCATTCCTCGTGCAACTTTAATAGTAGTCAGTATAATTATTTGGTTAATATATCCAAAATGTGATACTTAAATGGTCTAAAAACATTTATAACTGCAGGCATTTACTAGAAAGTTTGACTTTTATCCACTAATTAACTTTGGCACCTGCTGCTCATACGACGGCCATGAGGTGATTGCTTCAGAATGCTTCTGTAATAGAAATATGTAACATAGTGATTTTAGTCGCTAACTGTCATCTAAAATGTAATAAGTTTCAATCAGAGAGCAGTTTTACTTTTGACCCACAAATCTTCTAATGAATGCAATTAATTCAAGTGGTGTCAAAGGACAGATTGCGAGGAATGAATAGTTTATTTTTCCTCCTGAAAATTGCCATGACAAAATATAGTTCAGTTAAATTTGGTGAATAGACAGCAAATTTATTTTTAAGTGATCTATTTTTGTAATAAAATTATAAAAGCAAGGTATGTAAGTAATTGTAATGTCTTTCTTGCTGTCACTTTACCATGATTAATGATTTCTATAGCCAATGCTTTATTTACAATTTGATGAGTATTGCCCAGATCTGTTTTAAAATGAGTATCTGACATCTTGTAAATTAAAGCGTTGCTTAACCTGTCCATCCGTTCTTGGATACCATTAAACTGTTTACACAAAAAAGTAACAAATCAAGTCTTTATTGCTTGAAACCCACAATTTATCTAATAGACCTATTGTTTATTTGAGCATTGTAATCTCTCAACCAGGAATTTCTTTTAAAATTTTCATGAGCTATTTACAAAAGATTGGTTAAATGTAGTGTAAATTTAGTATAGTGTTAAATATTGATCAATATTACAGATATATTAAATTATTAATTATTTCTATGCTTCATTATGTTCAGTTGGTTGCAGAGTTTCGACGCAAGGGCGTGACTGGTTCTAGGCAGATGATGAAGCAGGGTACGCAGTCTATGCATTACAAGATCAGGGACAAGAGCATAGCACTGTTTCCTCCCGGAATGTCATCAGCCGTTTTATAGATCAGAATTTATCTCTGGACGTAAATATTTACCGCCACAATGCTAGTGCGGAAGAATATTGTCGTTAAAACGCAGAATAATGGCAGAAATGTTTAATTGATTAGTTACTGGATGGATGTATAATTATACAATTAATTAATTATATAATTAATTGATGGCATGAGCAGAATGTATGAATAAATAAATGTGTTTCTGATGATCTCTCAAATTTATCAACAATCAAGAGAACTAGTGCCATCAAGTGATTTGTTTCTAATGTTTAAATCTAACCACTTTACTATTTAAAACAAGCCACTGACAGTGATCATAGATATAAATGTCTAAAGAAATGTAATACAGAATAAGTGGAAAACAAGCATCAAGTCGACTGATAACATAATAAATACTATTAAATAGCAAATAATACATATTGATGTTATGATAAATGTATTGAAGACTGACAAAATCAAACCGTCAGTGGTGCATCATGCAAGCTAAATTACAACAGATTGTGTTTTGGAATGATGAAATATAATGCACTTTAGCTAGCTTTGAACTTGTCAGCAAACAATAGATCATCATTAAAAAATTAGAACTGATGACAAGTAAGTTAAAGAATTTAAAAGTTAAACAAACATTAATCATCTGCGATATCCATCACTTTTAGTACCACATGCTTAACCATGAGGCAGTTTAGTCAATTATCATGTTACTAGTCCTGTGAATGTCCAAGATTTTACTTTCTGATCAGCTCTACCGAGAATTGATCTCAGGACCTCAGGAACAGTTATTTAAAATGTCATGAAAATACCTATTTCACTTGCACACTGAGCCATTCAAAATAATATAATTATACTATTAATCATTATAAAAACTAAATTCTTGCAGTTAGAAGAAATTATAAATATAGTGAAAATACCAATTCGAGACCAGAATAGATATTACATTTGAAAACAATAAATATTCACTCTGTAGGGTAAAAGTTTCCATGCAATAATTAAAATATCTAATTTAATATAGTCAATTCAGAAAAATCATTTGAAAATTATAATTATTTTTTAACAATATAATTAATAAAGTCAATGTTAATCTATTTATATTACATGTATAATATCTATACTATATCTTTTTGTTTTTTTTTGTCAAAAAGCCAGTCCCAGATAAATATAGCAACTCGTAGTGTGCTTTCGCATTCACTCGGCCACGCTCCATTGACTTGTAAGTTCATCACTGTATCTTTTCTTATAGGCTAGGAAATCCTTAATGTTACTTTTAGCTTAAGGAATATGGAATCCAAGATGTCTGCCACTGTACCTCAGCAAATATTTTGTTGCCTCTTAGGACTCAACTGTATACAGTTCAAATTTGTATAGGAGTAAATATAACGTAGGCAAACCTTTTTAATTTTGTAATTAACTACATTTCTTTACAATGTCATCATACTGTCATATTATGCAGAAATATCTACAAAATAGAAATTTAGTTACATCCTGTTAGTTATAGATAAATCATTTGCTGGTAGACTATTGTGACTTTTAATTATTGTTGTAATGTTACATTTGAACTGTCACTTTATGTAACACTACTAGATTGATTATATTTTTTATAATACTAAACAATTTATAATGAAGAACCATGAGCTCATGCTACATGGGTCTTTAATGGAACATTTTTGTTCTCAATATCTGTTATTTGTTTAAATTAAACATACACAAAATTTGCTTTAAATTGGGCCTATCTAATTATTACAAATTTAAAGTCGTACCACAGTGTTTAACTGTTTATTCAGTTTTACCAGGTTCAGATTTTGGAACGACTTTCAACAAAACTCGTAATTCTAGATTATTGGTTCCATTTTGTTTGAATTCCTCGTATGAATCCTGCAGATTTCGCAGCTCCTGAGTAGCACTTTTGTTCAGCTGCTTTAATTCTGACACTTCACGTTGTAGTTGCTCTCGCTCTAGCTCCAGTTCTTCTTTACGCGTCAAGCGTTTCTCTCGGCAGTTTGCAGCATAGCCACGATTCTTCAAAGTTCGTCTTAGTAGCTTAAGATTAGACCGCTCATTACTGGGTAATCCTTGCAGATGCTGATTTAATTCTCGTACACTCATTGTTACTAGTTCATCATTTGATATTTTGGCCCCAGAAGACACTGCTCCTGCTTTACGTCTGGGTTGCTTAGCTACCTAAAAAATGCAAGCATAAATATAAAGCTGAGGTGAAGCTTAATTTAATTTAATTACTATGTTTTTTTTCTAATGTACTCTCACATTATTAGTCACACCTATAAATTACAGTATTTGTACTCTTACGTGAAAGAAACTCATAGATTGCAGGCTCATTTACAGAGAATATTAATTTTATCAGCAGTTAGATTGCTAGCTACAATTAGCGAGCCTCTGGTTTTATCTAGAACATATACTTTAGGCAGAGTTAAAATTTTCTGAAATATTTTCACTAGCACTATCTAAAAAGCAAAATAACTCCCATTTAACAGAACCTCCTGTGTAGCATAGGATTAAAGTTAACTGAACTGAATTTAGAAACTTTGACAATAATTACAAATTTCATACCGGTTCAACTGATTCATCTGAAATAGATGATTTTCTGCTTGAACTCTTTCTTGACATCGTATAGCTTTTAATTCAGAGATGCCCAGTAAGCTAATATAAATCTGCTAAATATCTCAGTCAAGCATAGTTAGTATATATTTTATCAAAACTAAACTTTAATTTCTATGTACTGAGAGTCTGAAACACAATATTATATTGAGATTAAAGCACTTTTAATTTTTAACTTAACTTCAAATTAACTTTAAGTTTTGAGACAATGATACTTTAAATATCTAAAAACTTGAAATTGAATTTAACAATAAATTGGTAAAAATGCAAATTATTCTTTACAGTTTCGAAGTAAAGCCAGTGTTAACATCAGTTTCATCTCTGGACTGTGACGTAGCCAGACATTTTCATGGGGTGACAGTGAAGTGGCATCTTATAATTATGGGGTGGCAGCTAAATATCATAGTGGATAAGACATTTGTGATAATCACTACAGATTTCTTTGGACTGGGGGGCAGCTAGGGTGGCAACCCTATAATTGGGGGAGGGAACTCCTCTCCTGTGCCCCCTTAGTTATGCCCCATCTCATCTCTCAAAAGCGATATCAGTGAGGTCTCCCGGAGAGCCCAGGATTTGAACCCACATCTACTGATTCGCGGTCGGATATCTTGTCGACATTGCCGCTAGCTCCAACCATATAAAGTTGACTCTAGTAACTATATGGATATAGTGTTTACAAAGAGAACATATTTCTCTATCATTTCATATTGTGTTCACATTGAAAAATAAGGAAAGTTCTCTAATTCAATTTCTCTCTCTCTCTCTTTCTCTCTTTCTCTCTCTCTCTCTCTCTCTCTCTCTCTCTCTCTCTCTCTCTATATATATATATATATATATATATATATATATATATATATATATATATATATATATATATATATATACACACACACACAGCTTTGCCAATTGGCAGGTTTAAGGTACATATTCATGTTCAGTCAGCTATCACGCTACACAGACAGAGATCAATGTAATGTAATGTAATCATTGTAATGATCCACTTCAGAAATTCAATTTATGCAGGCAATGTAAATAAACAACCATGATCACGTGGGCGTGGTTTAGCGACAAAGTTGCTATTGTTCCGAAAGCCGTAACGTGATTATACTGGTAATAACTCATTTTGATACATCACAGACAACCAAACAGTGTAAATACCAATGCTGTCTCTGACAACAATCTAGAACTATAAAGTTGAAGTCAGTAAGCAGATGCTTTACAACCATATTAACAATTGTAGAGATACTTTTGTCAATAACAACATATCTAACTCGTACTGTCTAATATGCAGTGATGGGCAAAATACTTTTCAAAACAGTATTTTGAAAGTACGCATTTTGGTATTTTGAAAATACTAAAGTAAAATAATTTCCAAAAGTATTATGAAAATAGAAAATAAAATAATATTTTGAAAATACCTTTGAAAATAAAACTTTACTTTAATAATAATAATAATTAATAGTCATTAATAATTATTATTTAATAATCCCTTTACTTTGGACTGAATTTCTGGATTTTGGAATTTGCACCGATTTTAGACCTTCTTTTTGCTCGCCGGCTTGATTTTGTCTCAATAGTGTCATTGATGACCGTATCACTCTAATTAATTGTTGTTATTATTATTATTATCATTAAAATACTTTTCTAAAATACTTTTTTGAAGAGATTGTCAAGGCAATCAATGACGTTCATAAATGATTTTATAGAATGCACATAGTTGGTTAAAATAGTAAATTTTAAAATCTAAATTCGAAAATTTAAAGTAGGCCTATTTTCTATTTTGAAACTACTTTTCTATTTTGAAAATACTTCAGTGCCCATCACTGCTTATATATGTAACAGTCATAGAATAAAGAAAAACTATAGAAGTGTCAAAGGCAATCTCAACCATTGTAAACATTGAGTTCAAGAATAGATCTTTTCGGTAATAGCTATAAATAGAACATCGTGGACACCAAATATAAACAGTGGACTAGAAAAAGTAAACACTGCATAGAATACCATTGAAATGTACTAGCTCCTCATAAAATTTCTAATACTAGTTTTCTTTAGAAATGTTATTTACTTTACAACCTACTATACGTATATTAATTAAAGAATAACTTAACACTTATAGTTTAACTCTTTCACCCATTATAACGGTATGCATGCATTATAGCGAAGTTTTATTACAGACCCATTACATTTACATGTAAATTTATGTATCAGATGTCAACGTAAACAAACCAGTGTTACCATACAACAAAATATGTTTTCAATTACCGAACTGATGCCAACAACTAATTTTGGTAGCCGGAGGTAAACAATATCAGCTGATCGCTATTTAAAGGCATAAAATAATAGTTTTTGAACATTTTAAAATCTTTTGAACGATAATGAAACACTTTAGGAGCACATTTATCATTTATCGTCACATCAATCCAACATATCGTTATGACAAAAAAAATATTTGAAACGAATTTCTATTAAATGGATGTATATTTTTATAATACAAAATGCAAACAAATTCTATTTCAAATCTCTTAAAGGATATTCCCCCGTTCTTTAGTTTCCGGATTTCTGGAATTTGTATACCAAAAATGCGCAACAATACATCATCTTAAAACCGTTTAGAGACAGTATATCATGAAATAAATCTGAAAATACAGAAATTACTATTAAATACACATATGTCAAAGGGGCTTTGTTTACCCTTTCGATTAAATGGAGAATACTGGAAATCAAGTCACTCTTGTTACAAAACTGGTATCGCTGAAACAGCAGTCATGCCATGCATATCTACCTATTTTAAAGATCTTTGGTAACAGCTAACAACAACTGTTACAAGCATAGGGCATACTGAAAAACAAAAAGAAAAGGTTCCATGCAAATACATGTAGGCCTACATTGAATAAATTAATTCTTTAGACATAGAATAGTATGCTTTAACCATTTTTAAGGGGGAGGGTCAACATTTTTTGGACATTATCCACATTTTTACTTAAGCCCATGCCTTCTCCCGGAAGGAGTTAACATTTTTGTTACTTGCACCTTTAATTTTGTACTTTTATATAATCATATTTATACACAGAAAAAGCCATGAACATAACGGAAACATGGATGAAAATAAATTTTTCGGGCCTAAGTAGGGGCTCGGGCCCCAGGGTTCAAATCGTCACTGGCATGCCATCGAAAATGAAACTAACGTTAAACTTGTCTATTGATTAAAGGCCTATATATTATACTATAGATCTAGCTGGAGCCTAAGATGGTAGCGAAAATCTACTTAGCTATAAAGCTGTAATGGTGTGTCAATTATTTAATCTACCTAGATTTCATATACGACCTATGCCCATTAGCTTAATAGTTAATAAAATCCATAAACCTACAGGTACACTGAACAGAATGATTTACAGCGTGTAGTTTACATTGATATACATGAATATACATGTATAGAAGGTTATATATGCCTATAATAGCATAAGGTTAACGCACAGGATTAATTAGCAATCTTCTGATAATAGCTCCGTGTAACCCCCAGACCGGACGGTTGTGGCTATTGGTGTGTTGTTGTTGTTGCTGGCAGACGAGCGATCGAGTTTCTTTTTATTTTCTCGGACGTCACTGTCAATATTGCAAGAAGGCAATCATGAATAATTAAATTCCAGCATGTTGGTATGTCTCTTAAAGAACACATAACACAGAGTACGAGTAAAAATATGTATCTTAGGCCCGTTACTTAAGCAATAACCAGAGAGAGAGAGAGAGAGAGAGATAGAGATAGAGAGATATAGAGAGATATAGAGAGAGGAGAGAGACAGAGAGAGACAGAGAGAGAGTGAGAGTGAAAGAGAGGTGCATAGAGAGAGAGAGAGAGAGAGGTGCACAGGGAGAGAGAGAGGCATTGGGAGAGAGCAGGAGAGAGAGAGAGAGAGAGAGAGAGAGAGAGAAAGAGATAGATTGAGAGAGAAAGAGAGATAGGGGTGCATAGGGAGAGAGAGCGAGAGAGAGAGAGAGAGACTGAAAGAGAGATAGAGAGAAAGAGAGAGAGAGAAATAGGCTGAAAGAGAGAGAGAGAGAGAGAGAGGGAGAGAGAGAAAGATAGAGAGAGGGAGAGAGGGAGAGAAGAGAGCGGGAGAGAGAGAGGGTAAAATAAAGTCAATAATAAAATGATTTTTGCAGCAGGTTCCTAGAAATTGAATTAAGTTATCTGCGTAATTAGAAAGTATATTTGTATAATTCAAGCAAAATAGGCTCCGTAGTCAACTCCGTCAAGTTAGCTCAGCAACTTCGGCAGATAAATCTAATTAACATGCCGAAAATTAGAACTCAATTAGTGCTAATTTTCGCTGTGAATCCCACACTTGAATCTCACTCTGTTGGTAGGTTACTTCTTGCGTACCAAAGTTTTGCTGAGTCAACTTGACGCTGGTTCCGCAACTTTCACATTCGAATTTGAAACTTTTGTTAAAAATTAGAGCTCAATTAGTGATAATTTTTGCTGTAAGTCCCGCAATAGACCTTTGCGAAACTCAAAAATTCCAACCAATAGGAAGCAAGTGACTTGGCCTAGATCTATCTTCGTTTCTGGGTCAGTTCACGTAGCGTCGTGCATCCAAGAAAACCACACAATTCTTCATATAATATTCTTTAAACATGTTCTGAAATCATGAAATTTGGAAACCAAATCTTTGAAAGTTGAAATGATAGTCATATAGATATGTTATCTAATGTAACTGAATGAAATTTAATGCACCTAAAACCTTGCAATTAAACCTGATTTTGCAAATATTCCGTACTTAAATAACTTAATGAATAGGCCTATACTCTATTACTCTGTGCATGTAGTCTACTTTGATATTGCATAAAAATTAAGAAGAGGCTTTTTTTATCATTTCTAATGATATCTTAATAACACTATCGAATACGAGCAGTTTAAAGGTCTTAAACGTCTTAAGGTTATTTTAGGTTCTACGCCGTATAAAATAATAACACTAGATTATTATGGTGCTCAGATTATTTCCTTTTCACTACGATTTCTTTTGCATTATTTATCTTAAAAATGATGAAATTTAGTTAATTTTCGTCGGAAATGATTCAAAACAGCGATATATTGTCGTCCATGGCAGCATCGCGCACTATTGAGATATATCCAAGCCGATGAGAAAAATTAAATATTTAACAAGAGCTCGCTCCGTTTAATACTTATAGGGTACCAAATTTGGAGCCAGCGTCAACATAGCTCCGCAACATTCTCTTGTAAACTTAACCACCTCAGAGGCCATACTTTTCCCAAGCTATAGGCTACATATGGATAAGTTATAGGCTTTGTTACTGGATTAACTTGTTGATCTAAGAGTGGTCTTATGGAACTATAAAGCAGCCTTTGAGTATGAATATGTACCTTGAACCTGTCACTTGGCAGTGCACTGAAGAGAGAGAGAGAGAGAGAGACAGACAGACAGTGAGAGAGAGAGAGAGAGAGAGAGGCTACATACTCCATATTGTAGACGTAAATAGCTGGCAGCATGGTGGCGACTGCTGCTATACTCAACCAGGTGCTGAGGTGAACGTGTGGTTGCCAACCGAAGGGCGTCTCCACAAACAGCGTCCAGAAAAGAAATACAAGAGGAGTGCGCAACGACTAAAAGAAATTACAGCACATTTGAATACTCAATAATATGAATTAATATAAAAGAGGGAGATATATGTATAGCACTTTGTTTAGCACTATATATATATATATATATATATATATATATATATATATATATATATATATATAGGCCTATAGGCCTATATACGTATGTATATATATATATTATATATACATGTATATATATACAGATATATATATATATATATATATATATATATATATATATATATATATATATATATATATATATAGATCTTACTGAAGCTGTAACTATGAATGATGCAATATTTACCATAATGATCATTGTGTAGCTGTAACTATGATGTTATATTTACCATGATGATCATAGTAAAGCTGTAACTATTAATGATGCAGTATTTACCATGAGGATCATAGTGTAGCTTTGACTATTAATGATGATATATTTACCATGATGATCATGATGTATAACTAATAATGATGCAGTATTTACCATGATGATCATGGTAAAGTTGTGACTATTTACCATAATGATCATAGAGAGTTGTAACTATTAATGACGCAGCACTTACTATGATGATTATGGTGTAGTTGTATCTATTAATGATGATATATTCACCATGATGATCATAGTGTAGTTGGCGCCCTCTGAGTGACGGATCATCCCAGCGAATGCGAGACTTGCGATTGTGACGGTCACAAAGTTCATCCAGCCCAGGGCAGTCACGGCCGGGGGGCAGGTCCACCCACCCTCCCCACCCCCGAATAGACATTTCAAATCAAATAGCATTCTGAAATAGACGTCATAGAAACACTGCAAAGTCGATACTAATTAAATTGTTACGCGTATTATTTTTTATTTATCTTGTTTGATTTTTATTTATTTTTACTTTTATTTATATTGTTTTGGCTCTCGACTGAGAAGGAATTCTTAATTTTGCATGATAAGCTGCTGCAGATATTCTGAAGATGTTTTGGTAGAAAGAAACACAATTTAAACTGCATCAATTGGTAAGCAATAATTCTTTTATTTTCTTTCGTCGTTTCAATTTCCTCCTCCTGCAATTATTTTAAAATCATTATTCTCTCTCTCTCTCTTTCTCTTTCTCTCTCTCTTTCTCTCTCTCTCTCTCTCTCTCTCTCTCTCTCTCTCTCTCTCTCTCTCTCTCTCTACAATGCACCGCCAAGTGGCAGGTGGCACTGAAGTTGTGGGGCACTGCTGCCGGTCGCAGATTAGAATCATTACCATGAAATGATTTGCCATAATGATATACAATACTATTACAGTTATAATTTTATGCACGTTAAAAATGCTAGTTATTTCATTCTGTTCATAAAATTAATGACTATTAATTTAACATAGATTACGTTCGTGCGAAGTCGCTCATGGAGCTTGATGTGCCGAATCCAGGAACAACATCAGTCCAGAAGAGAAGAAGAATTGTTAGAGCTGCGAACAAGTTCCACCAAAACAGGAAATAGAATATATTGATCTCTGAGACGCCATCTTGAATTGAGCTTTGTTTTGAAGTTTTCTGCACCCCACGTTCAGTCACAGTGTTAGCCACTGCGAAGGGAACCTATAGAGAACGCAAATGATAGCATATTTAGTAACAATTAGCTTTAACATTCAAGTAGTCCTCCATGATGCAATCCTGCACGATGATTAGATCCAGCAGCTTCACAAGCGAAAATAAAGGTCATCCAAAGTACTGGTGACATTGAATCGGAATTCAGAACAAGGAGAATTATATTTAATTACATAAAATCTTTGTCTCTCTCTAATTTTCTGCCAAGTGGCAGGTTTAATGCACTCATACTCAGTTTTTGTATATTTTCACGTTCCATAAAGAGAATTCCAAAGTTCAACAAGTTAATTCCCTCAAAAACCCGTACAATATCCATACCTTGTGTATTTTATAGCTTGGGAAAATGTAGTTTTTGAAGTGGTTTCCAGGTGTTATCCTCAGTTCTTGCTTTGTCGCCTCTTACGACACCTACAAGTAACTGGTGGTCCATTTATCTGTGTCCCCGGCACTACACACGGATTACACAAAACAAAAATGAAATAAGAAAAACAGTCATCCATAATCCATTGATACAGTTATTGTTATCGTTACCGTAGAATTAATTAGCGAATACGTTAACTAAGCCTTTAACTGGTCTACAGAGCAGAAACTAAAAAGCTAAAGCTAATGTTAACGTCAGTTTCCTCACTCGAAAGCGATATCAGTGACGGGCGAGCCTAGGATTTGAAACCTGTACATACTGATCCGCGATCGAATATCTTACCGATATCGCCACGAAATGCAGGAATGACTTAATTTCATAGTTTATATGAAAGAAATTTATGTTAAACTATTTCAATTTTAAGTTCGATTCCCGGCCGCGCTGATCTGAGACTAAAATCTCGGACATTCACTGGACTGGTTATTCGGAAAATGGACAAAATTGCCTAACGGATATAACATGTGATATTAAAAGTGATAGATATCAACGTAATTGATCATTTCATTATGATGTGTGTTATTATTGTTATTTATTATTATTATTATTATTATTAGCTTTAGCTTTTCAAAAACTATTAAAACTAAAACTAGACTAGCCACCTGCGACAGAACGTAGCAGAGGGGCCAGAGAAAACGCCCCACCCCCGCGCTCCCCCCCTCCTGGTCGTGGGCTTTCTTGCCCTCGAGGGATGGAAATATTGTGGGGATCATACAGATGAACTCCGCTACAGTCACAGCAAGGGCGCAGAGCAATTTAGTGCGTGTTGAGCCCTTGTGTAGCAGTATCCATCTAAAATCATCATCAGAGTTATCTTTGTCGTCATCGCCAGCATCATCATCACGGTCATCATCATCGTCATCATCATCATCAACGTCATCGCCATAATCATC